>JARFXV010000813.1:112500-670000 GCA_031761425.1 Cosmopolites sordidus | reverse complement strand
ACGAAAAAGACCGAAAAAACGATGGACGGATGACATCATCAAGTATATTGGACATATATTGGATATATATACAGCTGTTTCCCTGGGTTGGGCTCGAGCCCAGCTGACGACGGCTGTGAGGCCAGAAACCGGTCCTGGGAGGTACTTGTCTCGACGTGGTGGCGGCGACTGATTTGAGACGAGCAGTGGTACGTGGAAGTACGGATGAAAAATTTCTGTTTTTCAAATATCTCTCCCCACGGCCCCACTACGCGATCCTTTGAGCAAACCTTATACCTACACCCAAGGTTGTGGGAAAAATGTATCGCGAAGTTTCGGATTGCCGCGAACATTCACCGTAGGATGGCGCGAGTTGCACTGAGATTGCGACCCGCCATCGATATGACCAGTTGACTTGGTCTTCCTCTGTTCGTTTCGATTCAGCTGTTTCCCTGCGTTGGGCTCGAGCCCAGCTGACGACGGCTGTGAGGCCACAAACCGGTCCTGGGAGGTACTTGTCTCGACGTGGTGGCGGCGACTGATTTGAGACGAGCAGTGGTACGTGGAAGTACGGATGAAAAATTTCTGTTTTTGAAATATCTCTCTCCACGGCTCCACTCCGCTATCCTTTGAGCATATATATATATATATATATATATATATATATATATATATATATATATATATATATATATATATATATATATATATATATATATTCTTTTTTTTTCTCCTTCGTGACTGCTGAACGGTTTTCGCGACCGTTATTATTATTATTATATTATTGTTTTGTTTACGTTTCAGTTTATCACAGGATATCTGTCATTTTGCTCTTCCATGGGCATTGCTGTCTTTGACTGGTTGTGATTTTCATATAACTTTGAATGAATCTTATGATAACTTCTAACATTTCCGCACGCTCCCTACACACTGTGCCATCCTCACGCATCAAAGCAAACATTTGTGTTCTTTAATTTCACAGCTTGTCTTTAGCTTTGTTTATTCCCTTGATTTATTTTAGTATTATTTGCACTAGCTGCATATTAAATCGACGCGTTTCCTCTCTAATACGTTTTTTTTATAGTTTTACAAAGCTCAACGTACTCGACTCTGTCAAAAAGACTCCCTGCATTCCTCATTATCTGCAATGGTCTGATTGGATATTTTTGACTGTTTCAAACTTTTTTACGCATGTGCTATTGCAACAGCCGTTTCCAGCACATTGTCGATGATTTTTTCATATTGATCTGTAATTTCCATCTCTTCTGGATTTTGCAACACAGCAAAGCGGTTCGACAAAGCAATCTCAAAATCCTTGCCCCTCTGCAGCAGCTTCCCAGAATTCACTTTGGCCACCTTCGATCTTACTATTCTTGAACGCTCTCTTCGACAGTTTATCCTTACTCGTACCATTCTATGGTCACTTCCAACATTAAAGCAGTTAAGGACAGTACAATTACAAAATATTGTTTTATCGTTTGACATGACGTATATATGTATATATATATATATATATATATATATATATATATATATATATATATATATATATATATATATATATATATATATATATATATATATATGAATACATAATAATGTAATTAATATAGTTAAACTATGTTTACTACTGCAACACTTACCAGGACTACTGCGCACACTTGCTCCTATATTGAGGTAAATGTACGCATTTTGACAAGGTTTTATTGTATTCTTTTTCTAGAATTACAAATAAGTAAATACTATTTGGATTTTCGTACAATTTTCAATTAACAAAAGTTTAAAATGAATAACTTTGTTTTATTTTATTCCACTTAAAATTTTCAATTTTATAATAATATAAAGAAAAAATGTGCACTCAAAATTGCCCCACATGACATCTGCTGTACAAAATCGACATAAAGATATCGGGCAAGTGAGTAATGATTTTGTTGCAGTCAAGGCAAAACTGTTTCGAGGATGATTATTATTGAGATTTTATTGAGTTGCATTTGTTTCACTTTGAAGAGAAGACAGGGCAATATCTGATACGTTTTCAGTACGAGTTTAAACTACCTAGAGTCACTTGGTGGTCCGTAGTAATTCTTTTCGTGAACGGGATTTTTGTAGTGCGTGTTGAAAATGAGTGACAACAATTTCAAGCAACGGTACGCTATCAAGTTATGCTTCAGATTTGGACACAGCGCGACCGAATATATTGTAAATTTTTAACAGGTCTTTAGAAGTATCCGCCACGAAATTCATCCTCAATCAACTCTTGGTCTTACACCGCCTGAAAACATAAAGGTCTAATGCTCTTTCCATAAATCTGTTGAAGCTTTGTAGTTCAAACGCATGAGATCTTGGTTTGTTGGCAAAGAAAAAGCCAAATATTGTTGCTATATCAAACGCTACGCTACCAGTCTCATTGCTTTATTTGATCGGGATAACTCCAGATCAGATAAAGCATCCAATAATGCCACTTTTAGATAAGTCTGCGATAGAGACACCCGACTGACGGGCGAGATTTATCGATTATTCGATTCATTTATGGGATAACATTGGTCGAAATATTGAGCGATTGCCCCAGCCGACACCAGCTTGAAGCGTATCTACAACGTGCCTGGGACACCTTGCTTCAAGAAGACATAGATCATCTAATTCGATCCATATCTTACGGAGTTCCGTGATAGACGTACTCATTATTAATTTTTTATATCAAATATAAGTAGATTATTTTAAATTTTTTATCATTACATAATACCGTCCTAGTGTTTACAAAATTTGCAAAATTATTTTAATAAAACATTTGTTCCATATTTTGGTTTGCATTTTTTTTTTGAAATGAGCAAATATAATTTGTTTGCAACATGTCATATGGCCTCTACCTCAAATTCAAAGCAGACCATAAAAAATTCGAAATATGATTCACGTGATGAAATATGATATATTTTTATCAAACCAATAATATTGCAACCAAATAACCGTTTAAAACTTTCACTTGCTTACGATATTGCAAAATTGTGCAGTGTCATTTCCTAAACAACAAAATTAGTATCTGTTGTTTTCTTTCTGATTGCATCTACATATAAACAATTTGCGTGGGATAATTGTTGAACTTGCATAAGTAAAAAAGAAAACATAATAGCTATCGTTTAAAATTAAATTACTTAAATTGGATGGTAAAACATTCCGACCTCCCTGATTATTTCTTTTGATTTCTCCGATTTATACTGAAAATAAATAATAAATATTTATTCTTTATAGTTATTATTATATAAATGTGCTTAAAAAATATATTTTCATAATATATATATATATATATATATATATATATATATATATATATATATATATATATATATATATATACATAAACGCAGATACTGCAGATTGAACTACAGATACGTAGACTCAGAGACGCAGGTTGTTGTGTGTTCCACATGAGATTGTGGAACCCAACGGTTAGGTGTGTGATGACACTCAGTTACTGATGTCTAATTCGATGCAGTCCAAGAAAATCTAACACTACATATATACGCCATCCGATGGGAGGTCGGCGAAAGCATTGGTTGTTGGCTGTAGATAGGGTCTCCCTATTCTTGATGGTGCGCGATGGAAGCGATGGTGTCGGCGCCCTGAAGAGTCTGAACCTCAAGAGACGAAATATATGTCATCCAGTTGAAGGGATAGGTGGGGCCCCTTCCCGGTCAAGCAACTAACAAAACTGTTCATTTAGGCGGAGACGCAGGTTGTTGTCTGTTCCACATGAGATTGTGGAATTCAACGGTTGGGTGTGTGATGACACAGTTACCGATGTCTAATTCGACGCAGTCTAAGAAAATCTAACACTACATATATACACCATCCGACGGGAGGTCGGCGAAAACATGGGTTGTTGGCTGTGTATAGGGTGTCCCTGTACTTGATGATATGGTATGTCGGCGCCCTGAAGAGTCTGAACCTCGAGAGACGAAACATATGTCATCCAGTTGAAGGGATAGATGGGGCTCCTTCCCGGTCAAGTGAGCAACAAAAATGTTCATATATATGATTGGATGCTTCGTACAAACATGTCCTTGGACAAATCGTCCAAACTTATGCACCTATAAGCCATAGGGATGAGGAAGTTGAGGAATTTTATGATGATGTGGTCCAGCTTTTATACAAGGAGAAATGTAGATACAAAATCCTAATGGGTGATTTTAATACCAGAATTGGAACAACAAGAACTAATGAAAATGCAACTGGCCCATATGGAACTGGTGAACGAGAACAAGAGAACGGAGGTGACAGATTGGTTGATTTTGCTGAAGAACAAGAACTATATAATATAAATTCGTTCTATAAGAAAAATATCACCAGAAAATGGACATAGAAAAGTCCATCCGGGCTCACAAGTAAAATTGACTACATTATTACCAACGATAAAATAATATTTACCAATTGTTCTGTCCTTAACAATTTTAATGTTGGAAGTGACCACCGAATGGTACGAGAAAAAGTTAGTATTAACTGTCGAAGAGAACGCGAAAGAATGGTAAGATTAAAGAAGGGCAAAGTGGATTCTGGGAAAATGGTGGAGAGCGGAAGCGATTTTGAGATTACTTTGTCAAACTGGTTTGCTGTGTTACAAGATTCGGAGGAAGTGGAACTATTAGTTCAATATGATTAAATCGCCAATAATGTGCTTCAAACGGCTGCTTCAATAGCACCAGAAGAAAATGTCTCAAACGGACAAAGGTCTCCAGTGAGACCATTGATTTAATGAGGAAACGGCGGGCAATGAGAAATGCAGGTAGTCATTTTGGCAGTGTCGAGTACACTGAGCTCTGCAAAACTATAAATAAACGTATCAGAGAGGACACGCAGCTAGTGCATTCAACATGCAGCTAGTGCAAAAAAACCCTGGAAGAAAACAAAGGAATTAACAATGCTAAACAGAAGCTGAGATACAAAAGAACGCAAATATATCCCTTAAGGCGTGAGGATGGCACAGTATGCAGGGCGTGCGCAAATGTTAGAGATTATCAGAAAATGTTATTCCCAGTTATATGAAGATCAGAACCAATCAAAGACAACAATACCCACGGACGAACAGATGCCAGATATCCTAGTGGAGGAAGAAACAAATGCTATAGAATCGATGAAAAACGGCAAGGCTCCAGGAAAGGACAGTGTAACTATCGAAATGCTAAAGGCTGGTGGTCGGACTTACATAAAAAACTGGCAAAATTATACTCAAAATGCCTCAAAGAACAAAAAGCACCTGACTTATAGAAAAATGCGGAAGTGACCCTTTTGCATAAAAAAAGGAGCGCAGGGAGATTTAATGAACTACCTTCAATAAGCATTCTATCAGTAATGTACAAAGTTTTCACTATAGATAATTTCTAAAAGAATATTAAAAAAACTGAATGACGCACAACCAAGAGAACAAGCAGGATTTAGTACATTGGATCACATCCAGGTTGTACAGCAGGCCGTAGAAAGGCACAACGAATACACCATGCCACTGTGCTTGGCTTTTATCAACTACGAAAAAGCATTTGACTCCATCTCAAAGCATGCAATAATAGATACACTGCTTAGCCAAGGCGTAGATAAAGCATATCTATACCTATTAGGATCGATATATGAGCTACAGCCACAATTCACCTTGAAGTGGGGATGATCTTGAAGTGGGAATTAATGTAGAAGGAGGTGTACGGCAGGGTGACGCAATATCGACTATTCTTTTCTCGGCTGGCCTTGAAGAAGTATTCCGTAAACTGGATTGGGAACAGGATGGTGTAAATATCAATGGTGTAAACTTAAACCATCTTAGATTTGCAGATGATAATGTTCTCCTTTCACAGGGCACAGAGGAGCTGCAAAGGCGCATACAAGAATTGCAAAGGGCTGGCGAACTATTTGGCTTAAATATAAACCTGAAAAAGAGTCAGGTTATGTTCAATAACTTCGCTCAGGACAGAAGAATTTCAGTTTTAGGAAGGGATTTGGAGATTGTGGATAGCTTTATATATATTGGGCAGAAGATTTCAATGGAGGAGAATACCGCCCGGAAGGTAGAACGGCGTGTTAAATGTGGCTGGCAGCCATTTGGCAGGCTCAACATTGTGTTTAAAAGCAGACTCCCACTTTGCCTAAAAAGAAAAGTCTTCGATCAGTGCGTTCTACCCATTATGACACACGGAAATGAAACCTGGACACTTACATCCAAGCAATTCAAAAACTTCGGGTAGCACAGAGAGAAATGGAAAGATGTATGCTTGGCATTCTAAGACGAGACAGAAAATCCTGCGCGTGGATCAGGGAACAAACGAAAATATGTGACATCATTAGAAGAGTAAAGCAATTGAAATGGAGATGGGCAGGGCATATAGCGAGGCGATGGCATGACAGATGGACCAAGGCAATCCTAGAGTTGCCTTGGTCCATCCCAGAGTTGCCTTGGGTAATCCAAACGTCTGCGAAGAAGACCGAAAGCACGATGGATTCATGACATCGTTAAGTATATTGGACCAAAGTTGCAGAGGAAAGCCCAGGACCGTAAAAGTTGGAAACATGCTGATGAGGCCTTCATCCTGCAGTGGATCGACACGGGCTGATGATGATGATATATATATATATATATATATATATATATATATATATATATATATATATATATATATATATATATATATATATATATATATATATAACTATTAGTCCGGTAGTACATCCGATCTTAGTGAGTTTGGGATAAGCCGAATAATGAAGAATCGAAAGTCAGATTGATACATCGGAACGAATCGCATTCTGCATTCACATGCATGATGCTGTGGCCTTGGTTATAAAATATAGACAAGGAAGAATTAATTTCCTGTAGAAGTCGCTGTGGTTCATTAACACAGAACAATTTTGTAGAGTTCAATAAGGCGTACTATTTGGACTGCATAATAATTTGGAAAATCGTTATGTGATACATGTCAGGTTGAAAAGAGACTACGTTAAAAAGTAAATCGATTTTAGTTGATTGATTACTATATTATTTAAAAGCATCCGGCTTTCCCGGAGTATTGCGTTTACACGTAGAAAATGAATTTCAAGTAAATAGTGATAGATAAATTATTTGTCTATCACGTAGTTTGTAAAAGGTGTGGTATTTAGATGGTTGAAAGTGGAATTGTATATGAAAAATCATGCTCCTCCTGAAATACTTATCCAACAAATCATTTCTATATTAACAGATACATTTTCTATATAATTGTTTCCAATTAAAGGGTCTTTTAACAATAAAGTTTTCTTAATTTTGGATTAACGATGTTTAATTTATTCTCTCTTTAGATCAGTCAAAACTTTTCTACCGGTAGAAAATCGAATTAGAGTACAAGGACATAAAGAGGCACGTTTTCAAGACAGTGGATCTACAGCAGATCGTCTGTACTGCGTCATCCAAATAATGCCGTGGAAGATCATTTTTAATAAAGAATTACACTTAAATACACTTTCACAAAACAATGTTTGAATCAATATTAGTGTCAAACTTATTAATACCCAGTGTATCTAAAAAATCGTAAGCCAGTTAAGACAAAAGTTTTCAACCGACTTTTCCAAATATTTTATATTATAAAACCAACTTTTCAAAATATTTTTGGTTGAATAAAGATATAAAATGGGGTTATTAGGTCTAGCGTTGTTATTTATGGAGACTAGAAGCAAATATTTGTTTTTTCGCCACGATCTAAAACTCAAACAATATCAAAAATATCTATTATGTAAATAAAGAATCACTCGGTAAAAACAAAAAACCAAACGGAGACAAATTTCTCAATAATTCTTTTTTGTAATAAATTTGCCTAACGAACTTCTTCTTCTTCTAATTTGTCTTGGTTTTTAGGTTAGTCTTCCGACTCTTACCTGTTCCTACTGAAATCTTCGCATTGCGGTTATTAGCTTGCTTACGCAAGCCCTTGATCTATGTTCGGAGGGCTTCTAGCTAGCCCGGTGGTGACGATTTAGTAGACCTTTCGGTAAACATGATCGTCTTTATTCAAATTGATGAAAGTTTTTTCTTTACTGCTTCGGAATCGGACCGCAAGGTCCGATTCCGCGGATGATACGTATGAAAAACGCGTATCTTGATTACTGTCTGTGTGGGCGTGGTCGAGGGCGGGCAAAGTTCTTGACATTGCAGCTGCTTCGTCGATTTAGTTCGATGATTTTCTTTGAGAATTCGCATCTTGATTCGGTTGAATCGCGATTAGAATTCTCTGAAGGTTGAGTACAATTTCCGATAGCGTCGAAAATTGTTGGCAAATTGGAACTGCCTGAAATTCAGTTCCGGTTTGGTTTGAGCGATGTGCATCTCTTCTTACCTCGTGTTGGGGTTTCTTCATTTGATTCTGTTGGTTGATTGATTTCTTGGTTCTCTGTTTTTCCACTTTGACGGGTTGGTGGCAGAGTTCTGAGATCTTCATGATTTTTCTCCCTTCGCTTGGCACAATAACTTGTACTATAGCGATGGGTTTCTTTTCTTTAGTTAGCCATCTCGTTACTTTGGTTGGTTGGATCCCCATTTTTTGGAGTTCTTCTATGATTACTTCGGTTTTAATTGTTTCTAGTACGCCTTTCAGCAAGACACGTAGAAATTTCTTATTGGATTTTGGTGTGTCGTATGCATAGCTCTTTTCATCGAGCAATTTGAAAACGGCTTCTCGGTCCTTTTCTGTCTTCGGGGGTATTAAAACCCCGTTCGGCCTGGTAATGGCTGGCCCGACCGCCACTTTGTTTTCTTTTAGAAGCTTCATTACCTCTAGATATTTAGCTTTATCCGTCAGGATAATAGCTATTGGTTTTTTGTTGTCAGGTTTTGATTCTGACGCTTTAACTGATGGTAGTTACGTGGTGGACGGTGCTGATTGCTTTTCGGTCGTTACCTTCTTGGTTTCGGCCTTTGAAGAGGAAGGAGCAGTCGGCGCTGTCTGAGGATGGCTTGCTTCAGGAGCCCGTACTGCTGGTTTACCTTTCTTCTTCTTGGTTTTGGAAGAAACCTGTTGGAATTCTTCTTTGTCTGCGGTGGCTTTTTTAGAGCCTCCTTCTAGTCCACTTTGGTCCGTCTGGGCCTTAGTGGTTTGGTGTGAGACTAAGTTTTGTGGACCTTTTTCTTTTTTCGAAACCGTAGGAAATGAAACCGTGCCATCCGCACCTACACTTCCGC
Organism: Cosmopolites sordidus; assembly: GCA_031761425.1. Lineage (NCBI taxonomy): Eukaryota > Metazoa > Arthropoda > Insecta > Coleoptera > Curculionidae > Cosmopolites > Cosmopolites sordidus. Next base: position 660,837 of record JARFXV010000813.1, on the reverse strand, counting down.
CGGCTTTTTTGATTTCAGTCTTCATATAGTCGACTGCAACTTGAAGTATTGTTTTCTCAGTGAGAAGCACTGAATTGGTTGCGGATAAATTCGCTAATTGATTATTAACACTAGTTAGAGCATCTCTATGATACTCCAAACACTCAGCGTGGCAGCGTACTAAATCATCATATGTATAGCACGCTTCTTTTACCTGCTTTAGGTAATTGTTTCTATGGTTTTTGCTCATCGCGAAGGCACTTATTCACAATTTCACAAAAAACGCACTAAACGTTTACTAAACGTTTGTTTGCACTTAACCTCACTTTTCGGGAGCTAGAGAACACGTGTGTACTCTCCGACGTCTCGATGGGTAGTATTCGCCTAACGAACAAAATTTTAAAAATATAAAAATGTTCTAAAAAAATAAACAAACTTTTAACGTTAACGTTTCGGGAAGTATTCTCCTTCCGTTTTCAAAACGAATCTAAAAATAAATTATATTAATTTCTATAAATTATGAAAAGAGAAGAAGTAAATATATTTTTAGTGTATGTCAATGATAATTACATTTTCAATTAGTTTTTAATGACAGTGACATACTACCAAATAAATATATAAATATATATATATATATATATATATATATATATATATATATATATATATATATATATATATATATAAATATATAAAAATAAATATATAAATATATATATATAATATATATATATATATATATATATATATATATATATATATATATATATATATATATATATATATATATATATATATATATATATAGGTGCGGTTTAAAATAAAGAAAAAAATAAATATAAAACACGCCACAATCATTCAGACATTACTTAGAAGCAAATACCAATAAACAGTGGAAGATACTAAAGTTGAAGAGATTCACCACTAAACACCAAATCACTTTTATGAACTTCTCGACGCACATTTCGCTAACCATGTTAACATCATGAGGAGATGATTTAATCTGTGATTAAATGATAAAAAGAAGATGCTAACATGGTTAGCGAAACGTGCGTCGAGAAGTTCAAAAAAGTGATTTGGTGTTTAGTGGTGAATCTCTTCAAGTTTACGGGAGTTTAAAGGTTCCAGAAGAAGTGGAAGAGATATGAAGAGATGGAAGAGTCTAGAAAGATGTGTTAAGGCAGAAGAAGCTTTTCATTATTAAATAATGTTGTGCTAGATCAGAGTCTATTAAAATTTCTATTTTGATACACTTTGATTCTTTAAATGAAAAATTTGCAGCTCCACTATCAAAAACATTATATCTTAAATAGTGAAGGAAATAATGCAATAAATTACAGAGATGGATTTATGGTACGAGATGGAACGAGAAAACTTAAATGGTACACATTTTATATATGTTATATCTTATAGTTGTGTATGTTGTTATATCTTATACATGTTATATCTTATAGATATATGGTATAGATGACTTATACGGTAATATAAGAATATATATATATATATATATATATATATATATATATATATATATATATATATATATATATATATATATATATATATATATATATAGATAGATATATATGTATATATAAGACTAAGAACACCATTTCTGAAAACAAAATATGATAACATCAGACGAGTATCTCAATTCAAATATTTGGGTGAAATAATCATGGAAAATGGGTTGGAAAAAGCGGCCAATAAGGGTAGATGTCAAAAAATGGAAACGGCATTGAGACTTATACAAAATATTTACAGCAAAAAATGCCTATCTAATAACACAAAACTGAGACATTACAACACAGTTATTAAGCCAGAATGTCTGCTTAATAACTGTGTATACTATATATGCTGCAGAAAAACTCATTTTGAATAGAAAGAGGGACATCGAAGACATTGAAAAGAAGGAAAAAAAAATCATAAGAAAAATCCTAGGCCCCAAACAAATAAATAGCACAACATACCGACTTCGAGAAAACCAAGAAATCAAACAATACACAGATGTACATAGCGATGTGAGAAAAAGAAGACTTAAGTTTTACGGACACATAAAACGGATGAATCCGAGTAGGCTAACTAGAAAAATAGTCGAATAGTCGAGGAGTAGAGCTAAAGTAGAAATAATTAAATGGATTGCTGCAATTAAAGAGGACCTAAGATCAGCAAATATAACACAAAGTGAAATTCAGGATAGAGGCTGTTTCAGACACAAGGTTAACGTTTGGAAGGTTGGCCAGAGAGAAAAATGTAGGAAGACTGGAACAACTTGGTCTGACGAAAGGAAAAAAGCTCATAGGGAATGAAATTAGTATGGGCGCAAAGGAAGGCTAACAACAACAAACGCCTCTATTTGTACTGCGCGTGGTCCACCAGGGCCTATACGTGAATAATATATATATATATATATATATATATATATATATATATATATATATATATATATATATATATATATATATATATATATATATATATTTATATATTTTATATATTCTTATAGAAAGCTTATATGGTAAAGATTTTTAATGTCGCAAAAGAAAGAAAAAAAAAGAGCTAAATAAAATCAGAGCAAAATGATTCAATGAAAACATGTCTAAACAACTGCTCCCTGTGGTAAACATGTAATTACAAATACTATTAAGGTTATCGCAATCCTACTGTACGATACTACATACTATCTCAACAGCATACCCCCAAAAAACCCACTTTCTTACATAACCTCATAATGTACATTATAAGTTATGAGGGGAGTGTGCTAAGTTTGGCTGGCTGAGTTTGTCAGTGTTATTCGTGTTTCCACCCATTTATTCCATGTCATTGATAAATGTTCTCTATCCAGCTTTGTTCATACTTTCTCAAAATATTCTGTTTGCTCCCATTTTATATAATCTCCCATTTTTATTAATAAGAGATCCCTCTTCCATCTGTGGCCAACCAGTGGAGCGTTAGGACTACTACTGTCGGTGAGGTACAAAAAGTCGAAATTATGCATATGGCCATTCTGTGGTCTGGTATATTCAATGAGATTTCGTAATATTTGTAGCGATGGGTACTGTCTCATCTTGAGGTCGCGTATAGAATGGCGGACATGTCCGTCATGATCAGTACAGTCCTTCTAGAAGCTCTTGGGAGAGTCTTAGCCCTTATTCTCGTGAGATAGTTTCATTGGGTTTAATAATTTTTTCTGCCTTTATTTACATATTTATTATGTGGATATTCAGACGGTGGTACTTAAAAAGTGCGTCAAAATACGTCTTCTCTAAAAGTACGTCGAAGATACGTAGCTTACACCGCCCCGCTAATATAATAGTTCCGCTTTGTGCAAGTCAGTTGTTAGTTTTATTGGTACGGAGACGAATGATCCCCACGAGACGAGGGGTTTTCGACTGCCTCGAGTATCTAGGTGTGCTTTGAAGCAAGATAAGCAATATGTTTATAAAGTAGTAGTATCGACTACGGTTTTTTTTACTTTATTTTCCGAGAGTTGCTGTTTATGTATCCGGAATTGGCAACAATGGTGTCGCTAGGCGCCATCTGACATATGTATACAATATGTATACATCGTACAGTTTGACATTGACATTGACGTATTCGTAAAGTTTGACATTGACATTGACGTTTGATTGCATACGTACTCAGAAAGTTTTATTATTCAAAAGCTATTTGTGTTGTTTAATGATTTACAAATGTCAAAAAATAGAATTAACTCTTAATTCAATTTTCGTGCGATGATTTACTACGACTTTCGACGAGAATTATCCCAACACCAGTGCATAGAACAAATCGACTTTTGACGATAAAGCACCATCTAACACCACATTACATCACTAGTTTAGTGAATTTAATCGTGGCCGTCGTTCGCTCATGGACGCATTTAGAGAAGGTCGTCCAAAAGCGGTTGTTGTGCCAGAAAACATCCATACTGTACACGAACTGATAAAGCAATAACGTCATGTGATATACCATAAAATTGAGACATCCCTGGGCATTAGTTTGACAAGCATACACAAGAGTTTACATGAACATTTAGCCGTGAAAATGATTTGTGCGCGATGAATTCCGCATAATTTGACAATCGCACAAAAAAGACTCGTGCGTCAAAAGCCGTGTATAATATCTACACAGGTGACAAATCTATCTCGGATCTATGCGTATGAGCCCGAAAGTAAACATCAGTCGGCTGTATGGGTCTTTCAAAATGAGCCAAACCCAATAAAAGTTGTTCGCGCAAGAAGCACTTCGACGCAAATGGTTGCCTATTTTTTGGTGATAAATGGGCATGTGGCTATAGTGCTACACAACCATTCTTTGCCAGAAGCTATTGAAGAAATTAGAAAAAACATCCAGCGACGAAGGATTATTCTTCACCATGACAACACATCGAACTGTCACACATCAGACTGAACATCTCAATATTTGACAGGTCAAAACATTGAATTGATGGGTCATCCGTCGTACAATTCTGATTTGGTACCCAATGATTTATTTTTGTTCCCGTCCGTAAAGAATAAATTACTTGGTAAAACGATTGCCCACACCAGAAGAAGCGGTTGATGCGTTCAAAATGCATGCTTTGGAGATATCTGAATCGGAATGGAAAACTGCTATGAAAATTGGTTCAAACGTATGCAAAAGTGTATCGCTCATCGCTGAGAATATTTTAAAAAACAATCAAATCATTTTCAATAATAAATATTTGATTTTATTTATTATTCCGGATACATAAATAGCAATCTTCGTATCTACGGTTTCGATAAAAAAGTTTAGGGCGCGGATGGTTCACTAACTCGATTCACGAAAAGAATTGTTCCGGACTATCAAGTGACCCTAAAGAGTTCAAACTCAAACTTAAGATGCATCAGATGTTGATTTGCCTCCTCTATAAAGAGAAAGCCAACAGTGTTACAACATGGGAATTTGCTCGCTTGTTTAATAAAAGAGTTTTCAAAAATTAATTTACAAATTCAACAGGCTTTTATTAGATTTGTATATTCGAAATTATATATTATATATTATATATTATATATATATATATATATATATATATATATATATATATATATATATATATATATATATATATATATATATATATATATATATATATATATATATATATATATATATATATATATTATATATTTAGTTATAGATATTATGAAAAATGTCCTTTTTATTGCTTTTAGTACACAATACAAATTTCATAACTTTTTTTATTTAGCAACTGATTTGTTTAACAGTCAACTCTATAAAATATTAACAATGACAATTAAAGTGCGTATGCAATATTTAAAACACATTATAATTGTACAAAAAAGTTTTTATTACACCAACACCAGCAATAATTTATATACTTGTGTCAGATTAACTACCACAATATATTTTAGTCGATATCATTTTATTATTACATCGTTAACTGATTTGTCATAATAACATCAAACATGTATACATATCAGGTTGTTAGGAAAGTTCATAGAGATTTTCCATTAGCTGCTCTTTAACACTTGTAACATACGTATACGGAGCAACAAAATCTATACGACATCAGCTGACCTACAGACAGATAGGAAAGTAAAAAACAATGTGCGAAGTTTTGCTTCCTCGGCATGAAAAAATACTTTTTTGCATCGGATCGTGACTGGAGACGAAAAATGGTTATATTTCGAGAATCCAAAACCCAGAAAAGCATAAGTTGACCCAGGACAACCATCAACATCGCCCGCAAGATCAAATTGCTTTGAAAAGAAGACAATGCTGGGAATTTGGTGGGATCAGAAAGGTATCGCGTACATTAAACTTCTGAAACCCAGTGAAACAATTAATACCGTTCGCTACCGACAAGAAATCATCCATTTAAACCATGCATTGATCGAAAGGAGACCAGAATGGGCTGCAAGACACGAATAAGTCATTTTGCAGCACAAAAACGCCCCATCACAAACAGCGAAAGCGATCAGAAACTCCATTTCTGCACTTGGCTGGAAACTTTCGACTACCACTTGTTTTCATCGATGTCTCTCGCACTTTTCATAAACCACTTCAACAATTATGGAGATGTCGAAAAATGGCTTGATAACTGGACCATCTCGAAAGATGTACGGTTTTTCTGGGAGGGCATATACAAATTGTTAGAGAGATGGGAAAAATGTGCAGCTAACGATGGCGCATACTTTGAATAAACCATTTTGTACCTTTCTCTCAACTTTAATGGGTTTCTTGAAGGGAAAATTAAGCATTATTAATCGTCACACCTGGTACCAAAAGAAAATCCACCTACCATACTTTCACTACCAATTCATTAGTCCACCAATGACCAATCAGCATTTTCTTAAAAAACAAAACAACAAACTTTCTAATATTCATTCTATCAAGCTCAGTATCCGTCACTGAGAGATATTAGGGACTTTACTGCGAATATACCCACTACTATAGTTGCATCTGTAACTCCATACACCTTTCTCGGTAAAGTGGTGGTTTTTCGCGTGGCCTTATGGTTCAAATTCTTTACGCATGATCTTCTGGCTACCAAACAAACAAATCAAAAACTTTTTATCTTTGATTTGTTAATTCAGGCTTTTTTTAGCCGTGGTGTGGTTGGAGAATATCATTCCTGACTCTGAGGTTTCGTTTCCGAAGTTCATGTCAATAATGACATATTCCAGAAAATGAGGATCACATTCAATCCGCCCCAAGAAATGTTTCCAATTGCTGTTCTATGTGCAAAGGTTATTACCCGAAATCATTTTGGTGCATCTTTTCTTCATCGTTAATTCATTAGTCAACGTTAAGTCAACGGTTGTGTGAGTCAGATCATTCTGGCCTTCAGCCGACGATCAAAATGCACGCGAATCCGGATTTTATAGACATTCTTTCAGTTGGAGGCGACTTTTCGCTGCGATATTCATTTTTAATCGAGTCTCGTCCTTCTGAGGATGCCTTAAACCACATGAAAACCTGGGCCCTTAAAAAAGCACTGCACACAAACAAAACAAGTGACCTAAGGTACTGTTACTTTAAGCGCACTTTACATTAAGCACAATCAGTTGATCAATTCTAATGCTAACAGTCTCATTTTAGAGAGTAGATAAACAGCTTTCAGATTATTATTATTTCAATAGATGGCGCTAGTAGTTCTATGTAAATTTAGTAAGTACGTTCGGTTATATTTCCGACATACTGTGTAAAAGGTTTTGCATTGAATAATCGCCAATTAAGATCTAGAGACATTTTAGATATTACTGTGGCAAAATATATCATGGTTTTTACATCAAGATAACACATTGAAGTAATGATTCGTATTTTTTTTTAATTAAAAATAAAACAAATACCACGCAATCACATATGTTGTCCCGTATGTGATAGTGATCTAGCTCAAAAGATTGTAGTTTCCTATACCTATGTCCAATGTTTAAATCCATGTCATTTCCACAGGCAGGGCCTTCCCTGTTTTAAAGATCTCAAGTTCCAAGCCAATCTTGCCAGCTTGTTTTTGACCGTTATTGTTAAACAAACCAGTTATTTCTTCTAAAATCATACATACATTGACAGTAAAACCAATAATAATCGCTCCATAGTATAGGTCTTAACACTGAACCCCGTGAAACCCAATTTCATTATAGTGCGAACCATTACGATGCGGACATTATGGTGCGCAGTGTGTAGTCCGTAACAATATGTCTTCGATTTAGGAAGGATTGAATGATACCCCAGGTATTTACTGTTGTTCATCTGTCATTCATCATTAATTCTTCAATAATGCCCTCCACCCCCTCCCCCTCGGGTGCTCAATTAAATACATTTTATATATCCAACATCAGACAAAAACCGCGAACCCTCCGTTCTTTCTATTTCCAGTCCATTTATTACTGACATTTATAGTGCTTGTGACTAAATTCATCTATGTAGATTTGCCTTTCCTAAAGTCATAATTTTTTTTGTGTATTAGGCCTCGAGTCATTAGCCCTTCCCCTAGTTTGTTCTTTATTATCGTTTCCAAGAGCTTAGTAGCTAATGAGCATATTGGCCGTAGCCAAAGTAGCACTCATATAAAAAATCAGTACATACATTGACAGAACAAGATCATTCCTATATATATTTCGGATTCTAAATTTTTGTCCTCGATATTTGAAGGAACGAAACAACATTATGTGCAAACCTTATTTCTGATGAAGCATATATTCACCTTTTGGGTTTTGTAAATAAGCAAAATTTTCGATTTTGGTTTGATTAAAAATCATCGTCAACTGCACGACAAGCTTTTACGGATGAGATAGGTGATTTATTTGTGGAGTTTAACCCTCAACAATATATTGTGGGAGTGCACTCAGAATTAAACAGGAAATAATTTGAATTTAATTAGAAATGTCATGCCGAGCGTTGTGTAATGGGTAATACGTTTGATATTGAAAGTGTTTACGAAAAGATGGATGTCATCCTCCAAACGTTATCTTTAAAAAAGACAATGTTTTTTTCGCCTGTTATGTGATATATTTGATGAAAGATTGCTTAGTGGACCTGTAGAGACCATTAAACATATTCAAAAACAAGAAAAACTCATCCATGTTCCACATAGAAATTGCCCATTTCCTCAGCAGCCACCAACACGTCAGCAAATGTCTCCTGAGACCAGTTGCTAGTTTCAAGCTATCATTAGTCTGAAGGAACGACCAAAGCTACCACGATATACATCGGCCATGTCGGATCATCATCCTAAGGTGAACATATGCAACAGCCAGACTCAGGCTCAGGCCTTATCTAGGAACCTGGTACTTAAACATGGCCTGATATGTATATGGTCGTATCTTTAGTCATTTTTTCAACTGTTTTCCTAACGTTCAGCTCGAGCCCGACTTCTTCTCAGCTGTAAGTTAACTCTTATAAATCATTAACTCTCCTTTTGAACTTTCACTAGCTTGAGTAAACGCTTAGAAATTGTTTGCAGTATTACTCCAAGTTCCTGTCCGAGCACTAGCAGTGTACGACAAGGACTTTTTTCTCGCAGTGCTTCCAATTCTTTATCCTCCACTTTTTTAACTATATCGTTCTTTCTTGGGGCTAGTTGATCACAGGGACAAGCTGTGTAATCCAAATATCTCGAAAACTAAGCAACCTACAACAAAAGGGTAAATGGCGAAAAGAAGGGGTTATGGGAGGGGAATACATAGAGCAACTGTCAACTGCTGCCCGGTGCTCCCATAAAAAAAAGAACGCTTTGTTTTTTTTCTGCGCAAAAAAATATTACATGTCATCATAATTTTTCTACTAAACTCTATTATAAAAAGTACTCTAGTATAAAAACACTTAATAAGGACCACGTAAGTATTTAAAGATTACTGAATTATTGTTCTTTCGATTATAGATGGTTATTTATTTTTAAGTCTTATGATTTTTATAACCTAATTTTTAGTTTGTTGCCTTAACTGGGGCTAGTTCAGTAACGCGCGTTCAATGTTTGTTCAACTAGCCCCACTAGATGTTCATTGTAGAAAAATCACATTTTTCTTTAATAAATTAATAACCATCAATTAATTTGTGCATGTGATAATTCTACACAAAGTTTACTAATTAAAATTACTTATATTGATAATTGTATTAATGATTATTATAACATTTTAGCATGGAAATTTTTCAATCAATTTCAGAAGAGGACGAGTACGCTTGTCTGTTTTGTTATGAGCAATTTTCTGAGAGCATACCTGGAAAAAACTGGATTCAGTGTCAGATTTGCAAACAATGGTCTCTCATTAAATGTGTGCCGGCCGCGGTGGTCTGGTGGGTTAGTCGCCTGCCTGGCAATCCAAAGGTAGATGACTCGATTCCAGCGCTCGGATAGGTGTTTTTCTTTAATTCTTCTGTCCGTCTTACTTCCTACCCTACACACACACTTATATACACTCACATATACACGCCCACACATATCCACACCTAAATGTCTGTGATTGTTTCTAGGCAAGAGAGTAAAATCCGACAACGAATTACCCCTCAGTCACGCCAGTTAAAGGCTGGGTAAGACCGGATGCCTTCTGAGAAGTGTTCTACGTTGATCACTCGCCAGTTGGTAGGCTTCCTGATAGACTTATGGGTAGGCACATAACCAAGGGTTGATAGCCTGAGGGGGTTGTTGGCCTGGGTTTGTCGGTAGCTGATGACCGTGGTTCGGAACCCACGTTAAGCTGTAGGTCCAGTCGCTAAATAGCCTTAGATGCTGATGCACCTCTAACCATAAATCCTTTCCTTTCCTTTTATTAAATGTGTGCCGAACGTTGGTCTAACCTATGTTTGTATTAATTGTGGTAGAGACAAAGATGATAATAATTTGGTATTATTTATCACTATTCTTGATCTCATAATTAGTTACTACTTTAATTTAATATTTATTTGCGTTTTAATTATTCTTAAATATATAATTTTAAATATAAATAGTGTAATAATAATCCAAGGATTGGAAAGATTTAATTTTGTTTGATTTTAATTTTATTTTCCCAGAGATATAATAACAATATCAGTATATAATAATCATAATCAATAAATATTTGCTTGATAATTACAATTATTTTGTATTCAGATCATTATATACAGTTATCAAGTTCATTTTAGCAATTGCGTCCACCTAGCCCCACTAGTGGGGCACGTTCAGCAACTTGGAGAGCTCTCGCCTTTCCGACAATAACTTTTAAACTTGTACTCGGATCGTTTTTACACCGCTAGATTTTCGGACGCCGAGAGAATCGGATCTCTCCTCGACTTTAGCAGAACATCATATCCAAACGGGTCACAAAGTAGATTTCGAAAAGGCCAAAGTAATCGCACCTATATATTCCGACAAACCCCCCATAATTCGTGAAGCAATTGAGATCGAAAAACGTTCAGAGTGCTTAAACACGGGAGGGACGACGGTTTTAGAGTTCTACATACATGGAAACCGCTTATTTCCAAATTGCCCATCCGAAACCCTTCCAGTCAAACGTCCACCTCCCGTCTCACCCCCTCGCCTCAACCGAGCACTCCACTCACAACCTCACCTATGAATACAGAGGTCGCTCCGTCCACATTCTTTTCTAGTTGTGAACTCTGGGGAGTAGGCAGATTGAGTCCTCGATGTAAATCAACTAGATTCTCTTGAAAATGGCTTCAAAATGGAAGGCGAAACGTCGAGACTTTTGAAATCTAAAACGCGGTTCTATCCGAGAACCTAGTAATTCTAATATTACAGACTTCTAAAGCCTTTCCGAACATGAAGAGTCACAATATTTCGCCAAAATATTATTTGGTACGCCGATGAAAAGTGTACTGTGAAATGTTCATGAAGACAGTCAGTTCTTATATCAACATTCCATATTTTATAATTTCGATTATGAATTAAAGTGGCGGATCCAGATTTCATCCGCCGTCGCAAATATCTCCAAAAACTGTTCTGTATCTGTTTTAAAGATCACCTACGGCTTAAGGGCAAGAACCTGTCTCGGAAGAAATTTACTGGTATTTTGGTGGCGGCTGAATAAATCATATTTCAATATCTATGTAGCATATTTCAATTTTTTAGTAAATCAATTCAAATAAGAGATATATTTTTAATTTGAAATAGTAACAAAATTGTATAAGATATCAACGTGAATTATTTTTATTTGAAATATTAGTTCATTGATTTATATTTAAAAATAATTTTATGTAAATGACTTCCTATGCATTCAAAAAAAATCTGTTCTGCAATACCAATTATTCATCACTTTGGCCCATAAATCGGAATTTCCCTTTTCGTTTTCAAATAAGTACGGCCCAATTACACCTCCAGACCATAAACAGCTCCAAATTGTAGGGTAATTGGTAAGCCCCAATTGAGTGGGGTAAAACCCCGGTCCTCATTTGCAACCAATTTTATTAGCGTACTGTTTGAATCAATGAAGTATTTTCTCATCCTATTTTCTTGATTGAAACAGAGATTTTTTATATTCACAAGGCCTCTGCCCCCAACTTTCTTGGGATGTATTGTCTTATCGTCGATGACTTTGGATACAGGCATCGGAACTTTGTTAATGTTCGGCGTGTCAACCTATCAAGTTCATCAAGCTTAGTTCCTGACCATTTAACAATGCTAAAAGAATATGTCAGAGTTGGCACTGCCCAACCGTTGATCGCTCTAATGAGGTTTCCACTGTTCAGTTTGATGTTTAAAAGCTTTGTAAGCCTCTTTTGGAATAGAGTGGAAAAGTCCTTCTTTAAATGGTTGTGATCAAGTTTTTGCTTTTTATGTATTCCTAAATATTTGTATGATTCTTCTGGTACCAGTTGTTGTATATTACAGAATGTTGAATTTTGACTCTTGACCTTCTGTATGCTAATAGTAGAACATTTGTCTAGTCCGAATAACATTCTGATATTCCTACTAAATGTTTCGACAATTTTTATCAAGGAGATTAATTTTTCTCTAGTTTCTCCATATTGTTTAAGGTCATCCATATATAGTAGATGAGAGAGCTTTCTTGGATTCCTCATGTTAAGTTTATATCCAATATTGCTGTTGAGGAGTAGTGTGGACAAAAGGTTCAAGGCTAGACAGAACCAAATTGGAGATAGGGAATCTCCCTGAATAATTCCTTTCTCGATATTTGTAGTAGCAATGCATTGTTGATTGACAAACAGATTTGTTTTCCACTTCCCCATTAATAATCTGCGGGCTAATTTTATAGAAATTCAGAACTTCAACCAACCAATCGTGCGGGACACTATCAAATGCTTTCTTGTAGTCTATGTAGCAAATATTTAAGTTGCGTTTTCTTTTTCGCGCTTGCCCAAGAACTACAGCATCGATCGACAATTGTTCTTTACACCCCATACTTGCTCTTATACATCCTTTCTGTACTTCTTCAAATATGTTGTTTTTATCACAATGTTTTCTGTCAAGTTAGGATCGTCAAAGTCAATACCAGATTTTTTGGCAATTATTTTTGCTTTCCTCGCGACTTTATTTGAATGATTACTAGAAAGACACTCTGAGATAATGTCAACTTTCCTCCGGAAATCATTGATCTTGTTTTCAAGGAGCGTTTTCCAGACAGGTGTATTTTTCTGGCTACTACGCCCGGTCGCATTGTTTATGTAAGTCTTTTGACCTAAAATTTCGATGGCAGTCACTGCTGCACAATATAATGCATTATTATTATTATTATTTTGCTTATTTACAAAACCATTTAACCCAAAATGAGCTTCATCGCTGAAGATGATTTTTTCATGTTTCCAAATAGTCATTTGATTTGAGTTCTTGGTTTAACTGAATTTTATATGCCTTAAAATGTAAATCATTATGAATAATATTTCATGTAGTGTCATAAGAAAGCGTAGGTTCTTAAAAACAAGGTGTACTTGATTATTCTAGATTTTCAATGAGAGTTGGTTCACAACATCGATACTTTCAGCAATTAAGTTTTTCACAGGCTGGGTAGCACAATTTTTTGAATTAATTTACGAATAGTAAGCTCGATAGATTCGATTATACTGGCCATAAATTTCACGTAACGCGCGAAACGTAGCCCGAATTAATTCATAATTTTTGTAATATATTTAAACAATTTGTACACGCGGTGCAACTATATATCTTTTCATGATGATTTGCCCAACAATATTAAACAGAAATGCCAATCTCCAGCATGAGACGACTTCCTGATATGACCTGTGATGAAAAGTGAATCCTCTACAATAATTCAAATAGGTGAAAATCGTGTGTTAATCCTAGTGAACCATCAACCAGTACCGCAACACAAATGTTCACGCCACAAAGTAGCACCATTATAAATTCCTCCAATTTGGTGTGGTCATTACTGACTGTTATCAGCAGCAATGTGTTGGTGACACTCTGGATGAAAAAGGACTATATTGGCAAAGGAAAAAGATAAATCATTTTTCCCCAGAACAACGCGCGGTCGCATGCACTAATAAAGGACTCTGGAAATAATTACCGTTTGGGACTGAGAGATTTTATGGCGCCCGGTGTATACGTAATTATTACGGTTCACATAATAATAGGCACTCATTACTTCAATATTAATTTCACGTGTCCATCAAATACGTAGAGTGCGCTCGATCCTACTGACTGTCCTTCTTATAGGGGGCGAGCCAGCCGGTACCTGATTAGCTCCTGCTTTTTGATGGGTTTGTATTGAAGTCTCTGGTGTTGATTCACTTTTATATTTTAATTGTGGATGGATTTTTTCAGTTGCCTTGTTCATTGTCATTCCTGTGGTGCCATAGAGTTGGGAGTTGCCACTCGTTCCAGACTCACCAACTCCGAACAAATCCTCCCGACGGTTCCGAAGGGTTCTTGTCCGCAAAACTCTACCGCCTTGTATAATATCATTATATTTTTCAGCCTCCATAAAAAAAAAATTGGGTTTAATGAAAAAAAACGGTTACCCAAGGCAGAGCTCAGATTTACCATGGGAAAGCTATTTACTACCGGAGGGCACTAGGTATCCGGAGACATCGTTAGAGACACTTTAACCCTGTGCCATTCAGCTCCTCGGTACGATGGATTTCCACCTTGAGCTTGGGGTCTTTTTTCCAGAGGTGTGCTCCTCTCAGCTCGGGAAGGTGGTGGCGCCATTCACCAAGCGGACTATCCGCCCCCTGCCCCCCTTTATTATTATTATTATTATTTTGCTTATTTACGAAGCCATTTAACCCAAAATGAGCTTCATCGCTGAAGATGATTTTTTCATGTTTCCAAATAGTCATTTGGTTTGAGTTCTTGGGTTAACTGAATTTTATATGCCTTAAAAATGCAAATCTTTATGAATAATATTTCATGTAGTGCCACAAAAAAGCGTAAGTTCTTGAAAACAAGGTGTAATTGATTATTTTGGATTTTCAATGACAGTTGGTTCACAGCACCGATATTTTAAGTATTTGAGTTTTTGACGGGCTGGATAGCAAAATTTTTTGAATTAATTTACGAATAGTAAGCTCGATAGATTCGATTATATTGACCAGAAATTTCACGTAAGGCTCCAAACGTAGCCCGAATAGATTCATTATTTTTGTAATAAATTTAAACAATTTGTACACGCTGTGCAACTATATATCTTTTCATGATGATTTGCCCAACAATATTAAACAGAAATGCCAATTTTGGCGGGAATAAGAAAAAAATGACTGGTATGACGTTTTGCAAAAATATACAGTACTAGTTTTGATAACCCTTTATCTCAATTAGTTAAAGAATTTTTAAAATCGGCCGTTTGTATACCGTACACATTTGTTTGTTATTGATTTTGATCTACGTTTTTGCATATTTACTTATCTCTTCAATTTAGTTTTATTTAAAACAAATATGCATTTATGGTCAGTCTAGTCAAAGCAAGCGTGCGCTTGTCCAGAACGATTCCAAAACAAAACAATTGTTTTTGAAAACCAAAGACAACAGAAATCGACCCCACGACCTCTTCTTATCGGCACCGGTACCGAACCGGCCAAAGTGGGGCACCGTATCGGCCAGCGAATCCATCAGAAGCATTTCCGACGACTTCCAGAAAGCACACCGACACACCGACACGATCTCACTCCGCTCAGTTCGTTTCCTATCTTGATCGCATCGTCAACGAAGCAAACGACGCGAAAGCAAATTAGTGCATCCTCAGTTTTTGGTCCTTCGAGCGCGCCGCGACATTTAGCGCGAAATTTTCCTATTTTCTGATGGATTTTTTAATAGTTTTTGTTTTGCTAAAGTTATGACGTAAGTAAAACGTCTAAAGTTTTTGGATAGTTTTTTGTGCCTGAGTGTTTTTTTTTGCATTTTGTGTGTGGAATATATTTCGAATTTGGAGTTCAGTGAAAATCATTTAAGGTAAGATAATATTTCTAAAAAAAATGGAAATTCTAATACTAGGATCTGTACTGAAGACTGACACTACCTTTTAATAATAAAAATATTAAAATCTGGTGTTATGTTGTGCCTAATGTTAGATCCTTCAACAAAAATCAAGAGTTTATCGTCACAAATAATTCGTAAGGATATGTTCAATGTATTATTTGATTTTACCATATTACATCGAGTAATAAAAACCTCATCTCCGAAATATAAATCCGGAAGGCAGTGTGGTGAACTTATATCAGGGATGTTAACATCAAAAACAGTCACAGTTAAAGAAAATGCTGTTTTAGTAACAGAAATATTTCAGTAAAATGTATATAAAAAAACACGTAGCTTTTCAATAAGGAGTGTTGAAAAAATTTTGCATGAACAGTTGGGTTTTTAAAAAGTATCTGTCTCTTGTATGCCTATAATGTTTTCAGCTGGGTAAAAAGAGAACAGATATTTTTTTCCTTTATTTGGGTTTTTCGTCACTATCTAAAACTCAACAAATATCAAAAATATCTGTTCTTATTTAAAGAAAGAATCACTGGGTAAAAACAAAAAACCAAACGGAGACAAATTTCTCAGTGATTCTTTTTTGTAATAAATTTGCCTAACGAACAAAATTTTAAAGATATAAAAATATTATAAAAATTTTTATAAACTTTTAACGTTAACGTTTCGTTTTCTAGTTTTGAAAACGAGGAGAAAGTACCCTCCGAAACGTTAACGTTAAAAGTTTGTAAAATTTTTTATAACATTTTTATATCTTTAAAATTTTGTTCGTTAGGCAAATTTATTACAAAAAAGAATCACTGAGAAATTTGTCTCCGTTTGGTTGGAACACGCCACAATCATTCAGACATTACTAAGAGAACAGATGATGTAAATTGGGTGATCTGTTAAAGACATGCAGAAAACTTTTTGGAACTATTTGGGACGGTGGATGAGACTTGGAAAATAGAATGAAAAACTAACGGCCTCCATGATCTCTCTACTTACTTTTCACGGCCAAAACCATAGCGATAATTTTTATCATATGAATGCTGCACCAGAAAGTGATATGATGCTGAACTTATACCCAAAGCGAGTCACATCCAAAAAAAATGGTTCGTTTTATGTTATTTTAGAAGGAATCTATCATATCATACGAGTTTAATATGAATATAGTCAGAAAAATCAGACTTAGACGCGATGTTTGAAAAGCATGATTTGAAGCAGTGATCAGGCATTAAAAATCTATAATCAAATTTTTTTTGATTATTGGAAAAAATAAATCACTGGGTGATAAATCAGAACTATAGTGTGGATGTTTAATGATCGATGGATATTTAACTTTTTAATTTTTAAAGATAGAATTGATGTTTTCATCAATTCAATCTTTGTCAAATTAAAAAATGGAGATGATGAAGAATTGGATGTACTTTTGGAAGGAAATCCTTGTCGTAAACTGATAGAGCTCGGACCGGAATTTAGAGTAACTCCGCAAACCAGTTCTAAATATTTACTTAACCTAGGGAAAGTTCAAACGGAGAGTCGTTGAGTCCTTTATGAACTCCAAACTGACAATTAGAGTAGACGCTTTGATGCTGCTGTGTCATTACTTTCCAGATTCAAGAAAATTAACTTCCTTCATCAGACGACTTCCTGTTATGACCTGTGATGAAAAGCGAATCTTCTACAATAATCGAAATAGGTGAAAATCGTGTGTTATCCTAGTGAACCATCAACTAGTACCACAACACAAATGTTCGCGCCAAAAAGTAGCACCATTATAAATTTCTCCAATTTGGTGCGGTCATTACTGACTGTTATCAGCTGCAACGTATTGGTGATGCTCTGGATGAGAAAGGACTTTATATTGGCAAGGGAAGAAGATAAATCATTTTTCTCCAGAACAACGTGCGACCGCATGCACTAATAAAGGACTCTGGAAATGATTACCATTTTGGACTGATAGATTTTATGGTGCCCTGCGTATTCTTCAGACTTCATCCCTTCGGATTTTTCATTTGATAGCCATTTCACATCCTTTGAGAGAGAGTCGAACAAGGCTCCATGACCTTATCACATCAAAACCACCAAGTGTTTTTTCGATTTGGGATTCGACAGTTGCCTCAAAGGTGGCGAAAGTAAATAGAAAGTGAGGGAGATTATCTCTAAGATTAAGTTTATACTACTTTTTTCATAAATAAATGTCAAAGGTAGTAAAAAAAGGGAGGAAGTTAATATATAATATAATAGGACTTAATATATTGTCTTGAGTAGTCAATAAAATGTATTTTTTTACTTTTAAAGTTTGTGAAACAACAAAAGCAAAAACTTGGGAAAACATAGCACGGGTTATTTGTTTCATCTGGATAACTCCCAATCTCACAAGGATTATATTTTTAGGGTTGTCATTAACAACACTGGCTTCAAAATATTTAGTGAATCAGTAGGAATGAATGGCTGGTAGGGGAGGAAAATTAATCTTTTTCTAATTCTTTCTCATCGACTCACCAAATCGATTACCCATTTGGGAGATCTGTCGTCGTATTCAGGAGTCTTATGATGCATAAAAATATTGTTAAAGTTACTTAAATTGCCTGCATATTGTTAATTTCACTTACAATGTTTTTTCCAATTAAATAATTCTAATTTTACAAGAATATATTAATTCAAGATCAATATTATAATTAAATTAACTATTCAAATAATATTCTTCAACATATTTTTTTTTCGGTGGAAATAGATGATGTTCCTTTTTAGACAACCTGGCCAAAGAAAAATGTGATTTATACGAAATGAAATACAAAATATTATTAATTCACATTTTTTGTTATATTTTATGTAAAATAAAGTCATCGTGAGCTACACTGTGCTCCTAATCATATTTTCTTGAAACACCCCTGGCTCTCATTTGTAGAAATTACCAAACCAAGTCAGCAACTGTAAACTGGCGGTGAATAGAATTGAAAATAGTATAAAAACATTATCTTTTCATTGACAATTTCAATTTTGGAAAAAGCTAAATATCACATTCAGCTTAATTAGGTGGTTACGGAGGTCTAATATCCAGATGCCTTTCTTTTTTGCACCTCTTGTGTTCGAAATTTCCCATTGAAAATGGGATGTGAACTATATATATTTAGAAATACTAGTAACCTTCTCGATAGAGTCCAACAATCACTTCGAAGAAGTTCAGCCAATTTTTGATCGTTTTCTTTAATTCCATCTTCCATTTGGTCGTGTGATCGTCTTCAATACTCGAAACCACAAAGCACCACGCACCATGAAATATTACAAATTACTTGAAAAAGTTTTTTGTGGTTCGATCTTTTACTACTATAATTATCTCAAAAATTTCGATGATACATTTATAAAACTTCGAATACTTATTTCACCGACTAGTAAAAAGTCATGTTTTGTATAATTTCAAATGAACAAAAATCGTAGGATTTTAAAAATTCTGGAGGTGAAAGCTTTTGGCTTGGTGATTTGTCACTACATAATGCACGTATTCATTCGAAGACAACGCTGATGATTAAGGGATAAAATATCATTTTTTATTGTGTATAGTGAATCTAAATATCCATAACAATTCTAATTTTAAACAATAGTAATTTTATTATTTACTTTGAACACCTAGAGAAATATTTTCAGTGCCCTTTTAAATTAACCAAATAAAAGGACTAGATAACAAAGAACCAGTTTGTAGAAGAAACAATTATCCAACAAGGCAATTTTAATGATACTATGTGTGTAAACGTGCTTTAGAGAAAATGTCTAGATTTCAATTCTTTAAATCAAAAATCTTTGGATCTCAGTTCTATTGATAAGTAAGAAAATTGATAGTAAGTAATTTTTAAAGCATTGTCAAATCGATATGCAAATTGTAATAAGTTTGAACACACTTTTGTATGAAATAACAGGACAGGATCATAAATAACGATCATGAAACAAAATTTTTTATGTAATTCATGACCAGTTTAATTTGGTTATAAAATAAGCGATATATATATATATATATATATATATATATATATATATATATATATATAAAGTGATATAGAAAATCGTTTTCATAATCAACAATTTGCAATTATGCACAATTGTTAACCACAATAATTTACCAATTTTATTTTCAAGGGTTTATCCTATCTTATTTTAGCTATATATGTAATCCAAAGTGGTTTTTTTTTCTGTAATATTTTTTTTTCCATTCAGCTCTCTTGAGCTCCCTTTCTTCAGTATCTGACGCTTATTTATATCAAATCATCTTTCACGTCGTCTAGTCATCTCAACCTAGGCCTGCCTCTCTTACGATTTCTTATAAATCTCCACTGAAATATCTTCGTTGCTATTCTGGTTTCTTGCATACTATTGACATATCTTAGTCATGAGAACCAGAGCTTTTGAAGGAGAAAAAAAAAACGAATTAATGTTTTATGCATAGTACTATATAGTCCTGATTTATTTTGTTTCGGAGTACCAAAAAAATGTATATGGTCACACATTTTTATTGCCTGATCATTCAGTGTTTAGTTTGTTAGCATAAACTTTTACAGTGACCTACGTACAATTCCTAAACTCAAAGATGCAATCATCTCCTGATGATGCTAACATGATTAGTGAAATGGGTGTGGAGAAATTAGAAAGTGATTTGGTGTTTTAGGATAAATCTCTTTGAGTCTAGTGATTCACACAAAAGTTTCAATAGAATAATTGATCTACGTGCAATTCCTTGAACACTTTCAAAGTAAAAAATAGGACATATTAACATTAAATAATATATAAAGAAATTAACGTTCTTAAATACATCATGAAAGTAGTAAACTGCCGTAAAAACTTTCACATCTATAAAGAAAAGCTGCATCAGAAATACATTTTAATATTTAATGATAAAAATTTTAAAACTGATCCTAGACACGTTTGAAAGACATACAAAAATTCAATTAAATAACTTTTACTTGAAATACATCGATTCTAATTAAAAATGTTGTCAACTTACTGGGACACTTAGAAAAGTTCTCTGTCTAGCCACTAGCCAATTAAACATTGCTAAAAATAGAACTATACAGATTAATTAATTGTAATAACGAATGTAAACTACAAACTGTTGCAACATCGATGGAAGCAAAATAATTTAATTTATCTGTTTACATCTTTTTTATTGTTATATATTTCTTGTAATTTTTTTTCAACCACTAGCATTTCAAGTCATTTCTCCATCGAATTGTGACTGGCGATGGAAAGTCGATATATTTTGAGAATCCTAAACGTAAAAGATCATGGGTAGGTCCGGACGAACCATTGACATCCACTGCAAGGCCAAACTAGTATGAACGGAAGACAATGATCTGTGTTTGGTGGGATCAGAAGGGTGTGATCTATTATGGGCTGTTAAAACCTGGCGAAATCGTTAATACTGAACTCTACCGAGAACAAATGATCGATCTGAATCAAGCTTTGCGTGAAAACCACCAGAATATCAGAACAAGCAACACAAAGTGATTTTGTTTATGATAATGTCAGCAAAACTGGTCAAGGAAATGACTGTGGGGTTTAGTTGGTAAATACTTTCGTATGCGGCTTACTCACCAGACTTGGCTAGCTCCGATTACTACTTATCTGCATCGATGGAACACGCACTTGCTTCACTTGCCACGAAAATGGCTCGATGATTGGTTTACTTCAAAAGAACAACATTTTTTGGCGTGGTATCCACAAATATTCAATCAGATGGGAAAAATGTATAGCTAGCGATATTTTAAACTATTTTAGTTTTTATCATTTTCATACAATAAACGTGTAGTTTTATACAAAAATTCGGGTTTTATATTTACATACCTGGTATCAATGCCATATTGTTTTGTCTCGCACAGTCCTAAACTTTCTAAAGCAGGGTCAACATCAATAAAATTTTGCGTGTGTGTTGAATTTACTGGAACAATTTGGTGGACAACAGATGGTGTCCGTGCTGTGCGTGTGCGTACTGTGCGGCGACATTATGTGTCTGTGACTTTGCGTCTACATACAACACATATAGCCCGCACAACGCAAATTTGTATTGATGTGGACCCAGCTTTAGACGTACTCTTTTGTGTGGTCTAGTATTTCCACATTCTTTACAATACAACACAAGATCATTTTAATTACTTAGAATCCCTCTTTTATTATTACGTAATTTTTATTAGGTAATTTTTATAACATTGTCGTAGTGATACTTGAATTGGAAATAAGAGTTAACCAACATCTGCAATAATAGGATAAGATTAGAAACAATGATCATAAAACAAATTTTATTTAGTCAATTCCAGACCAATTTGAGGCAGATTATATAAAGCAAGGCTCGCCTACAAAAGGATACTGTTATATTTTACGTAGGTGAACTGGCAATAAGGATATAATTAGAATTAGAATATTTTATTTGCTCCAGCAGTATCTAACTGCCATATCAGCCATTGTTACTTTCTCTAAAATTTTAACTGAGTATCCTTTACTACCATGAAATCATTTAACAAAAACGAATCGAAAAAAGTACAAAAACATTAGCTGCATTTAACAATAAATTTATTTACGTTACTTTACGGTTTTCTTAACATTTATAATTACTTAACCACACCAATTAGTCAACTATATTTTCAAGGGTTTATTTTGCCAATGAACTGAAAATTTGTTCGTCGTTAAAATGGTTTGGATATTTTTGGACTACCATTTAAAAATCATCATATATCTAATATTTATCAAATAACAAATTGGAAATATAAAATCTAATTTTCAATCTATCGGGAACATCCGGAAAGTTTGTAGAGATTTCTTTAAGAGAAACACAAATAGTTTATATAAATATCTAATTAGTTTATTATGTAATTATCGTTGTTATTTACAACTTTTTGCCAACGTAGAGTTAGATCCATGATACCTCTTTGCCAAAAATTCTTCTTTTTTTTTTAATAGACCCCATTAATAATCCCATTTTAGCTATTTGCGCCCAAGTTATGAAAAAAGAATAAAAAAACACGTTAGTTTGTATTTTTATTTTAAAAATAATATTTTGACATCATTTTTGTAGTCAAAATATGTTATTATAATATATAGATGATTCATATACACACAATTGGCTTAAACTAAGAATTAAATTTTTAAAATGAACTTTTATTACTTAATTTTATGAAAGATTTTAAAACAATCAATGTACAGATGAACTCTGTGGTTATCACAAAGGGTCCATTGTTTGCATCTCCGTCTTGCGTTTTCAGGATGTCTTATTATCACATGTCCCACTCAGTCAAGCCTCACTTCATTCACAACAGGTTATTTTGGAGATCTTCCGATAGTAGATTTGTTTGCAGCGGCATAATCGCTTTTCAAAAGACGTACTGCTAAATGTCATGTTGTAATTATTAACTCTACGGTAGAATTTCCAGCCGTTAGCTATAGTGCTGCCTAAGTCATTTATAAATAAAGCCCACCACCATTTTTGCCTCTATTGCTTGTTCTATAATTTGCACTAGCATTATCATGAAGATCGACCCTTCCCATGTAGGAAATGTATTACTTTATCATATCAAAGTGTGAAATTTGAATTTCGTTGGGCTCTTTTCGGTTGTATCTTTTAGTTTTTGCTAAAGGTAGTACAGCAAAATTATTACTAGCGACAGTAACAATAGAATTGTTCCATCTGACAAAGCTTAGCTGTATGTTTCCTTCGACTGCAAAATCATAAGCCCCCTTTCTTTTTTTCCGAGATACTTTGCATTTTCCAAAGGGTACTTGTTTGTCCTATTGTCTCTTATGGTACATGTTGCAAAATATTACATTTCATCTAATTTATCGAATAATGTATAGGACTACTTATCAAAAAAATCTTGTGGTGGCGTGAGTTTAATGCTGTTAAAAGATCTAGAACTACTTGTCCTATCTGTAATTGTCCTTTCGTGTATCTGTAAGAAATCCATAATGAGATTTTTTCTCAGCATTTGCTCCTCCGTATGGTATAAATATGTAGAGGTATCCATCAGATGAGCATAGACCCCACAACTTGAACCCAAATCGGACGGGTTTTCCTTTCATAAACATTTTACAGGAATGCCTACAAAAGGTTATGCGAAAATATTCCAAATTACTTCTTACAACTGTTCATAGTATTAAAAAATGGACGCAGTTTGCAAATTTATCAGTTTTGTCTAGACTTGCGTTATTTGACAAACGCAAGTTTCTTTTGATACTTCTACATTTGTTTCTACTCATACATTTTCATTCAATATCAACACCTTTGTCTTCATCTTTGCCCCAGTAAAGATCAGTTTCAAGTTTCAAGTTTTCATCAGTAGGAAAAATCCACTATTATAAATAGAATTCCTTCGTCAAAAAATAAGAAAAATATATATTTTATAATATATAAAATATATATTTCTAAAGGTGTTTTTCCTTCTAAAGAGTTTTTTAGATTTTGTTTTTAGGTTTCACTTTCATTTGACACATGCAACAGAATGTGAGTTATTTCCATTTTCTTCCATTTAGAATCTTTTGATTTTTGTACTCGCATTTGTACAAACTTTCTTGTTTTTCTGAAAGAAGCTCTTCGTCAGATTCATCATATGAATAATCGTCAATTCTTACATCTATTTCAAATGTACCGGCGACTTCGCTCTCCAGTAATATTTCATTCGATAGTTCGTTTTCATCAATATTCTCTTCATCAGTCAATTCATCAACCTCTGGCGAGATATACACAGCATTTAATACATCTATTTCTAAAAAAAACAACGTTAAACTCTAGCGCACCCATAAAATAAAAGTAGATCACTTACCATCTTCCGGTTCATCCATAATTTTCTTGTCGCCATTTCACTAAACATCTATCGTTTGCACTAAACACTATACATTCCAACTGTTCTATCTAGCAACTAAAGTAGAACTGAGTAACGAGGTGATGCATTGAGACAGAATCTAAAAAAACACCAAAAATTGGTGCACAGTAGTAGTAAATGACGATAAATGTGAACTTGCATCCTTCGTATGTTGACTTTTGGTTCGTATATTGCGCCAATGGTACGTATATAAACCACTATTACTCTTAGTCAAAGTTATTGTTATCGGAAAATATCTGAGATATTTCTAGTATGCCACATTACCGGCATATCACCGGTTACCGTCAACTTCAGAAATGGAATTAGGAATGTTTTTCAGCAAAATATAGCAGGAAAAGATTCGATCCAGCATGTTTCGCTCCCAAACTTCGTGAGGGACCCACACACGTTTCAGCAGATGAACTCATTTGTTTTCAGATGACCAAAAACAATCGATTTACTAATATTTATCTTATGTGCAATCTCACAGATCATGGTGCATGAATCTTTAATCTCGGCTATTATAGGGTTGATTTCCTATAATATCACAATCTTCCTCAGTTCTATCTTCGACCGGCCTTCTAAGTCCAAATCTCTGCCCCCCAAAACACCAAACCACTTTTGTGCCATGGCCCCTCTATCAAAACCCTCTGCATTAACGGCGCAAATTTTGTTTTTTTGTAAGGACAGCATTCTTGTCCTTTTTGAAATAAAAATATATAATGTGGCGTTAATGTAAATTCTCGATAGACTAAAGGCAAAACAAACTGAATCTGAACGTAAACTTTGTAAATACTACATGAATTAATAATATGTAAATACACATTACTAATACAATTCTGATATTTTTCACAAGCGTTAAAAGACCAACTAATGGAAAATCTATGTGAAAGAAAGCACTTCAACTTTGTTTTAGATCACTATATATAATAGAATATTATTTGACGTGACGGCCGTTTCGTGTAACAACTACATACATCATTGATACGCTTGAACATGAATTCACATTCGTTTTCAAGCATCTCGATGATGTAGTTATTACTACGAAACGGCCATCACGCCAAATATTATTCTACGAGGTATATTGTTTAAATACTACGAGGTATATTGTTATTAAAATATTTTTTTCCCATATTCTACATACTTTTATCTACTTTTCTACATAATTTTAATTTTTCTTTAAACATTTGTCATACCAATTAACAAGTTTTTTAATTTCGACGTCAAACGATTCTGCCGCCTGTGAAGAAGCCCCTTCTTCGTCGTCGTTTAACCATTGACCACCAAGAAATTCGTTTAAGTACCGAAACAAGTAAAAAAATCACTGGGCGCAAGGTCTGGACTGTAAGGTGGTTGATCCAGTTCTTTCCATCCAAACGACCTGATTAGATCTTATGTTTGGGCAGAAACATGTGGCTTTGCATTACCATGGAGCAACATCGCACTGGAAAACAGTAGGCCATGCCGCTTGTTTTTTATGGCACGCTGGAGTTTTACCAAGGTGAAACAATACGCATCAGAATTGATTGTCGTGCCTCTCGCCATAAAATCTACTAACAAAATCCATTTCCTGCCCAAAAGATAGTTGCCATAAACTTTCGTGCTGAAATTGTATGTTTTGCTTCCACTCTGGTTGGCGACGTATATCGCCATTCAATTGATTGTTACTTGGACTCAGGAGTTATGTGAGACACCCAAGTCTCATCTCCTGTAACGATGTGGTCTAACAATATCTTTCCTGATTGTGTCGAGTCAAAAACGATAAAGCACAGCCCAATCTGTTTGTTTTGTGATTGTCTTGGAATCCACTGAGAACACAATTTTCGATGATTCAGTTTCTCCGAAACAATGACGTACAAAACTAGCATTGAAACCTGTGGAAATCATTTGATATTTTGAAATTGTGAATTGTCGTTTCTCTCGAATTTTGTTGTCCACATCACAAAACAAATCTTCAGAAATCAGAAAAGGTCGGTCAGGGCGTGGCTCATCATGCACATTAACCCGCTCGTCCTTGAACATTCTCACCCACTTTCGAACTGTTGATCTCCGAAATATTTAAAACCATCAGCATCATCACCATCCTACAACTTTGATAGTCTATTAGTGGTGTTCCAATAGCCAAGTCAACAATCTGCTAGTGCCTTCAACATTCCGCTTTGATTTAAAGTTTTTAATGTTTTTTTTTGTAATCTACAAACGCCAAGGCTAACGACATATTGTATTCTATAGTTTTTCAGAGTTTCCAGGAATATAATCAGTTTTGACATAACGAATCGAATAATCAAAATCCAGCTTGTTCTTTTGATTCATACAGATCTAATTTGGCATTTAGTCTATTTGTAATGATCTCAGTGAAAAGCGTAGATATACTACTATGATCAAAAAGTAAGGTGATTTTTTAAATAAAACCCAAAGTTCACATATTCCAGCGTTATTTTCTAGTCTGAAACAATTTGTATACTCGACCTAAATATTTCCTTCAAAACAAGCAACGAAGTCTGTTTAATAGCTTTTATGAAAAAATGGTATCTACAAAGTGTATTTTACAATCCGGGAAACAGAAAAAAGTCATAGCTGGTGTATATGGTGCGATGTGCGTGAATAGCACATGTGCGGTGTGCGATGGTGCGTTATCGTAATACAAAAACCATGCATTGTTTTGCCATAAATCTTCGTTTTTTCCAATAGACTCACGCAAATGACGCGACGTACTTACACAGTACAATAACCTTGATTTTTATATGTTCTTTATTGGTTGACATGGAAGATCTTCCTGAACTAGTTTCTTCTTCAACTGCTTCTTTATAATCACTAAAGTTCTTGCATCACTTGTAAACATTCATTTTCACACATTTTCATCGTCGTAATATTTTATCAACATTTGTAACGTATCAGCACAAGAAATTTCGTTTTATAAAAAAAAATAATGCAAATTTTTCACTATAAATATATCCATCTTAACAAAAACTTTTAACAATTACAAAAGACGCTAAAATTTCTATCATGCAAAATAGTATAAACTTTCTGTCAGATGTCAATCAAATGGTAGTATACGTAAAGCACGCGAATTTTAAAAATCAACTCACCTTACTTTATGATCATAATCATATGCGATAACAACATAATAGGGCTTTGGCTTCCAAGAAGATGTGTGGTAAGGTATTTTATATGCAATAGGGCTATAACAGCATTATTTCACTCTGAAGGTATTATTCCTTCCGGTATATATTTGTTATACACATATATATTGTGGCACATACAAGTCAGTTATTTTCGCTAAATTTTTAATAAATATTTTTTACCTTCTTGAATTGTTTAAAATAATTTACTTAACAAAAATAAACCAAATGAAATTAAGTACCAAAACACAAGTCAAATTTAACAATCATATTATTCACATTACCGTACGGTTTACTTAACTTATATTATTGTTGACCACATGAATTCACCACTTTTACTTTCATTTTCGGTAATGTGGTGCCAAGAGTAACGGTTTCTCCAATAGTTACATAACATTTTTTCACGTAGTCGTTTAACACTATAAACATTAATACAAAATTATTATGTAAATCGTAAAAATAACTAAAAAACGTTGCAAAACAACTAAAAATATCAATTTTTTCAAAAAGGAGTTCCATCTAAGTTATTGGTAACACAGCCTCATTAGAGAGAGTATCTCTTATTTATCAATCAAGTTGATTTATGAAGGTGTTTTATTCTACGAGGGTAGATTAAAAAGTTAATATCATGGATATATTGCGCTATTTACGTTGTTCTTGTTCTATTGTACATATTTAGAAAACGCGGCGAAAGACATAAGGGTGTGGAAAATAGCGTAAATAAAACAAAGATTCTACAGCAATCAAACAAAAGGAGTTGGTCAGATTATTACAATTATAAATAACGATATGAAATTTGTGGACAATTTTAAATATTTATGAACGAATATATTGCAAGTAACGCAAGAGCGGAGAGATAAATTAAAGAAAGAATTGTTCAAATCAAGAAAGCGTATTATTAGATAAAACGATATATTATCTTTTAATGCTAAATATATTTTAATACCAAATATAAGCCTTGGTCCTTAAAAAAAATAATCTGGTGGACGTCAGTTCTTTTAAACGAAATAGTCTCAGAAAAACACTGAGCCAATTGTATTGACCCAATGCAATCCGTTGCATGAACAATAAATGTTTTAATACTGTCATGAATGGTACCACGAATTTGTAGATCCGTCCATTGAGGTTCTCTTTGCTTTAGACTTAAATGTAGTGAGTGAACGCGACACGGAAGGCTAAATCACAGAACATAAAAGGAATATATCAAGGACCATATGATGTGTATCTGAATGGTTGTGGCGTGTTCATATGTTTTTTTTTCCTTTATTTTTGATATATGGTTTATGATGTGTGATGCTGCAGACCTGAATAGAGTCGAATGGAGGAAACGCTTAGAGAATACATAGAAGAGAGGGAGCAATTATATCTTTTGCAGTGGCGGCTCGTGCGGGAGGGCGTTGGCCTCCTACATTTATCACAGTAAATAATTTTTCAGAGCAAAACGCATATTTTATATCCGTTTAGTTTATTTTTCTCATTTTTTCTTTAACTCATTTTAATATATTATTAAAAATTAAAATCTCCAAATGTAGAAGAAAGTCTGCGGACCCATCACACCAAATAATGCGGATAAAAATTCCATCCTCTCGCTACAATTTTTACACCGTTGGTCGGACGTTTATCGCCAGCGACCGTACGATACGTAATCTTCTCTCGTCGTTGGCGTTACATGTCAGAATTTGGGAGTTTAACTGCTTTCTAAAACATATGATTTGGACGTCGATTCCGTACGACTGGGCGTATCGGTAATTAGTTTTAAACGCTGATTTGGCGGGTACTTGTTTTGATTTGGGATTTGCTACGTGTTTACAAACTGAGTAGTACTTTTTAAATAAAAATAATTAACTTTTAATTGTAAACATGAAGATGTCTGATTTAAAACAGTTAGTAATGACTAATTTAAATTAGAGGAGAATGTTGAATTAAAAACTAACAGTCGTCCCACGCCTGTGTTGAATTTGAGTCAAATTCAAAATGAATGTAAAAATAAGGCAAGTTTTACACGAAAATTTGACAATACATTATACAATAGTATTTTGTGGCTATGTGATTGTGAAGACACTAGTTCTTTGTTTTGTTTCGTTTATTTATTGTTTTGGAGATGAACAGCAATGGAGTCGCTAAGGATGAAAAAATTCTTCTGCAGCACTATTTTCTTCTACGCCCTCCTACTTTAAAAACCCACGAGCCGCCACTGGTCCTTTGAGACTTTCTGAATTGCGTTGGTTTTATTTAGCATTTTACAATGTTTTTGCCAATTGCAAATACCGTGATGATAGAAGACTTTGAGAAGTGTCACGAAATGTATATGAGTCAAGTAAAGCTGCAGCAACCGAAATCGATGGAAACCACTGCTGATTTTTCAGGTTATGCACATTAAACCAGTGGCGACTCGTGGATTTTAAAAATGGGAGGGCGTAGAAGAAAATAGTGCTCCTGAAGATTTTTTGCTTTCCCCTTCCTCCTTTTTACTTTTCATTCTATTGAAACCCTATACAGGAGGTCAACCAGGAAAATGAGTTAAAAGCAAGAAACTGAACGAAAATAAAATATGGTGTTTTGCTCTGAAAAATTGTTTACTGTGATAAATACTGGAGGGGTTGTGTCCCTTCGTCCTCCCTCACGAGCCGCCACATTAAACGCCAAACCTCATGGCATTTTAAAAAGCTAAAAATATACTAAAAAAGCTAAAAAATAAATACATTATAAATTGGGGTTTCATTTATAAGAAATTTAGAGATCAGAACACTTTTGGTCGCCTAATAGTTTCTTTCTTGTTTTCACATTTCAGTCCTTTCTCATTTCATATGATATGGTAGACAGTTTTACCAGAATATTTTTCCAGAGACCATTAGTATCGACTCTAAAACCACTAGTTTGTTAATTTTTCATATGTATTTTGATTATAAAACGATTTTTAATTATAATTGACACAAACATAGCATCAATCTTTTAATAATGGATCTTGAAGTCAACAATTACAAATTTTCTGATGACACTAAGCCTTAATAAATACTATAGTTTTGCCTCTAAAAAACATCAGTAGCCCACTAGGTAAATATTAAATCCACTAGATTTAGTGGTAAAACCATTAAGTTGGCAACGCTGATTGTAGATTTCAAAGTTAATGTGATTGTTGTGATTAATTTTTTTAAAATAATTAGTAATTTAGCATCGAGTTTAAATGTAAAAAAATTAAGTATATACGGCTGGGTACCGACAAACAAAGTTTTTCAAACTATTAAACTATTTCATTCAACATAACTCCCATTCAACTTCGCCAATCGCGATGGTGCTATAACCCGATTGTACCAGCAGCTCACGTGGTAGCGGGTACGACTCCCGCTCTCAGCGTCGATATTTGAGACTTTGTTTCATTTTTATGAATGTATGGATATCAGAAAAGGTGCTAAATGGCGAAATATACCGATGCGCCCTAAACATTAAGTCCAAAAAAACATCCTTTCAACTTCATCCGTTTAAAACAGTATTCACGAAATATCACTTTATAAAAAAATATCCTTTTTTGCTTATCACGAGTTCATAAAATTAATTATCATCTTGTTTGTCGTAAATGTTTGCCCTTTCAATATTTTCTGAGTTTCGGAGAAGGATAA
Source organism: Cosmopolites sordidus (assembly GCA_031761425.1). Taxonomy (NCBI): domain Eukaryota; kingdom Metazoa; phylum Arthropoda; class Insecta; order Coleoptera; family Curculionidae; genus Cosmopolites; species Cosmopolites sordidus. The sequence continues at coordinate 629,432 of JARFXV010000813.1, read as the reverse complement.
TAATCAGATGTGGTTGAATCAAGACGTTGAAAACAATTTTTCCCGTCTTGTTTCTGTAATTATGGTCGGAAGTTTGGTTAATAGAAACCGATAATGTGTTTTCTTGTATGTTGATTCTAAAAATTGGTCTCCCAGACTTCTTCTCGTCTGTAACATACACAGGGTGCATCATTAAAACATTGTAATCCTCAGTATGCACTAAGGATAATAATTGTAGTTAATAATTAGGGTCGTAGAAATTATTTTAATTCTTTTTTCTTGTGATTCGAAAATCTTCTTTCGATTCGATCTTGTAATTTGAAATTCAAGGCTAACTTGATTTTTTTAATGGCAACAGTACTTGAATTTGGCATTGTTGGAAAGAACAATAAGTATTTAATGAACTACATCCGAATAAAAACATCAATAAGTCAACAGTTTCAAAAACGGTGAAAAGATTCAATAATGCAGGCAAAAGTCGTCTAAAATTAGGAAGACAAAAAACAAAAACGTGAAGAAAATTCATTGAATATTTTAATTGATGTATTAGGCACTGGTAAGGTTTCAGTGCAACAATTAGCTTTAAATCATAACATGTGTAGACGTTCAGTCGCTGGATATTCATTTACAGTAATAAAGTAGTTCTTTAGGTACCCGAGAAAGACCGTCTATATACGAGGTATATTTTTAAATATGGTATGTTTTTAAGTAAAAAGAAAAATATTATAAATAGCATTAAGATATATTTTTTTCTATATTCTACATACTTTTATCTACTTTTCTAATCCTGTGAAGAAGCCCAATCCATGAGTGCAGTTTTAACTACGTCATCGTTGAACCGTTGATCACCAGGAAACTCCTTTAAATATTCAAACAAGTGAAATCACTGATTGCAAGGTCAGGACTGTAAGGTGGATGATCCAGTTCTTCCCATCCAAAAAACTTGATTAGACATTGTATTTGTGCAGAAATATGTGGCCTTGTATTGTCATAAAGCAACATCACACCGTAAGATAGTAGGTCACATCCTTTTTATATAGCACGCCGGAGTTTTCTCAAGGTGACACAATACGCATCAGAATTGATTGTTGTGCGTCTTGGCATAAAATCCTCTAATAAAATCTCTTTCCTGTCCCAAAAGACCATAATCTTTCGTGCTGAAATTATTTGTTTTACTTTCACTCTGGTTGGCGATGATGTGTTGCCATACCATTGACTATTGCTTGGACTCAGGAGTCATATGAGACGCCCAAGTCTCATCTCATCTAACGATGTGATCTATCAGTTAATCTCCTTTCTGATTGTATCGAGTTAAAAACGATAAAGCACAACCCAATCTCTTTCTTTTGTGATCATCAGAAAGCAGTCTTGGAATCCACCGAGAACACAATTTTCAATAATTCAGTTTCTCTGAAACAATGGTGTACAAAACCGACCTTGAAACCTGTGGAAATTTACTTTATAACTTTAAAATTGAGAAACGTCAGTTCTCTCGAATTTCGTTCGTCCATATCACGAACAAAATCTTCATTAATCAGAGAATTCGGCCAGGTCGTAACTCATCATGCATATTAACCCACCCGTTCTTGAACATTCTCACCCACTTTCGAACTTTACTGTCACTCATAGCATTCTCACACTAAACCTCACAAATCTGACGGTGAATTTCCGCTGCTGCCAAGTATCTTGCACTCAAGAATCGAATTACAGATGGTATCTCACAGTCACAGGGCGACTCAATTTTCTTAAATATTATAAACTTCTGCAGCTCAGCACACTGACAGACGATACGGATGCAAATTGCGCGCAAAGCATGCTGGGAGCAGGCATGCAAACGCACTGTGGCGATTGCGCGTCATTCTCACTCTTATTTACAAACGGATCTTATTTAAAAAATACTCCTCGTATATACGGGTTCGGGGAAGTGCAACGAAGGTTTTGTTAGCCAGGCAAAGAAGAGCCATTTGAAAAATCGGGTGGCAAGGATATCGGCGGTTCCCGAAAGAAATTATTAACTAATTTCAGAGAAAACGAGACAACCGCCAAAAACTAGTTTGTGTGAGATGATATTCTATTGAGTTGCAGAAGAGGACCTACAAGTTGTATATAATCAAATCACGACAAATGCTTTCCGAAGCAAGTTTCTCGCTGCAAGTTCCTTCGTGTCTTCGTGAATGCGCGTAATATAAAAGAAAAACTGTAGAGAAATCTACAACTTAATATTTTCAAAAGTCAGTACGTGATGACTAAGAGATACTTTGATCAAGTTTCAACACTCAGTTTATATGATTTAATTTTTTTTTGGGTCTCAATTTGCAAATACCTTAACCTATATACAATAGGTCTCCATTTAATAATAAAGAAAATCCCCCTTAAAATTTATTAGTATGAACGATTCACATAATTTTTGTAGGTCGAATAAGCATCTCAGAATCTGAGATCGAAGTGTCAGGCGCACTACGACAAGTACCAAAAAAATCTCAATATGATTGCTGAAGGCATTAAATGAAAATCGTCAAGGTCAGAGGATTCATATAGTTAAAAACATAAAAATGTTCACTAAACTGTTCATATTTCTTTTCTAAACTCACTGAACTTTATTTAAACATGTATTACATTTAATAATTTTTATTTATTATGCTTTCATGAAAACATTATTTTTGTTAGTCATCGATCTAAAATTGTAATCTTAAAACATTTATGTATAATCTGACACGTATGTTTCACGAGTAAAAAAGAACGTTTAGGAAACATTACAGTCATCGTTAGTGAATCGCTTTCTTTCATATTAACAGTTAACTTCTCTATTTGAGTTATTTCGGCCCGCTGTGCCAATGCACTTTCTACCGATACGATCGTTGAGAAAATATGTAGACCATCGATATCGCCTCCAAAAATAAGTCGATAATGGAGAACAAACAGTTAAACAACATTCTTCAGGCGAAATATAGGTGAACATCTTCCCACTATCGCAAAAACCCACTTTTTTATTCATTTAGAATCATATTTTACAAAAATATTGAATATTACAGTTTTTTTTATATATTCATTCCGTGCCGACAAGTCCCAAAAGATTACGTAAGCTGCTGTTTTTGAACACTTATTTATGTATAGGTATGACATCGCAAGTATACATATCTTAGGTAACTATTAATGAAAAAACAAGCTTTAGTAATGGATTTAATCATATTGACAAACAAAATAATACAACTATTCAGGATACTTCCTTTTTAAGATCTCTTTTTTACAGTCGGGATATATCTTTCTATGTTATTGCACACAGCGTAGTAGGCACTGTTTTATATCTATATATAGATCTTCTTCTGCAGTAATCAAACCGCTGAAGTCTTGCATTAGCTTAACAGCTCTTTCAGCTGTAACATTTACTTTCTTTTTAGCTTCCACATAGGCTGAATTTTCTTCCCACGAAGATATGTTTTCTTGTAGGAAACTGCATTCAATTTTTAATTGCGAAAACAAATGTTTGCTCTTGATAGAGACAAAATCGTTTAGGAAATTCCCTAAAACAATAGTAATTAAAAATAAGTATCACAATTAAATCAATCAGATCAAAGAAAAGTCTCGCCATTTAAATAAAACAGACATGCCTTCTTTCGACGAAACATATTTCTTTCCGAAATCATATATACTTTCTCTTTGTAAGTTAGTTACAATATTGACCTTAGTTTGTTCATCAAAGAGTGATAATACGACTATTTCCTCTGATAAATACCACAAATGTTGACTGAACTTGCTTAGAGCCACTTTAGAAATCGATTTGTCAATTGTTTCATATTCTTTCGGCGTCTTCATTGCCAAACTACTTCCAAGACTTTGCATAAACTGCCACAATGAATAAACAAACATCTTGCAGCGCCTGTTTGTGTTTTCAGAGTAAATAGCTTTGCTATCCATCGTGCTTGATACATTTGTCTAATTTTAATTTTTCTTTCATTATCTCCTCCCAAAAAAATAATGGATATACCTAGTGCTTCTACTGTAGCCTGAAGTATATAAACGGAATCCCTTACGCTTAGTTGACATCTATCTAAACATGCAACTAACTTTGTAGTGAAGAATTATTTCCTTGCTTTTTTCGTAGTAGAAACAGAACTTACAGTTCGTGATGTTGAAGGTTCCTCAGGACTTTCTTCAGAGCTGGTAGATTCATCTTCAGACGGTATAGAGCCATGTAAAGAATAAGATGACAATAAGCTCCCTAAAGACATTTGCGTGACTCTCTTTTTTTATTCGTCTAGTTTTATCTGCCTCGCTCTTTCTTCATTCTCAGCTAACGTTTTGTCTACGCCCGCAAGCAACCTGCACGTCCTGCCCTGGCTCTCTTTGTTTTTGTAAGAAAATTATATATTCATCTATATTCATTCTATCAAAAACATCAGGACATGCGATATCAAATAAATTATTCAATCCCTTTTGGAAATCCTCCACGCGGAGGATTGTTTTTTTTTGCAGCTCTCACCAGAATTGATAGAGATCCACAAGCTTCTTCACGCAGTTAGGTACAGCTTTGGTAGGTATTCTAGTCTTTTTCCAGGACATAATACACTTCCGACTACCAAGGTTGAAGTGCCCCAAAATAGGTAAAACAAAAATGTTTTTGGGTGTTTTAGGGTCAAATAAATAAAACTAGAACCTATGCGTTAGAATATAAAAACTTTGAAAAATAATATATATAAATATATATATATATATATATATATATATATATATATATATATATATATATATATATATATATATATATATATATATATATATATATATATATATTATACGTTTACACTATTTTAAGTAAAATGCATGAATCAAATAAAAAATAATTAAAACGGAATTTTTATTATTATATTATACAAATATTATTATATCGATGAGGTATAATACTCGTCCTCACAGAGCTCTGGTAGCTGGTCAAACATTGGGATCGGTACTTCCTCTGAGTGAGGGATCCGGCATCTTGTAGGTACTAAATCAGGATACGTCCACTTGCTACGGTTGTTTCGATTGATTTCAGCAATAATTACTGGGCAGAAATAATAATCATCGAAGTGGTTTTTGGAATATCTCCAAACCATCGGTACGCCGAATTTAAGTCGTTCTTTTCCCGGTAGTCCAGTGTCGTAAATGTTTTGACTAGATGCGGTACCCAGGTTTTATCCTGCTCACCAAGTCTAACACCAAAGTATCCAAGATAAACTCTCTTTACAAAGTTACTAACAGTTTTTGTGTAACTAGTTTTGTGTAACTAGTGTAACCAGTTTTGTGTAACTAACAGGATGAATTACACAACTTCTACTTGAACTAATTTTATTTCTATTCAACAACACAGTACGTTTTAGATTGTTTTAAACAACTCTTTCCTAATCACAAATATCACGCGAGGCCAACTTCGATCTACCTTGTACGGCGAAAACTCACAAACTAACCTCAACTGTATTTCAAGCGTTCAAGGTCACTTCAGTTACCGGAAAAGCAACGCTTATGTTATCTAATGGATTTTCCTGGAATTAGGACCAATATATACAGGGACCAATCCTATAATAATTTTAGAACATCAAAAAATATTGAATTGAATAAAAAACATTGATAGATAAGTGGATATATCTAAAAATGTAGAGTAGATAGAAAAAAACTGATTTCATAATATAAAATTTAGCTAAAATTAGTTCTAAAATCCTAGAAACCTATTTTTTTTTTCTGGTGGGCCTGTACTATTTTATTTAATAAGAAGGAATAATTTTACATGATAAGTTAAATGTATCGATATTTATTGTGATTATTGTTATATTTTGAAAAATATTAAGTGAACCCTATAACGATGGAAAAATAGAAAATGGAAGCAGTGTGTATCAACAAAGTTCCATATTAGATATTTGATACTTTAAGAGTTTCAAGTTTTCAAGTTTATTAAGTTTTCAACAGCTGCTTTTGTATTTTATACATTATAATATAGCGTTCACGCCGGCTTAGATCTTAGAAACGTCCATGAATCGTGTATCTTTCATTAGAAATTTAAGTTTCGAAAACAGAAAACTAAGAAGCCATATCGGATGAATAGGCTGATTTGTCAGATGTTCCGGTATCATTCAAACACATACTTAACACTTGGGATAAGTTCTTTGTACACAACAAACTTGGAGCAATGAAAACAAATGACCACGGTTTTGATCTGCGATTTATGGAAACGAAATATTTTCGCCTTTGATCATTTCCATATGACATTTCATAATAAATATATGATTAACAGACCCGCTTTAATACGTTCAATATATTTATCGCAGACCTGATAACTGTTGGCATATTGTCAATAAATGTAATATCGTACATCGAACCAATTTTAAGATTCTAAACATCATACATAATCTATAAACCCTGCTTTTCGCAAAGAGACATGCGCATTTTATTGAAGTACAAATCTTACCCATATTTTCTGATTTCTTGCGAACATGCCTTCATTCGGATGAAGGAAGGAATAGAATAGAATCGAGAAGGAATAAATAGAATAGAAGAAATAGAAAATAATAGAATAATAGAAGGATGAAAGGAATAGATTGAAGAAAATTAATAAACTGGACAACAAAGGTCAACTCCTTTTTTACTAAATATACTGTCGTTATGCGGTTCCATATCTACCTCGAACTTACTTTTGGTCTTGTCCATGTGTTTTTGTTTGTTATACTAGGTTTGCTATTTATGTATCCAGAACAATAACTAAAAACAAATAGTTATCATTGAAAATTGTTTTTCAAAATATTCTCCGCATTGTTCGATACACATGCATTTTGGCGTGGCATTTAATGGTATTTAATGGCGTTAACTTGTGGCGTCAAAAATAGCTGACTACGTAATTTTTTCTTCACGGACGGGAACAAACAGAAATCATTAAGTACCCAATTGACCAAGAAAATGACCAAATCAATTTCTATGTTTTAACTTGTCAAATATTGAGTTGTTCGATCCGATGTTTGAGAGCTAGCGTTGTCATGGTGAAGATGGTCCTGTGGCATGATCCTGGCAAACAAATGATTGTGTACCATTCAAAATTGATCATTCTACGATTCTCTAGCGGCACTGTAGCCACTTGTCCATTTATATAATTGTTTTAACTGCCATTATTGATACTCACTCCTAGGTAGTTAAACATATTTACTTGCTATATTAAGAATTTTTTGATTAAGATTTGGCTTATAATTTCTGACGATCGTTGCCGAAAAAAAAACCGTTTTATAACATCTGCTGAGTAGTATGACACTTGAATATATTAATACAATAAGATAAAAAAATAATTACAATTTTTAAAAGCTCTCAGAATAGCGGTTTTGAAGAAACACTGACCTGGTTTGTAAAAGTATGTGGTCAATATACAGGAATTTATATGCTAATATTAATTCTCGTAAATATTAAGGCTTAAATAGATCGAATAGTATAATTAATGGTTAACCAATTAAAAGATATAAATATTATCATTGATAGTTTTTTTACTGTAAATATAAATATTGATTTTTTTATTGTGAATAAAATGAATTGGTATGCGTGAATGTGTTAGTGGAATTTAATTAATAGTTCACTTCACCTGTTGGAACGTTATATAAAACACTAAACTCGAAGGCATTTAACACCAAAACACTTTGTTTTTAACTTCTCGACTAACCATATTAGTGAAATATGACTAGTGAAATGGTATTAAAAAGTTAATAAATAGTCGTTTAACATTATCTTAAAATTTCAACGTTTTCACTCAATATTTTTATTTATCTCATAAATAAAACATAAGGGATAAAGTAGAATTTTCTAAGAATTTCTGTAAAGTTATCCAACTTCTGATAGGAACTTAATTTTTTAAATAAAAAAAAGATATTGCTAACTTTTTTTAAATATATCTATTTTAATCAATAATTTTGCTCTTGCAATTTCACATGAAACACAATATGATTCAAAGAGCTTAATGATATCCTCAAACAGCTCATGATCCACAGAGGTCAATTGTCGATGACTTTTTCGCATATGGTATTAATCACATTAAGAGTTTACAGATTATTGGTATAGATGCATCCTCACGTAAACTTACAAAAAGAAGTTTAACGATGTCAAATCGCACGATTTTGTAGGATAACTGAAGTTGTCAAATCTTGGAATTCAACTGCATTGAATAATTCATGTAACAGAGTAATTCTCTTGAATTACATAGGTCCCGTTCTGTTGAAGCGAGATGTCTGCCAAATCAAAATCTTTGGATTCTGATAACGTCTCAAACCCAAAAACCATACCAAACCATACCAAAAACAATGTTAGGTTTTCTTTGTCCCAAATTGCGGGCAGTTTTAGGATTAATTATAATTCTTATTTTTAACGTTTGGGCCCTGGTGGACCACGCAAAGTACAATTAGAGGCGTTTGTTGTTGTTAGCCTTCCTTTGCGTCCATACTGATTTCATTCTTTCACTATGAGCTTTGTTCCTTTCGCCAGACCAAGTTGTTCCGGTCTTCCTATTTTTCTCTCTGGACAACCTTCCAAACGTTAACCTTGTGTCTGCAACAGTTTCCATCCTGAATTTCACTTTGTATAATATTTGCTGATCTTAGGTTCTCTTTAATTGCACCGATCCATTAAATTGTTTCTATTTTAGTTCTACTTCTTTGTTCATAAAATTCAACTATTTGTCTAATTAGTCTACTCGGATTCATCCGTTTTATGTGTCCGTAAAACTTAAGTCTTCTTTTTCTCACATCGCTATGTAAATCTGTGTATTTTTTGATTTCTTGATTTTCTTCAAACCGTTATGTTGTGCTATTTATTTGTTTGGGGCCTAAGACTTTTCTTTATTTCTTCTTAATCTCCTCGATGTCTTCATTTCTACTCAAAATGAGCGTTTCTGCACCAAATAGATATTTTGGTTTAATAACTGTGTTGTAATGTCTCAGTTTTGTGTTTTTAGATATGCATTTTTTGTGATAAATATTTTGGGTAAGTCTCAATGCAGTTTCCATTTTTTAACATCTACCCTTATTGACCGCTTTTTCCAGCCCGTTTTCCATGATTATTTCACCCAAATATTTAAATTGAGAGCCTCGTCTGATGTTACCATATTTTGTTTTTAGAAATGATGTTCTTAGTCTGTTGCAGGTCATGTAATGTGTCTTTTTAAAGGAAATTCCGAGTCCCACCTTTTATGCTGTTTCTTTTGGGATTTCAATGTATTTTTGTACCGTTAATATATCTTGAGCTAAAATTGCTAGATCATCAGTAAATGCCAGACAATCTATTTTGATGTTGGTTCTCCCCAGTTTAATAGGCTGGTCAATATTCAGGGCCGATTTTTTTACACGCCACTCCAGTATTACTTTTTCTAGAACACAGTTAAATAAGAGTGGCGAGAGTCCATCCCCTTGTCTCACACCAGTTTTAATTTCGAAGGGTTCTGAGACGTCACCCATGAATTTAACTTTTGACCTCGTGTTAGTTAACGTTGCTTTAATAATTGCCAGCGTTTTCAGATCTAGTCCTTGTTTTTTCAAGATTCGGAATAAAGATTCGCGGTCAATAGAAGTGGAATAAGAGTGGCGAGAATCCATCCCCTTGTCTCACTCCAGTTTTAAATTCGAAATGCTTTGACATGTCACCCATGAATTTAACTTTTGACCTTCTGTTAGTGTTGCTATAATAATTGCCAGCGTTTTCAGATCTAGTTTTTGTTCTTTTAAGATTTGGAATAACGATTCGCAGTCAATAGAATCATATGCTTTTTTGAAATCCGCAAATGTACAGACGAGATATTTATTGTACAGTTTTTGATGTCCTAGGATTCAGGATCTGTTCCGGGCAGGATGTGTCCGGTCGAAAACCTGCTTGATATTCACCAATTTTAGGTTCTAACTATCCCTGTGCTCTGTCTCGTAGACATTGAGATATAATTTTGTAACAAACTGGGAGAAGAGATATCCCTCTGTAGTTGTTTACATCCGTTCTATTTCCTTTCTTATGTAGTGGATGGATTAGAGCATATTTCCAATCTTCCGGAATCCGTTCGGTTCGCCAAACTTCTTGTAGAATTTTGGTTATTTCCTTGATTGTACTTGGACCAGCGGATTTCAAAAGTTCAGCAGCGATTTCATCTTCACCAGAAGCTTTGTTATTTTTAAGCCGCTTGATTTGCCTAATTATTTCATCTTCATTCAGTGGTAATGAATGTGGGTTCGTTTGTTTAGGGTTTAGTATTGGTAATCTGTTTAAGGGCTCAGGATAGTTTAGTAGTTGTTCAAAAAATTTGGCAAGTTCTTTGCAATTATCTTGATTATTTAGAGCTAATTGTCAGTTTTCCTTTCGGAAGCAAAGACTTTGGGGTTAATAGTCTGTTAATTTAGTTTTAAATGTTTTGTAAAATATTTGGGTGTTATTTTTTTGGAAATCTTTTTCTATTTTATTAAGTTGATTTGTTTCATATTTTCTTTTAATTTGTCTAATCAGCTTCGATGTTTCTTTTCTTACTTCCAAAAAGGTATTATAGTTTATTTCTGTTTTGACTGTTCCATTCTTTGAATGCTTTATTTCGGGTTAATACTGCTTGCTCGCAAATTTCATCCAACCACGGATATTTTCTACGTTTTCGTAAAGGGATCAACTTTAGGGCTGTTTTAATAATTTTTTGTTTCACTTCTTGTCAGTTCTGTGCTGGTTGTTTATCGAGCTCTTCTGTTAGGGTTGGTTTTATTTTTTTAGGGTCGAACTTTGAGATTAGTAGTCTCTTTTGAATAAGATTTCAAGGTTTTAAGCTAAATTTGATTCTAGTGAAGTAGCGATCCGTGTCTATGTTAGCTCGTTTCCTAACTTGAACATTTAAAATCTCTTTATAATTGGGGTACCAAATCGCAACATGATCAATTAGAAATTCACCCAGGTACGTGTTTGGGTATCTCCAGGTCTTTTGTTTTCTTATTTTCTTCTTAAATTAGGTTGACATTATTTTTAAATTAAACTGCGAACATAGTTCAACCAATCTTCTGCCATTATGGTTAATCAATTTATGAGCGGGAAACCTGCCGACTCTTTTTCTGTACTATCTTTCTTTCCCTAGTTGAGTGTTAAAATCAGGATTAGGATTTTTACATGGTTAGAAGGAATTTTAGAAATAGTCTTTTCCAGGATTTCCCAGGACTTATTTATTTTTTCAGGATTATTAATTATCAGTTTTATTAATTGATGTATTGATTGAGGTAAAAAATGTGCCTCGTCATTAAAGATAATTTTGTTTGAAAAATCATCGTCAGTTGCCTACTTTTCCAAGACTCAGTCAGATAATCTGCACGCCTCCGTGATCTGTAAAGTTTAATTCTTGCAAAACTCGCTATAAAGAGCAAATGAGGGAGAGTTGCTGTGAGCTTGAAATTTAAATTTCTGGGTTTTCGGTTACATTTTTACGTATTTTGCGTTTTGTTTTCACGCAAACATTCTGAACGAAGATGCATATGTATTACACGATCCAAAACACTGCCATTCTCTTCAAAATCTTGAATCAGCTTGGGAATATAACCTTCAGTTGGACGATGATATCTACTAATATCTGACCTAAATTTTTACAGTACGAGCACTGGAAATTTGTCATTTTCGTAGTATAATTTTACAATTTTTGTCCATTGTGGTAGAACTTGAATTAACAATATGTGAAAAATACGCGCGAAATATTTTAATAGATAAGAAATTGCAATATTGTAAAATTCAACCATGGGTTGAATAACCCTTTTGATATGTCTTATCTGCCCTTATTCCAATTGCCTTTAAGTGTTTTTGTTTCGCCTTTATCTCAAAACACGTTATTTACAATACCAGTTGCATCATTCATCATAAATTAGTAAAATTTGCAAATTTTGAATATTACCTATTGTTCACACCGCTGTCCAAGACAAGGCGGGAGAAAATTCCATCCCGAAAACTGTCAAGACGAGTCTAGCGAAACAGACGGATGAACAATAGACATAAATAGATTCCTTAAAATTACGCTGTTATATCTTTCGAATTTTGGTTAATAAAACTTTCAAAATTAAAACCAATATCAGACCACTACACGAACACCAGTTGAGGGAAAGATGATCGAACCATTAAATTTTACAGATTTCTGTGAATATTAGACCATTAAATTGGAAGAAATTTATTACTAAACACCAGATCACTTTTCTAATTTTTTTTACGCCCGTCTTGCTAACCATGTTAGCAGTATCCTGATCACGCTCAAGTGGTTAGCGAAATGCTCGTCCAGAAGATAAAAAAGTATCTTTGTGTTTGGTGATAACCTTCTTCAAGTTTAGTGTTTTTTACCAACGGTTCCAAGAGAAGAATTCAACTACTAGGCCAATTTAGGTCAGTTAGATGGATTTTCCAGTTTATGAAAAATCTAAACATATAGTCATTAACCTACAATTAAAGTCTCTTTATGCTGCTATATTTCAATTAGTCTAAGCTGTTTTTGTTTGGCCTTTATTACAAAATTTGTTGTTTACAACACTGGCTGTATCATTAATTCATGACAAATGAGTCAATGTTCAAAAATGGATCGTATAGAATGTAAGAGATGAGGAACTAAAAACATTGGAATCCTAAGATAGATTTGTCACCTTAAAAGAAATATTCTTCATAAACAAAACATTTGTTATCAAAAACTGGCCTCAAAATAATGATCGTTTGGCAACTAATTTTCAAAAACGATTTTGTTATGAATAAACCTTTCCAAACCGCAGCTTTTTCGCACATTAACTTTTGAAACAAGCTTTTATCTGCGAAACAATGTCGATTATTAGGCAATGGCCAAAACTTAATTTCTAAAATCATTCATTTTCCAATACCGCGATTATATCAGGTTTGATATGCGGCTGACACATTTTGTTACAACTTTGATTTAACCGATTCATAGTTTAAGGGTAATAACGTGTTAATACGAAGGTAAAATGCAATTTCCATTAATATTCAATTCATACCTTTCCAGCTACCAAGTCCCTATTAACATTATTTTAAGTATAATTAATAATACTATCAATTAATGCTGCTTTTCTTGCCCATCTTTGATATAATTTAACTTGTAATGGATATGCACTATTAATATCCGATATAGTCGATGGATTTCCCACCATAGAAACTGTAACAGATATACATAAAAAAAAGAGTTTTTTTCTCGATATCGCGATATCACCTGATTATCAAAACTACCCGTCCCTAACTTGTTCTTGTGGGATTATTTCAAATATAGACTAATAACCAAAGACAACTATTAAACTTCAAGCTCGTGTAAATTATGTTGCTTGTTAAACAGTGTAATTTTACAAGAATTGAGATAATGACAATTGGCTAGTTAGTATGATTCCCAGATCGCCCATAAAACATACAGAAGAGAGCGTTAGTCGAACATTGACTAATTACACCGGCGGCCAGAAAATTTCAATTTAAAATCACATATGACAATGATCAAAAAATAAGGTGACTTCTCAAAAATAAAACAGAAAATATTGAAATATTTATCTATAATAATTATGTCTCCTCCAAAATAATCCCCTCTCACATATTCCAACGATAATTTTGTGAATTATTTTATATATCTTCCATAAAGTCCATCACGTAGATTCTTCAATCGAGAGGTCAGAAAAAGGTCACATGTTGTCATATCTGATGAATATGGTATTTGTGGAACATCATCCGACACTTATTGCTGTGTCGGATGATGCCTTATTGTGAATCAAAGATTATTAATTGTTTTGCTACAAATCTGGACGTTAATATCTACAATGTCTCTAATACTTAATTGGCGATTACTGAGTACACGACCTTTGATTTTAGAAATGTTTTCTTTATTGACGTGGAATGTCTTTCTGGGCGAGGTTAATCTTCAGCTGCTTCTCCACCGTCACTAAAGCCCTTGTGCCACTTGTGTTATTTTTATACAGACGCCGTAATATTTATTAAATATTTTGTATGCATCAGTACAAAAAAAAATTGTTTTTATACAAAATATAATGCAAGTTCTTTGCTCGATAAATGTATTCATTATAAAAAATCGGCGATAAAATTTTGTAACAATTACAAGAGACACATAATTTCTAACTAAACTTAAAAAACAAATAGGTACATATCGATACATAAAGCACGCGACTTTTTAAAACAAAAGTTTTCTTATTTTTTTATTATAGTAGTGTATCAACTAATTTGATTAATGTCTGAATAATTGTGGCGTGTTCATATCTTTTTTTCTTTATTTGGGTTTTGTATAACTGTATTGCTATGCCTTCGGTAGATTTAAATTCAATATGGTTCCCGATTCTAAAGAATACAATTAAAAACATTTAAGAACTAGAATAAACAATCAGAATCACGCGGTAAACCTCACCTATATATATTTTTTTTTGGTAGTATGTCACTGTTATTAAAAAATAATTGTCAATGTAAATATCATTGACATACACAAAAAATATATTTTCTTTCTATCTTTTCATAATTTATAGAAATTAATACACTTTATTTTTAGATTCGTTTTGAAAACGAGAGGAGAATACTTCCCGAAAGGTTAATGTTAAAAGTTTGTATATTTTTTTAGAACATTTTTATATTTTTAAAATTTTGTTCGTTAGGCAAATTTATTACGAAAAAGAATCACTGAGAAATTTGTCTCCGTTTGGTTTTTTGTTTTTACCCAGTGATTCTTTATTTACATAAGAACACATATATTTTATGTTTTTTGAGTTTTAGATCGTGGCGAAAAACCCAACTAATGAAAAAAATATAACTAATTTGATGCATACCTTGCAGTTACAAAAAATCATGGTAGACCTACTTAATAATTTTTTCTATTGAACTTTTTGCAATTAAATTAATTCAATAATGTTTTTTTTTTAATTGTTTAATTTAGTAGTATAGAGTACAGCGGGGCTAGTTGAGCAAATTTTCCCTTGATCTCCCATAACTTAAGAATGTGCATCGGATTTAATTGATTCTGACTCTGTTAGGTTCGTAATTTACTCTTCTTCAAAACGTCTAGCGATGTAAAAACGATCCGAGTAAGTTTAAAAGCTATTATCGGAAATGCGAGAGCGCACCAAATTGCTCAACGTACCCCACTAGTGGGGCCCGTTGAGCGTGGGTACGGGGTTAGTTGAACAATGGCTAAAATGGACTTGATGACTGTATAGAATGATCTGAATACAAAACAATTGTAATCAACAAGCAATATTTATTTATTATGATTATTACATACTCATATCTCTGGAAAGATAAAATTAAAATCAAATAAAATTAAATCATTCCAATCTTAGAATTACAGTTTTTATATATAAAATTGTATATTTAAGAATAATTATAACGCAAAAATAAATATTAAATTAAAGTAGTAACTAATTATGAGGTCAAGAATATTGCTAGATGATAAGTAATCCCAAATTATTAATCATCTTTGTCTCTATCACAATTAATACAAACATGTCTCTTTAAAGTCATCCTGTTAGTAGTAATTTGTTTGGCTCCAGCATTTACACTCATTTTTTCCTCCTCTACAGCTTTTGCTGCATCACTCAATTATTGACTGCTAGCTAAACCTTTTAAGGTCTTTCTTTTATATGTACGCGTCCTAAAATGTAATAATAATAATAAAATGATCAATATAAGTAATTTTAATTGGGAGACTTTGTGTAGAATCATCACATGCACAAATTAATTGATGGTTATTAATTTATTAAAGAAAAATTTGATTTTCTACAATGCACATCTAGTCGAGCAACGCGCTTTCAATACTTGCTCAACTAGCCCCGGTTGAAGCAAGAAAATAAAAATTAGGTAATAAAAAAATTTTAAGACTTAAAAATAAAAGCATCTATAATCGAAAGAACAATAATTATTATTATTATAATAATCCATAATATTTAAATATTTACGTGGTAAAGTAAAGTTTTGGGGTTAGAGGCGCATCAGCAACCTAACCTAACCTACAGCTTAACGTGGATTCTGAGCCACGGTCTACCGAAAACCCCAGTCAGCACCCCCGTCGGGCTATCAACCCTTGGTTTTGTGCTTAACCGAAAGTATCTCGAGAAACCTACCGACTGGCGAATGACCAACGTAGAAAACCTCTCAGAAGGCATCCGGCCTTACCCAGCCTCGAACTGGCGTGACTGAGGGGTGATTCCTTGTCAGATTTTACACTCTTACCTACAAACATTCACAAGAATTTTAGAAAAACTTTTTTGCCTAGTACGGGATTCGAATCCGGTCCACATTAACTGCCGTAATGTAAGGCTAACGCCTTTACACAATAGCTAAGTGGCTCCTATTTACGTGGTCCTTATTAAGTGTTTTTATACGAGTATAGTAGAAAAATTATGACCTGTAATATTTTTTTCGCCGAAAAAAAAACAAAGCGTTTTCTTATTTTATCGGATAGCAATTGACAGTCGCGCTATGTATTCCCCTCCCACAACCCCTTTTTTTCGCCATTTACACTTTTGATGTAGGTTGCTTAGTTTTCCAAATATTTCGATTGCACAACTGGCCCCTAGGATCAACTAACCCCGCTCTACCCTATTTACCACCATTTCTTCGATTCAATGAAACACTAATATAAAAAGTATAGTCGCATTTTATTTCGTTATAAAACTATTTTATATCAGCTAAATTCAAATTGATTAATTTCATATTGAATACCCAGTGTATTAAAACTGTTTAAATGATTCAATATACTCTATGTTATTAATCAAACAATTACACAGTATGTTGGAAAAATAACGGAACTTTTTAAAGTTAAAGAACACTAGTGTGTTCTTAGAACACACATCTTTTGAAACAATATATAATCTGAAAGCAATCTATTCCCACTATAAAATGAGTCCGCCATAATTAGAGTCGATCAACTGAGTGTCGAGTTATAGCGCTTAAAGTGATAGTAGCTTTTATCACCTCGTCACAAAACACGCTTCAACAAAGAGTTAATATTAAATTTTGATTCAAACTCAGGAAAATTTTTACAGAAATATTTGAATTGATGAAAAAAGTTTATTGTGATTATTGTTTATCCCGTTTACGTGTGTTCGAGTGGTAGAAGTGATTCCAGGACGGTTGTGATGCTTTAGAAGACGACCCAAAGCGAAGCTGGCAAAAAACAAAAATCGCGATGAGTTGATGGAAAAAGTGCGTGGCTGCCTACAATGCGAATTCGACTGTGAAATGGACAGCGGAGGAATTAAATAAGACCAAAGCCATGATTCACCAAATTTTCACAAATAATTTAAACAAAGGGAAAGTCTGCTCGATTTGTTCCTCACTTCTTAAATAAGGACCAAGAAATTGCTAGCTTTGAACATTGCAAGGACCTTATTAAAAAAGCCAGACGCAACTGAACATTCCTGAATTCAATTATAATTGGTGATGAGACTTGGTGCTTCAAGAAGGATCCTCTAACAAAGCGCCAAAAGTACCACGTGGAGATCACCAGGCTTTCAGATATCGAAAAAATTGTATTTCCAGAAATTACAAGAGAAGACAATGTTGATTTGTTTTTACGACTCTAAAGGAATTACACTTCGTTCCACAAGTTCAAAGTGTCACTGGTTAATATTAACTGTATATTAACTGACTATTTTCTGTTCCCGAAACTAAAACTGGCCATGAAAGAAACGATTTATAACAGTGTTATACAAGTCTAAGAAGCCGTGAAAAAATGTATTTTGAATAAAAAAAAATTTGACAAAACAAGATTTTTTTTTTAATTTAAAACGTTTCGTTATCTTTAGACATACTGTATACAATAATGAAGGACTAAAACCGCATCGTATCGAGTTTCAGTTCTCGATAACTGAAATTAAGCGGTCGATATCTGGAGGGTGACCATATAGGCAACTTCGACACTTACGGGTAAAAGAGATTATGAGATGAGGTGAGTGAAAATTATAATCGAGTATTTGCGTTTTTTAAATAATTAAATATTCACTGTTTAAACAATTTATACCTGGCGGTTATTTTTTCAAATATAGACCGATTTTTTCGATGACCTCAGCCGATCTTTGAGCCAGTAAATCTATTTCTTTTTGATACCACTATGAGTCTTTTAGCGGATGAAAAACTGAAACTTAATTGAAAAACTTAATTGAAAAAAAATCGAAATTTAACTAGGCACAATTTTCATATAAAAACAAAAATAGCCACCATAACGGAGATCATGTTACAATGGAAAATATTAATAACATATACAAATTTTCCGCGCTGAACGTGTACTAAAACCTGTTTAGTTACCTTACGCAGGTTAAATCATGTCTGATGATGGTAACATGGTTAACGAAACGCGCGTCAAGAAGTTTTATGAAAGTGATGTGGTGTTTAGTGATAATCAGTTCGAGTTTAGTGTTTAACTCCGAATATTTCAATAAAAGAATTGATTTACGTAAGAGAGTTCAATCATTTATTTATGCGATGTACTACCACTACTTTATTAAGTCGTATCTTACTCGATAAACTGGTAGTATAAAAAAGGTACCAAGTGTTTGTGGTTGCTTGTAATACTATGTAATCATTTTTCAATCCTTAGATAAAGGTACTTAAAAGTTTCAAAACTACGAGGGTTACTATTTATGTATCCGGAATAATAACATATATAATTGAAAATGGTTTTATTGTTTTTCAAAATATTCTCCGCGATAATCGATACTATTTTGCATACGTTTGAACTAATTTTTATAGCACTTTTTTCATTCTGATTGTGGTATCTCCAAAACATGCATTGTGAACGCATCGACCGCCGTCGAAAATCGTTGACCACGTAGTTTATTCCTCACAGATGGGAACAAAAAGAACTCATTGGCTGTCAAATCAGGACTGTACGCTGTATGACTCACCAATTTGATGTTTTGACCGATCAAATATTGAGTTGTTCGATGCGATGTGTGAGAGCTCGCGTTGTCATGGTGAAGAATGATCCTACATCGCTTGTTTTTTTTTTCTTCAAAGACTTCTGGCACAAAAATGGTGGTATACCATTTAGAATTGACCGTTCTACGATTCTCTAGTAACACTGTAGCCACATGCCCATTTATCCCAAAAAAACAGGCGACCTTTTGCTTCGAAGTGCTTTTGCGTGAACAACTCTTGTTGGATTTGGCTCATTTTGAAACACCCATACAGTCGACTGGTGTTTACTTTCGGGCTCACGCGCAACGATCCAGAATTCGTCACCTGTGTTGATTTTATACACGGCTTTTGACCATGATTGCATTTTTTGAACATTTCTTTGCACCAATCGACACGAGCCTTTTTGAGCGAATCTCTAATTATGAAACGGAAACGGAAACCGACGCGCACAAATCTTCTTCACGGCTAAATGTTCCTGTAAAATCTTATTCATGCTTCTCGTATTAATACCTTGAGATATCTCAATCTCACGGTATGTCACATGATGATCTTGCTTTATGAGTTCGATTGAAATTGAGGCAACGATTGAATTCACTAAATCAGTGATATGCAGTTTTAGATGGTGCTTCATCACCAAAAGTCGAAGTGAGTTGATCGATGCATTGTTGTTGAGATAATCTACGCCGAAAGTTGTAGTAAATCAACGCACGAAAATTATCACGAGTTAATGCCATTTTTTGACTGAGATGAAATTTTCAAGTCACTAAACAACACAAATAGCGTCTGTTCGACAAAAAGTTCTGAATACCTATACACTCAACAATATTTTAACTTTGGGATGTAATGTCAGATGGCATCTAGCACAACTACACTTGCCAATTCCGGATATATAAATAGCAATCCTCGTATATGAAGCCCCTTTTATAAAAAGTTGCTTATTTTATACAAAATATCACTTGGAATTCATTCATAGAAGTACCTCTCTACAAAGTATAATTTCTATTCATATCAATGCTACATTGTAACTTAAAAAAATAAGGTTATATCAAAGTGTTTACGATTATAAAACGTCTAAAAGGTTTTACAAAATATCAGGTAAAGAAATGAACGTGATAATTTGTAACTTTGACAATTCTGAATTTAGTGGAAACTTAAAGGTTCTTTTAACGGAACACCTGCACGGACATGGTACCTGCTATTCGAACGTGATTCAAACAATAATATAGAGTAGGGTTTTTAAAGAAATAACACCCCTTTATAAAGAACCTCAGGTAGTTTAGGTATCAGAATTCCATTAACGTGCCTATCGGATTGAAGTTTATGTATTCGCCATTGAAATAATTCGTCATAAATATAACGTTTAAAAGGTAGAAAAGAAATCCTCAGTTGGTCTTAGAGAGAATCGATTTCTAGAACATATGGTAGAAGAGTAAAAGCCTATGAGAACTAAACATTTAAAATTTTAATTACGTTTGAAAATGAACATTTTAAATTAAAAATTATGATTAAGGCCACAATAGAAAAAGTAAAATGTAAATGTTTAAATTAATTTTATAATTAACAAAGTTCAGTTAAAAAAACTGAAGTTTAAGAATAAAGCTATCAAATTAATTCTCAACTTTGTCTTACTACCTCTGACAAACTTAATACAAACTTAACCTTCGAGGCATCCTCACTTTCTAAAACTTTGAGTTGGAAGGTTCTTTCGACTTCCTTTTCGATACGAAGCGATTATCAATCAGGTAATACTCCAGGGATTGAGAGAAAAAAAATCTGAACAGGCTAAGACTGGAGAATATATACACATATGTCCAAAAAATATGGAATATTTACAAATAAGATACCTACGCCTATGAAACTTTAAATATTGTAATGACTATTTATTTTACACCGTTTTTAGTTAAATCATTGTTTTGCTGATAATACAGATTTTTGGATTTTTACCCATGCCGTTGATAAAAGTATTTACACATTATTTCAGTTCTTTTTCAATTATCAATCAATCAGTTTGAAAATGCCTAGAACCATGATATCTCACAGATCAAGAGTAATTGCTTTGTTATAACAGGACTTTAATCAAAGTGATATCGCGGAAATTGTAGGTGTTTCCCAGTGCTGTATCAAAAATTCATAAAAAAAATCCAAGAGACAAATGACGTAAAAGATCACCCCAGAAGTGGTAGAAAACGATGTACAAGACCGGTAGATATTAATGATAGCTCGAAATCTAGGGAGTTTTTAGGCTTGAAGGGGTAAATGTTTTACGATAAACGATAACACGCAGACTGAAAGCAGTAAATTTGCATGGCAGAAGACCTTTATGTGTTCCCAAACTAACCCTTCAATAAAAAAATGTAAGATTGCCCGTGTATTAAGTGTAAGTGGGCTCGAGAAATGGTGGATCATAGTCCTAACTGGAATAACGTGATGTTCTCCGATGAGACGAGAATTGGCTTGGTTTCTGATTCACGAAGAACATTAATTTGGAGAGCTCCACGTCAACACGTCCGATTAGAGACGCCTTAACCACGTATCCCATTTAAAGGTGGGAGCGTGATATTTTGGGATGGTATTATGAGGGGTACACGGACACATCTACAGGTCCTGGAGAGAATAGCCACTAGTGCTGTGTACATCAAGGAAGTTTTAAATCCTGTTGTGCGTCTATTTCGATGCGCAGTGGGTGACGGATTTGTTTTCATAGATGACAACGCGATCGAACAGCAGCAGTACAAAATTTTCTTGAAGAAGAGGGAATAACCAAGTTAGGGTGGCCAGAAAATTCTCCTGACATGAATCTCATTGAACATGCTTGGGATATTCTGAAAACACACATCAAGAAATGAAACAATCCTCCTCTTACACTGGGAGAACTAAAAGATGCTGGTCGTGGAAAATGGGAGAGAATTCCACAAGCCCAAATTGATCATAATATCGAAAGCATGTGAAATCGCCTACAGGCATGTATACAGATCCATGGAGGAACTAGTACTTATATGTTCTATTGAAAGTCTTATTTTATTTTTAAATTATTTTTGAAGGCAATTGGTACATTATAATTTTTTGACTCCAATATAATAAATCAATTTTACACACATTGGTCACTTGATGTGGAGTTTTATTTGGTACCAGTAAGAGTTGTAATAAAATGATGATTACGTAAACGAGTAAAAGAAAAACTTAATATCAACAAAAAAGTGAAATGTTTGAATATTCCAAACTTTTGGGGATATCTGTATGTGTCAGAAAATCTCCCAACCCAAGCCTTTTGTAGTTCTAAAGCCAAATGACTCCCCTCTCAAAATTAACCTTTGAAACTGATTGTCTTCTGTTAACGGGCGATCTATTGGTAAAGGTACGTGACTACTGTTGTTATATATTTGCTAAGCTTGTTGAACCAAGATATTGTAAATAATTCTCATGCATTTTGGATTTTCTTCCTTTTTTCTTTATATATATATATATATATATATATATATATATATATATATATATATATATATATATATATATATATATATATATATATATATATAAATTTCCTTCAATACCCCTTCTGATGTTAATTTTGTTGGAGACCTTTCCTCTAGGCAGTCCTAAACATATCGATGTTTTATAACGTTCCTTTACAAAGCCAATGACTAAACTAAAATGGCTAAAAGCAAAAACATTCCAGATTATTTGAAGATCGAAATTGTTAGACTTTTTGAAGTTCGATGAATATTAAATACAATTGGAGCATAAATTATGTGCATTGTTCTATACCAAAGTATTTAACTGAGGTAGTCCAACCCGAAGAAAATTAATTTTAATAAAATAACTAAAACTGATCTCTAAATGTCTACTATGTCAAAAAAAAACATGACAATTATTTCAACACACAGTGCCTTCTCTAGACATCAAATTACAATGAAAATTATAGTATAGTAAAACATTATAATTTTTTTTCTTTATTTAGGTTTTTCGCCACGATTTTTAACGTTAAGTTTTCGAAGAATACTTCCCGAAACGTTAAGGTTAAAAATCGTGACGAAAAAACCAAATAAAGAAAAAATATATGAACACGCCACAATCATTCAGACATTACTTAAAACATTATAGTTTCATATCCGAAGAAGTCACTGTGTATCGAACCAATTGTCATACAATTTTGTAAATATAGCGAAAATTTAAACATGAGTCTTACTTTTTTTACTTAATTCCTAAAGCGTTGCTGTGATCAACAAATACTCTATGTAGTCTGAAACCAGCTTGAATCGGACGTAACCGTACCTCTACTACTGCTGGTATCCTTTCTTGAACCTTTGAATCTTGAATCTTGAATGAACCTTGAATCCTTTTCTTGATCTGATACTTTCCTTAGGAAATTTGATAATCAATCCATCATGTTTTGTTTTTAAACTTAAAGTCCACCATTAATGTTTTTAAGCTTAAGGATAGTTGCAACAATTTTCCGAATGAATCGGAAAAATTGGGAAAAAAAAACTAATCTATCTAGTAGAAGAACTCGAGCAGGACCACCTCTGATATTTACCTTCAGTCCCACTAGAATCCTCTAAAGTCTTGACAGTGCTCTTCCCAAAATTGAAGTTACTGATCCTCATATAGATATTCCTTGTTGTTCATAATATATATTCATAGTTCAGATCAGCTGTTTTGCAGCAAAGTGAAGCAAAATTATGAAAATTAACTGGGTGACTCAGCTCCCTGGGTATGAACATCAGTTCATAATCTATTATCTTTTCTTGCGGAGCGTTCAACTTGCTTATTTTTAACGTTATATTAGACTGATAGTTGTTCATTATACCGCTCTATGACTGAATTTGAAGCTTGATCTATAGGAATTTTCTGAGCTGTCTCAAATTGCATGTTTCAAAATATAAAGAAATGATTTTACTTCAAACAATTTTTTTTCATTTTAATATAAAAGCACAAGCGATACCAATTCAGCCTCGGAGGAAAGAGAATATCGAATCTCCGATATGCGGATGGCACAACATTGTTCGGAAAGTAACTCAGAGGAAGAAATTGATAGATTTGATAAAGAGGGTGAACATAATTAGTAAAGCATAATTAGCAGGCTTAACAATAAACTTAGCTAAAACCAAGATAATGATAGTCAATAGGTCAATGGAAGGGGAGACCGGGCCAATCTCCATAGCCGGGATTGAAGTTGTTAAGAAAGTAGCTGCGAGCCAGAAATAAGAAGTAGATCGCTGGATGGGAAAACCATAGCGATGTTCTATTAGAAAACCGCCGTTACCAAACTGACACGAATATGGAAAGACCACGGAATAAGCAAACCAAAATGAGGCTGACGAAAACACTCATATTGCCCTTCATAATATATACCATCGAGTCTTGGACTCTAAAAACAGCTGATAGAAGGCGTAAGGGTTTCGAAATATTCACATGACGGCGTATGCTTAGGATTCCGTGGACCGAGGAACGTACTAATGAATACATTTTGGCTGAATTCAACATCACTGAAAGACCCAGCAAAACAATTCAGAAATCCACACCGAAGTATTTCGATCAGATCATGTGAAGAGAGAATGATTCCCTTGAAAATTTGATTGTGCCGCGCAAAATAGAGCGAAAAACGTCTCAAAGAAAAACACCCACACGTTACAAATTTTAGGGCTGACAGATATCTATTTATATTACTGTATACGAATGGCCAAAGACCGAGAAGAAAGGCGAGGTGCAAGGTCCAGCATATATGATCATATACATATTGCGCTGCCACTATGCTTGGACGCGAGTAGTACGATTACGGTTAGTACGGGAAGGAGCCCTACCTATTCCTTCAACTGGATGACATATGTTTCGTCTCTCGAGGTTCAAGGCACCGACATATACCATACCATCAAGAATAGGGAGACCCTATCCACAGCCAACAACCCATGTTTTCGCCGACCTCCTGTCTATATATATATATATATATATATATATATATATATATATATATATATATATATATATATATATATATATATATATATATATATATATATATATATATAAACCATATATATATATATATATATATATATATATATATATATATATATATATATATATATATATATATATATATATATAATTAGACAAACCAAAGTTTTAAATTAAAAAGATAATTTCTATTGTTCTTTATGACGCGATCAAAAAATTATTCTTCTGTGACAGTATTCAATTTTTTGTGCATATATTAATGTCTTTCATTTTTGACCACTGCAATAACTTTAATTACAACTTTACGGTTCAAAAAACTTTTCAATACTAAAAAATGGCATATAATTCGTAAAAAGAAATAAATGAACAATCTCTTGTCAATTTAACTTTTGGAAAATGACAGGGGAAAAAAATAATTACAATAGCAATTTATAAAACATAATTTTCAGCATTCGCTGTACTTTCACATCTGAATCTCTAGATGAGTTAATAAAGTGAAATTTCGTCAAATCTTGAAATAAATAATATAGTTTTCTACAATTACCAACTAATGTACTAATATCGTGAATATTTTGCACATAAATAACAAACATAACCTATAAAATCATTTCCGTTTCATTTATCACAGGAGTTAAAATTGTGTGCAATGAGTTGGTTGTGAATCACTGTGATTTATTCACGCAGCGCATGAATCCTATTTCAATTTTTAAACTATTAGAACTGGAATAATCAGGAGAAAGTAATTGCGAAAGCTAAAGTAAAGTGTTAATTCATAATAGATTCATAATTTCATTTTTGAAACCTCTGATGTTAAGTAAAACTTTTGCTACTCGGTCACTGAAATGAGCACTGAGTGAAATGAATGCTAATGGTGTGACTAAAAAACTCGTTATAAAGTTTTCATAATAGTCTGCTAGCTTGCTTCCTTGAGATATATTTATTTATTTCAATGATATATGGTTGTTTCAATGTTTACATAAGGTAAGGATTTAGGATTAAAGGTGCATCAGCAACTAAGGCTATTTAACGACTACGGGACCCACAGCTTAACGTGGGTTCCACACCACGATCATAATCTACCGATAAAGCCGGTCAGCATCCTCATCGGGCTATCAATACTTAATTTTGTACTTAACCATCAATATCTCGAAACGTCTACCGACTGGCGGGTGACGCACGTACACTACCCCTCAGAAAACATCCCTCAGACTGATCCAGTTTCGAATTGGCTTAACTAAGGGGCAGTTATTCGTCGGATTTTACACTCTTGCCTGTTGAAATGCAGTACGCAAGCCTCGTCTCTCCTGGACCCATCAATGGACTAAATGTAATAATGGATAAATGATAAATAAACATTCACATTAAGAAAATTATAAATATTTTTTTCATTTTGAATAATTTCCTTGCAAGATCACTGTTTGATTTTTTAAATTATTGTGTATGTCCTATCTAGCCCCTTTGCATTTGAATTGCTATCTAAATTTGCCATTTAAATCAAAACCATTTATACGCATTAATGTGTACTCACATACAGGGTGCAACAAAAAGATTGCCCCCATTTCGAAAGGTCATTACTCGACTTATGGCCGGGGGATAGAGTGGTGGACATGGCAGCCCCGCATTCGCCTAATTTAAAACCTTGTGATCTTTTGTGTGTGGGGAGGGAGGGTGCACCTAAAAGCCCAAATGCATCCAACATCGACCACGAATTTTGGACGATCTTATGGCAGCAATAAGGCAGGACATTGCCGCGATTTCGCAGGGTAATGCTGAACTTACGAGGAAAGTTTCACAACTGCATCGACAATAATGGCCATTATATAAGTGACTTGAACAACATTTCAAAACAGCGCGAATTGCACTTTACAAATAAAATGTTTTTTTCCCAAATCGAAGCACTCCTTTTGCGGCACCCCGTATGTATGACTTTACCACTATCGCAAAATAGTGACGAATGGAACTAGTACATAGACGCAAAAATAATCTAAAATATATTAAAAGAAAATTAATGGAAAATAACCTGAAATCATATCTAAATGTGTAAATATGTTCCAGCGAAGGAAATTTAAGCTTCTTCAATCGTCGTAAGTTTCTACTAACAAAAAAGGAAAGCGTCCTAAAGACGATACAACCGTGTCAATGTACAGCTTATCATTTTTCCGCTCATTATTGCAATTACGGTAATTATATCTTTTAAAGTACATTACAAAATTTCACTTATTGTAACGCAATATTAGGTAAAAATAATAGAACATGAAATTCTATTATAGACCGTTATAACTTGCTTACCTAGATATTAGGTATGCAGGTTTATTATTCCATCTATTTTATTAGTCTCAATGTTTTTCTTATTTTTGAAGTTATGACCAAAAGAAAAAATAAATAACAAATCAATCGCTTTTATCTTTTTATAATGGCATCAGTATTATATTACTAAAGAAAAAACGTGTTCGAATTCATACAGTGCATCTTTTTAACAAATCCAGTCCTCAGTCTGACAAAGAAAACAGAACATTTTGATAAATTTTCTATAATTTTTCAATGTATTCACCTTCCAACTTATTCGTCGACGTTTGTTTTCCAATGTTCCAATGTTCGTTTTCCAATGACATTCCAACTTTCTAATACCCTTATTATAATGCAACTTATCAAAATCTGCAAAATTAGCGGCTTCAAGTTTCATTTCATCATTTGAAATGAATCTTCGCCCAGCAAGTCATTTCTTTAAGTTTGGGAAAAGGTAACAATCGCTGGGAGTCAAACCCGGCAAACATTGGACATGACGAAACACTTTCAAGTGTAGGACATGGAGTTTCGCAGCAAGAATCTATTAAGAATGCATTTTTGTGGTTAAAAAAGCACTCTCCTTTCGTCCAGATGTGTGAGTTTCAGTTGCTTTCGCCCATTGTTTGGGCTACTACTTGATCTTTGGCGTGTAATGTTTTCCAGTAGTTTCATTTACTGTCATGAAACGTCGAAGAAACTCAGCAGAATTGCGTTTACGTAAACCTAAACACTTTTGAGAGTGTTCATTCGAATACGCCTTTGGTTGATTGTTAAAATGCGACACTCATCAAGAAGAAATATTTTTTATCCACAACATCGAGTAAAATACATTGGACACGGACTATCGAAATGTTTACCATATCAGCACGTTCAGTCTGCGATTTAAAACAGTATTATACATTTTTGTAACGATTTTGATGATTGTTGCGGTTTTTAGATGACATTAATCACATTTCACAAATGTACAACCACGATTAAATTCACCACCGTTCATATTTCGACAGATGGCCAGTCACATCTTTTTTTTATGAATGTTTGGTTTTGTAGTCGACATTAAGGGTTAAGCTTGCGTTTCGAATTATCATTTACTTTCGTTTTCTTAACGTTTTCTTACGCATTATGAAGTTGAAGATATATTGCTAAGCTAAATTTTAACATTTATATATATATATATATATATATATATATATATATATATATATATATATATATATATATATATATATATACATTATTTTAATGTTGTTTATAATTGAGCCGAGGTTGATCTGGAGATTATAAATGTCCTGAAATTACGTCTTCATAATCTTATCAAATGAAAAAGTGAGTTATACCGCCAGTCTATTATTATATAATTTACTGCGAATCAAACTAATCACCCAGGTTTTATTCACTAGCTCAATTATTCCTAAAAATTGGTCCAAATCATATTGCAAACATATATTAATTTTGTTTAAATTTATGTTGGCAGATTCTTTTAAGACCAAATTCGCAGCAATACATATACAAGTTTCGACTATAAATATTACTGTAAATATTCGATAGACAGTACCATATTAGAGAACAAATTTATATTTTCTTTGATTACATCTGTTCTAGGGGTGATCATTTATAACATTAATTAACTTAATATGTTTAAGATACGGGAATGTAAGTGTTAATGGCTTTATTGCCTTAACGTCTAAAAGCCCTAAAATAGGATCCTTCCTTTGAAAATTATTGTACCTTTAAGACCGATATCTTCACAATGACCAACTTCTACGAACGAGTCAGGTAAAGTTTTTCAGATTTTTTCCTCCCCTTTGTCAAAAGTGGAATTCGAGGGATTTATTTTTATCTCCCTATATCTCTCGGTAGTTCTTAAATGTGCTTGCCTTTACAGGTATATGGATTTTTCTTAGTTCTCTACCTAAATTGTTGGTGGATAATTCAGCGTTGCAGTTCTACTTCTATTTAAAAGTAATTCTCATTTGTTATTTCTTAAGTATTTAATTTTATATTACGATTTGTTTAATAAAACTCCATGAACTTTTAATCGTCATTATGTGTTAATCACTCACATAGCACGGTTTAACTAACTAAATTAAAACTAAAAAAATTATGGTATAGTCGATATTTATATATAGCCTTATATTTATATTTGATTAATTATATTAATGATGAATTAATATTAATTTAATGTTTTAATTATTAATATATATATATATATATATATATATATATATATATATATATATATATATATATATATATATATATATTGTGTTAGATTTTCTTGGACTGCGTCCAGTGAAAATCTAACACTACATATATACGCCATCCGACAGGAGGTCGGCGAAAACATAGATTGTTGGCTGTGGATAGGGTCTCCCTATTCTTGATGGTACGGTATATGTCGGCGCCCTGAAGAGTCTGAACCTCGAGTGACGAAACATATGTCATCCAGTCCAGTACCATGCAAAGTACAATTAGAGGCGTTTGTTGTCGTTAGCCTTCCTTTGCGCCCATACTAATTTCATTCTTTCGCTATGAACTTTTTTCGTTTCGTCAGACCAAGTTGTTGTAGTCTTCCTACAATTTTCCCTCTGACCAACCTCCCAAACGTTAACCTTGTGTGTGAAACAGCCTCTATCCTGAATTTCACATTGAGTAATATTTGCTGATCCTCTTTAATTGCAGCAATCCATTTAATTATTTCTACTTTAGCTCTACTCCTATTTTCATAAAATTCGACTATTTGTCTTGCTAAGCTACTCGGATTCATCTGTTTTATGTGTCCGTAAAACTTAAGTCTTCTTTTTCTCATATGGCTATGTATATCTGTGTCTTGTTTGATTTTTCTTCTTTCTTGTTTAATATCTATAGTTGTAATTCGACATCACTATTGCTCTACTAAAAGTCTTCGTATACTCCCTATTTTCTATTTTTATATCAATTATAGTATCATTATCGTATACATTTCGTTTTTTCCGCAGTAATAGTTAATATTTAAAATTCTGTTCTAGTTCGTTTTGTTCTAGTCAAAATTACTAAATCGTTGATGTATGCTAAACATTGATGTAGCTGGTTGTGAATTATACATTTGGGGTTGATATTAGTTTCTCTTAAAATTATTTTTAGCAGGGGGTTAAACAATGCTGTTGATAAAGGGTTACCTTTACGGACACCTTTTCCAGTTTTAAACCTTTCTGTCGATGTTTATCTGCTAAAACTTTGTAACTTAAATTTTCAATTGTTGTTTACACTGGTATTATTAGATTTGCTGATATTACCAATTTTCACATACTGGAAAATGCACAGTGCGTCCATTAAGTATCAGTACTGGTCCAAGAAGTATGCTCCTCTCGCTTCGATACATTTATTAAATCGATTCAATAGTGAATCAAATGCGTGCTCCAGCTCATTTTGTGGAATAGCCTCCAAAGCACGTGTCGAAGCTATTTGGATGGTCTGACTGTCTTCAAAAAACACCTTTTCAACTTTAATTTTAACTTTGGGAACAAGAAGAGGTCACAAGTGGTTAAATCTGGTAAATACAGTGGTATGGTGTACTGACATACAATTAACGATGTATGACTTGCGCATTATCGTGCAACAAACTCCAGCTGTCTGAATCGCTATATTTTGACCGAATGCGACGAATTCTGTGCATCAATTTTTTCAGAACTTCTAAGTAGCACTGCCCAGTGATAGTTTGACCAGTTGGAATGAACTCTTTATGGAAGATGCCTTTGCTATGGAAGAAAACAATAAAGATTGTCCTGCTTTTTGAAGGAATTTTTCGTGTTTTTTTTTGCCTGTAGTGAGTTTTCGACTTCCATTGCGCTCTTTGGTGCTTAGTTTCTGGATAGTATTGAAAGCACCATGTGTCATCCCCCATAACAATTGATTTCAGGAAGTTTTAATACTTTCTGGCGGCTGCGACGACCTTTCTGGAATGAATGATTGTGTATGGAACAAACTTTGCACACACATTTATTTTACCTAAATCCTTGTGAAGAATCAGTCGAATCGTTTCTCTGCCGACATTCAAAGCCTCTTTGATCATTATTAATGAAGAATTGCGGTCATTTGATACAAAACCACGAACTTTTTCGATCATTTCGGGATTGCGAGCTGGAATTGATTTTCCGTCACATCTATCATCCTCTAACGACACTCTGCCATCCAAAAAAACGTTTATTCCACAGAAAAAACATTCGTTTTGCTTATACAATCATCGCTGTAAAAATGCTACATCAACCGGAATGTTTCCAATGCAGTTTCACGCATTTCTGCGTTAAACTTAATAACAGCTCTTTGTTCCATAATTGTATTTGTACATAAAATTTTTTGGCTTGTAAACAAAACATCATAAAATCAACAAATGTCAACCGATCGTGGTAAAGTAGGTCTGTTATGTTATGTCCAGGAATATTCAAGCTTTGAAATGACGTCGATCGTCAATAGATGGCGTAACTGATTGCTGATCTTAGGTACAGTTATAGAAAGGATAGTTATAGATAAGTATAGAAAGAATGTTTTTGTGAAGACATTCAAACAATATAGCTATTCCACAAAATGAGCTGGAGCACGCATTTGAATCACTATTGAATCGAAGCGAGAGGAGAATACTTCAAATAATAATTCATAAAAAATGCCAGGTATTTCGTTTTAATCACATTTTCCCGGGCCAGTACTGATATTTAATAGACGCACTGTGTATATTCTTACATTAAAGACAGTTGTTACCTCTAGAAAGATATACTAGAAGAGTTAACACAAAATGAAACATCTGATACTTTAGAAACAAATTTATTTATTTTGTTACATTTCCTAAAAGATGTATGGTTTTTGGAAAATAAAAATAATGTTTAGTTTAGTTTTAATCTTTACCATTCAAGGTAGGGATTACATCTTCGTAATCAGAAGAATTAATTATGTGGAAATACTCCTTCAGTTTAGGGAATAAAAATTATAGTTAAAAAAAAAATAAAAAACACGTTTTAATGGTAATCAGAACTAAAAAGTGAAAAATAATTTTTAGTATAAAAATAATGTGATGAACGAGAAAATTAATGTCTCATTGTAAAAAAAGTATTCCATCAGTACTGTTTCTATAACTAGAGTTAGTATGAATATATGGTACAAAGCACCCCACGCTTTTTTACAATGACATTCATTTTCTCGTTCATCACTTTATTCTTATACTAAAAATTATTTTTAACTTTTTATTTCGGTTTACCATTAAAGCTTATTTTTTAATTTTTTTAAACTATAATTATTTTTAATTTTTTAGTTTGATCTGCTACAAAAGCGAGTTTTTTTTAGTTTCTAAA
Organism: Cosmopolites sordidus; assembly: GCA_031761425.1. Taxonomy (NCBI): domain Eukaryota; kingdom Metazoa; phylum Arthropoda; class Insecta; order Coleoptera; family Curculionidae; genus Cosmopolites; species Cosmopolites sordidus. The sequence continues at coordinate 597,012 of JARFXV010000813.1, read as the reverse complement.
CTATTATTTATTTTTCTTCACTACCTACCCGTGGCGGGGGTGTGTAATTTACGCGCCAACTACCTTCTTTGGGCGTTGTAACTATGTCATGTAGTTGATTCTGACGATCCTGTTCAAGATAATGGGACGAACTTATTAAATTATTTTATTGTCATCGGTCCTTGATAAGTGTGCAAAGTTTCAATTTAATCTGACGTTTTGAAATGGGTGAAAAGGAAGTTCAAAATAACGTTACATAGATAGATACAGGTGAAATTAATAAAAGCGTGTTAAAAATATCCGCTGCCGATGAGATCTGGAAAATACAAAGACTGTGGAAAAAATTTAAGAGAGGTTTTGTCACTGAATAGCAATTCTTACGGGCTGTGACATCATCCTGCTGAAATAAAATGCCTCAGCACAATTCCCCTTCTTCCTTTTATTCATCATCGAACTGTATAAACTTTTGTATAGCTAAGGCTTCATTCCATAACGTGAATATTTCATATATTCATAAAGACTTCGTGATGATAAGATAAATTTGTTTAATACAAAATAACAACTGTAATTTAAGTATTGTTTTATTTGAAACCAATGGCCTAAATATATCTGACAATTTCCCCATAACCAATCAAAGTATTACTTATGTTCTACTAAATTATATTTGCTAAATTCTGACTCAGATAATACGAAACAAAATATTTTTTGTTTTAATTTGTTTTCGAATACAAATTTATGTTGGAATTGAAAATTACTTATTGCATTTTGCAATTTTCTGATTTCTAAGACCTTCAAATCGTTGATCCTAAGTCCGATTAAATATCAGGGTAGATTAAAAAATTAAGCAATGACAATGATCTGCGTTCAGTCAGAAATATATCGAGTTAGAGGACTATGGCAGTTGCCGAAAAATTTCGCACTTCAATTGTGTTCATTTTGCTGGGTGACTGCATTTGTATTCAGATCCTTTAACAAACCTTCACAAATTCCTTCAACAAATCCTAAAGCCTTTTCCAAATCGGTATCATTTAAATTTCGCAACGTGACAGGTTTTGCAAGACACTGAAATTGGAAACAATTTCATTCATTCCAAAGAAGCGCGATCTCAGTTGATGAATGATGATGTCCAATACACGATAGAATATGTTCACTTTAAACAAGCTTTCGGGATCTTGGAGATATTCATCCTCGCAAATTTCATCAAAATAACGTTTCACCTTCCTCCGACGAGTTTTAGGAAATTCATGGTTGATAGACCATTTTTCTGTCTGTACTATTTGCTTGCGTTTTTTAATCTCCAAATTCATGTCGATACTTTTCAAGTTTTTCCAGACATACTTGTAAATGCTTTGAGGCATTTGAAAGATCTATGGCTTTAGACTGAAGTACTTTAGAGGCCGCGTCGATGGTCTGTAAAATTTTGCAATGAAAAAAACAAGTAACAATAAAGTTGTAGTTTTCGACCTTCTTCTTCAGTGAAATAGGTTAATTTCTCTCATTTGCTTTGTGATTTAATAGAACAGGTTTTGTTAGCGCTTATTAAACTTCAACAAATCGAACTTTTAAAGCAAAAATGACATCGACAAATGAAACATCTTGTCCATCTAGTTGGATTTAATGTTGCGGTTTCAAAAAATGTTTGCATTTTTATAACCTCTTTTACTACATCATTAATACCAGATTTAAATTATGAGCAGCACAATGGACATATAACCGCATTTGGTTCGATATGTCTTATGAGTTTTTGAACTTCACTATTAGTGCTTTTCATGTTATTAGTACCGTCATATCCTTGTCCACGGCACTTATTTAGAGGGATATTTTGTCATTTATGAATTTTATAATCTCATTGGACATTGCTAAGGCAGTTTGATCCTCAACTTCATGAAATCCTAAAAATGATTCTTTAATTACGAGCTACTTTGGAGTTCCATTTTCGTCTTTCTCGATCACACAGTAACGGTACAGTTCACACAATTGATCTGTTTTAGAAATATCTTGAGTCGCATCAAATATAATGGAATAATACGATGCGGTTATTTAATTTACCAACGCGTTTTCCATTTTTTGAACCAGAACAGCAATGGCTCATTTTGTATTTTTGGACTTAAGTATTTTGCTAATAACTAAACAATATTCAAAAAATCTCCTCTTGGACTTGAATCATTGCCGTATGCCTTTTCTCTATGGTCACGAAAAGCTAAATTACAGCTGGAAAGTATCAGAGTAACATCAAGGAGTCTAGTGAGCACTTAGCCCCAAAAAGATTTTTCCTTCTTGATTATGGATGGACTCTTAATCTTCATCTAGTGTTCCATGTAACCGCCATTGTTGATATACAAGACCTGAATGTAAATCATTTTTCGATGTCTCGTGTCGTTTAATGGCTTATAAAATATGTTTCCAATCGTCATAGACTTCTATCCAAACATTTTGTATATTTTTAGATGCCCTATTTGTAAACAACCAACATGGGTCACAATATGCCTTTTGAACAGAGGCTAGTCATGTACGTTCTAGTTTTACTCCAGACTTAGACGCAATATAATAATATTTTTCCAAGAAAGATCTATTGTTACTGTTTTTTAAGAAAGGGCCTTTAGATTTACATTGTCTGTTTTCGAGCAGAAACCGTTTTACATTATCATTTAGTTCTTTAAAATTACTGTTATCAGTGACATATGGTAAAGATGTAATTTTTTTCACATCAAAAATAATTCACTTTGAGTATTGCTCGTATCTGGTTATGGTTGTTCTGGATCTAGATATTCACTGTTGTCGGGCTCTGTAATAGTGCCACTTTCAGTCACATCATTTTCTTTATTTTCACCGCACTGTTCATTTGATTTTTCGTCAATAAAATCTTCATTCTTAAAAAACTGATTTATTTTAGTCAACTTTTATTTTTTTCTTCAGACGCCTTCTTTCTCGTTCGTTTTTCGCTTCCACTTAGAAAATTTCTAAAACTAGACATATTGTTATCTAATTTCCACAATTAGCTTTTGCCACTGATCTCGAATCCGATAAACCGATAAAACAAAAACTATGATAGTGAAAAAAAATATAGTCCACAACCAATTCTCATAATAATTAAATGATGTATGCATACTGGAGCCTATCTTATACTTACAAAACAGAAAGCGGGAATTCCTCGAGCATCACTATTACTAGAGCCCGCGCCACGAAAGAAGTCCCGCGGCGAAAATATGAACTAACAAAAAAACTATAGACAAAACATTTCTTCCAAAGCTGGCAGCGTTGCTACAGCTCTTCAAGTGGTGAAGATTTTATTACTACGTACCGGATGCGTTCTAAAACTGGGCGATATCTTTTTCTTACCAATGCATTTAAATCTTGATACATTTTTTGTTTAATTTGTGGTAATTGTAGGTAACTAAAATTAATTAGGTGGTGTTGCATCTCTAAGTACTAAAGGTGGTGTTATTACTTTTGATGGAATTGCAAATATTGGTGGTAATAGAACTATTGGTGGCGTTACTACGACTGGTGGCGACGCAACAATTACCACTAGGGGTGGCCTAGGAGTTACCACTAGGGGTGGCGAGTTATCTCTAGCAAGTCACAATGTGATGCCTGATAGTGATGTTTCCACTTATATCAGCAGGTTCTTGATTTGGTGAATAAGAGATTTGTACACAAGCTACGAAATCATCTTCTGGAATGACGTTTCTGTCATATGGCGACAAACTCATTGCTTTAAAATCATTTAACGCTATATCCAAATGAACCGATCTAGGGTACGATTTACCAAGCAGCTCAAAAAATGTTAACCTGTTTTATGACACTGCGAGGATTTGAACGTAGCCACGAAGATGCCGCTTCATTGTAACTGTTTTTCGATTAAATTATAGAACGATCTGTCCAACGGTTGTAGGCGATATGTTGTGTGAGCAGGAAAATATAGCAATATTATACCATAATCGCAAGCCATCTGGATTGCTTTGAAATTTTTGGTATGTATAATCCAGTAAAAGTAAAATTTGGTTTTGGTCACTTTTTTCTAATCTTGTGCACTTAATGACATGTTACAACCATTCAGAAAAAAGTTCAGAAGTTATCCATCCATTTTTCGAGCACCCAAATGCTGTGTTAGGCTGCGCATAAATATCAACATGGGTAGTATGAATTCGCCTGCTGTATTCATCGTACATATGCCTGTCCAAGGAGACCAATTTCTCCACTTGTGATTACACCCACTTGGTGTTACCTTTTTTGATCAATAAGTTTAAAAGGTTTGTAAACTGTGTATAATGGAAGTTTCATCCATATTATATATTTGGCCGACAGCAAACTTGTACTTATCCAGTATTTCTTCATGTTTATCAAAAAAAATCATTAACATACTCTTTATTGAGTTCTGGAACATGCAAGGACAAAGTAGGATGGCCTTTCATAAACCTGTAATATCACTTTTTGTCGGATATTTCCTTCTCCTTATTAAAGTGATGAGATAATTGAGGGATAATTGAGAATTTTATCAGCAAGCTTTCTAAATTCAGTAGTATTTAATCAAAAGAAACTGGACTAAAAAAAATTATCAAATGCTGTGCTAAAAAAATTTGCTTTTTTAAAATTTACTTTAATAGGTTTTGAAAATGCCCACCGTTTACCTCAATACATTTTTGTACGCTCTTTGTAAAGTGACGCCTCACAATTGAGAAGCTATTTTCTTAATTTCTAATAATGTTGACTGCTTGTTGAATTTTTTGTAAAAGTTCGTCTCGTGTATTGATTTCATCATGGTAAACTAAATACTTCATATGACTCCATAAATAAAAGTCTAACGGATTAATGTCTGAACCGGCCGAAGAAACGCACCGCCATGCCCAATCGATCGATGTGAAAAACGTTGATTTAAATGATTTCGCACTGCAACAGTAAAATGCGGTGGCGCCTCATCTTGCATGAACCACATGTCTTGTTTTAAGTTTAGAGGTATACCGTCCAAAAGATCTAATAAATCATTCTCTAAACATTCCACATACTGATCTCTTGCGCAAACTCAAATGGGTCGATTAAAAAATTTTCGATAATACCGCACCAAATGTTAATTGAAAATTCGTGCTGGAAACGTCGCTCTCTTGATAGGCGTGGATTTTTCAGGGCGTAATAATGATTATTTCGCCAATTATAAATTCCGCGTCTGATAAAAGTTGCCTCGTCAGTAAACAATATCTTTTTCAGGAACATGGGGTCTTCGTTTTTTTATGTAGTAGATTTTTCGAAAATTGAGTTTCACTTTCAACACCCTTTTTTTAATGATTTACATTTGCCAACACAATTATTGACTAAATCCTCTTATTTTGATCTCTACTATCACCAGTTGCTCTATGGCGGATAAGTTATAGGACACTCTGTATATCATGACTTAAGTGAAAACGAGTCCATAAATAAAGCATCAAAGGACATACGACTTTCGACTGACTTATACATTGACATCTATGAGTGTAATAATAAAAATCACAGTAATTGCTTCATAAATCAATACTATTATTTCGCATTAAAAGTCAATGTCGATAAAAAGAAAGTTCATACGACATATAATTGTCTAGAAAAATGATCAAATATCTACTTCCGAAACCGGAAACGTTTCAATTAGCTGTCGTAGATCCATATCCAATAACCATCGGAAATCGTAAAACAAATATATATATATTTGGCGAATAAAAAACATGACGAACGGTGATTTCCCAACACGACTTTTTGCTTAAGATGGAACAAATCATTTAACCTTAATTTCATTTTCGTAGCGAGAAAACTAAAAATGGTGGATGGTTACGTCACAAATTTATTAATTTAAAATAAAGCAATACTAGCGACTGTGTCAAAATTTATATTGGTTAATTGATTATTTAAATATTGACGATCAATAAGAAAGAATCAATAAATTTAATCACATAACTTTTATTAATCGGAATAATTATAATATCATTATATAATATTTAATTTGGAATCTGCCAAAATTCCAATAAATTTTACTAAAGTGACTAGTAAGAATTATTTATATAATTTCTTATTATTTTTTTTTAACAGTCGGAGAATGGTTTTCTCGACAGAATTTTTTTTAATCTTTTTCCTTGTGGAATACTACAAAGGAAAAGCTGTTCATTTTTTGCGCTAGAAATATTTTGAAACTATTTCAGTTCTTGTTTTATTATCGCTCTGGCTGTCCTTCAAGCACTGATGTCGAGGAAGATATAATAACAGAAGATTCACGCCAGACGGTCCGTCACGTAACAGATAATTGAAATATTGGCAAATCGACCATTTTGGAATATCTTAAAAAGTGTCTGTCTTTCGATAAGATGTGTGGGCGAGCACGAATTACGAATTTAGTGGACGAAATCTGCTGGACCGAATATCTTAGTGCGATCCTTTGCTGGTGAAGCAATGGTAACTGAGGATGAATAGTGGATTGTGTACTAGAGTTGCTATTTATTTCTTCCGAATTGGCAACAATGGTGTTGCTAGGCGCTATCTGACATATACATCGTAAAGTTTGACATTGTTGACTGTATACATACTAAGAACGTTTTGTCTTACGGACGCTATTTGTGTTGTTTAGCGATTTGAAATTTTAATCTCAGTTAAAAATGGAATTAACTCGTGAGAATTTGCGTTCAATGATTTATTACGACTTTCGACATGGATTATCTCGACAATAGTTCATCGATCAACACACATCAGATTTGGCGATGAAGCAACATCTAAAACCAATGTATATCACTGGTTAAGTGAATTCGATCGTAGCCGCCGCTCGTTCACGGTCGAATTTAAAGACGATAAATGGGCATGCGGCTGCAGTATCATTAGAGATTTGTAGAACAATCAATTCTGAATGGTATATAACAATTTGTTTGCCAGAAGTATTTGAATAAATAAGAAGAAACAACCAACGACGCAGGATTTTTCACCCTGACAAAGCGAGGTCTCATACATCGGACCAAACAACTCAATATTTGACCGGTTAAAACATCGAATTGATGGGTCATCCGCCGTACAGCCCTAATTTGGCATCCAATGATTTCTTTTTGTTCCCATCTTTGAAGATTAAACTACGTGGTCAGCGATTTTCGACTACAGAAGAAGGGGTTGATGCGTTCGAAATGTATGTTTTGGAAATACCTCAATCGGAATTGAAAATGTGCTATGAAAATTGGTTCAAATGTATGCAAGAGTGTATCGATCATCGCGGAGAATATTTTGAAAAACAATAAAATCATTTTCAATGATATATAAATATTTGATTTTATTTATTATTCCGGATACATAAATAGCAACCCTAATATAACCCTAAAAAATAATGGATGTTCTCAGAATTAGCAGTCTTAAGTAGGGTGAAAAACGGTCTTCAACCAAAGAAAATTATGCGTTACATTTGGTACATGAACTTCTTCCGCGCAACAAGACTATTAACGCCGACCGCTATTGTTCAGAATTAGAATCTGTTGAAGGCGGCAATTAAAGAAACACGGCTAGAATTAGCAAACTGGAAAGGATGTGTTTCATGCACGACCACACGTTTCAATCAGGACTCGACAAAAATTTTTGAACTTCATTGGGATGTTTTGCCCCATCCACCTTATTCATCGGACATATCTCTCTTGACCTATCTTCTATTCCGCTCCCTCCAAAATTGTGTAAATGAGAAATCTTTCAAAACGGAAGAACAGGTGTAAAATAATCCGACACACAAAATCTGTCACTTGTTGACAAAAGTTGATTATTATTAGAAGATATCATGGTTTTAGGAATCCAACTATGAAGCTAACCTCATTGTTGAAGAAGATAGTTTAAATGACTCGGCCAGACTATAAGGTAGACCAAACAATAACTCTTTTAAAAAGTTATTGGTTGTTGGATAATACCTTTTCCATTTTATTTAGACAGTATACAGAGACATAAAAAGAGAAATTATGTTTTAAAATATAGATGGTGTAAAATAAATGTGGCATTTTATAAACGGCAACTTTTCAGTTTTTCAAATCTCCAGACGAAAAACAGAAACATATTTTTAGAAGACTCATCACTTTTAGTGAGTTTTTTGTATTTTAAATATTTTCTTGAGTTTCCTTTGGTTGGGTTGTCCGAAAAGTTCCGCTTGTAAGCAAAATTCTCTGTTGGATTAACAATGTTTAGGTTCAGATCCGCTTTGGTTTGATTTCGGTTAGTTAATGTAAATTAAAAATATCGGTCTATAACTTAAAAAAGGAATAAAACAATTTTTTAATTTGTTATCTATCATTTTTATTTTTAAACAAAATTTGTGTGGCTAAAGTTTCGTAAAACGACTTTACAGTCTCAAACACTACTTTAAAACTTTTAAGTTTATTTTAAAACTTAAAAGTATAGTAATACAAATTTTGTTTAAAAATAAAAGTGATAGATAACAAAGTAAACAATTGTTTTATTCCTTTTTTAAAAAATGAACTATCAAAAAGTAACGTACAAATCAATCAATAATTTGGTCTATAACTTGTATTGACGCCACACTAAGTGTTTTTATGTGGGTGAATCAAATATAAAACCGGAATTGTTTTATACATATTTATTAAAAAAATTAAATCATTAATGTTCATACGAACGAGACAATTTGTCTCATCATTAAATATTATTTATTAAATAATATAAAAAAAACTATTGATCATTTTCGACATAGTCTCCTCCATACTCTATACATTTTTCTTAGCGGTTTGGAAGCTTGTGAATTCCTTGCTCGTAGAAACTTTGAGTTTGGGTCATCAGTCAATTGCTCACGAAGCCATCAACATCTTGATCGTTGTTGAGAGCTTCCAAGTGCATCTTTCATGGGCGCAAACAAAAAATAATCACACGGTGACAAATCTGGGCTGTATGGAAAATGTTCAAGGGTTTTTCAATGCATATTATCTAGTTTTTTCTTACTCAAAACCGAATCTATAGGGTACAGATTTTATTGAAGCCAAGATGATTACTGATGATTGTTTGAGCACTTCCACAGCTAATAACTACCTTTAAAGAGATTTCATGAATCGAATCGCGGGTCACCTTCAATAAGGTCGCGAACTGCATCAATGTTGTCAGCAGTGACACTTGACCTGGGACGTCGATTATGACTTACATTTACCACACGTTCTCGTTCACTCTTAAACTTCTTAGCCCAACCAAATAATATTGGGTCTTAGACAGGATATGGTCCCCATACTAAACCTTCAAGCCAGATAATATTTCGGATGGATTAACGCTTTCCTTGGTTAAAAACTTTATTATAACCCGTTGAACCACGTTAACCACGGAGGGTAGAACCCGTTGTTCACTCATGGCTGTACCGACAAAAGAACTGAGCGAAATAGCTCACCGACCATTTTCCATACTCCTAAAACATTGTACTGTAACGACCTACACTGATAGCCCACTTGTGACTGACTGAGAAGACTAATAAGTTAATGCTGCCTACTACTGTCAGCTGTTGGAGGCAACAAAATCCGCTTACAGGAGCAAAAGACGCGGTGTCCCCATCAGAGACGTTCTCCTTCTCCATGACAACGCGAGGTTACACAAGCGATTTTGACGAAGAAAAAAATAGAGAATATGTATTCGGAAACCCTTGAATACTCTCCATACAGCCCAGATTTGTCACCCAGTGATTATTTTTTGTTTGCGCACTTGAAAGGGGCATTTGGAGGGGTCCGATTCGATAAGATCAAAATGTTGAGAACTTCGTGCGCAAGGAACGGGGGGAAAGTTGGGAAAAATGTGTAGAACGTGGAGACTATGTCGAAAAATGATCAATAGTTTTTTTTGTATTATTTTATAAATAATAAATATGTGTAAAACAATTCCGGTTTATATTTGATTCACTCTTGTATATTAACAGACTAAATAACTAGCATAAACTATTTACGTTTCTCTTTCTCTTAAAAAAATCCCTACGAACTTAACGGACACCCTCATAGATATCGATTTCATCATACAGCTATAACAATATAAGGAAATGAAGCTCACTAGTGCCAATTATACAATTCTCGAATTAAATAAAATACATGAATTTAAAATAAACACTTCGGCAATCCAATTTTGTTTTTATTTAAATTCCACGTTGAAATACCGTATAATAACATTATTTATGATGTTTAATTTTTATTCATATTTAATTATCATAGAAACCTAATTAGAAATTAACTAAAAGAAATTATTTTTATAATATTTATGTAACATAATTGCTGTATTGTAACTAGCTGAAAAAAAGTAACCTTAAGAACTAGTTCAAGATGAAAAAACAGTTTGTCACTAGTTTTATTATAAATATCTTCAAAAATTAAATTATAGTTAAAAACCTTGACAAGTAGTAATGTTTTCTAAAGGTTATCTACAGTTCATATTTACATTCACGAGTAACTAAAAAATTATACTGTAATAAGCAAACGGGAGCCTAGATGTTTTCAAATCCTTGTTTATGTATGGCAGTTTAAAAAATCCCCTTTCAGAGATGTACAATGTCATTTAGAAGAGACCATAAAATAACGTAATATTCTTGAATCTTCGTCGTTTTCTCAATTTGGCACAATTTGAAGGAAACTGCTTTGACAAAAGATCGTTTGACATTCTGTTGATTATTTATGACCATCAATTAAAAAGAACAAGGTTGTAATTAAAACGATTACATGAAATAATTATATCAAAGCGTACAAATTTTGTTACAAGATGATGTATACTTTAAAGGATGTAGAGCTACTATTTGGCAATTATTATTTTGTCATTTGACCTAGTTGATATTTATCATAGTTTAATATAGTCATGATATGGATATATTATAATGCTATAAACAATTAATTTTTATTAGTTAATAATTATTAGCTAGACCTCGCCTTTTACGAACTAATTGTTTGTATTATTGACCATTACAATTGCCTTTTCTTGTGGTAAATGTGAAGTGTAACAATTTGGTTTTATTAACCTTTGTTCTTCATTTATTTAGCTATAATTCGATTTTATAAAAGTATATTTGCAAACTTCTTGAATGAGTACAAAAGATCGGGTCTTAATATACGACAGTGAATCAAATATAAAAAGGAATTGTTTTATACATATTTATAATTTATAAAATAATACAAAAAAAACTATTGGTCATTTTTCGACATAGTCTTATCCGCGCTCTACACATTTTTCCTAGTGGTTTGGAAGCTTGTGAATTAATTGCTCGTAGAAATTTTTCGAGTTTGGGTCATCAGTCAATTGCGCAAGAAATCCTCAACATCTTGATTGTTGTCGAATTATACCCCTCTAAGTTCATCTTTCAAGAGCGCAAAGAAAAAAATAATCACAGGGTGATAAACCTGGGCTGTTGGAATTCAGGGGTTTCCAAATACCTATTCTTCAATTTCTCCTTCGTCAAAGCCGCTGTGTCTGGCCTGGCGTTGTAATGAAGAAGGAGGACGTCTCTGATGGGGACACCACGTCTCTTGTCCCAATAAGCGGACTTTGTTGCCTCCAACGGCTGGCAGTAGTAGGCAGCATTAACCGTACGTTAATCATGTAGAAAATCAATCAGCAAAACTCCCTTCTAGTCGAAAAAAATGGTTTTGGCCTTTACAGAGCAAGTTTCGTCTTTCTTCCGCCATTACTTACTCACCATTTTTAATTCTGGAGTGTAATAATGCAGCCATATTTCATCACATGTCGCGATAAGCTTCAAAAAAGTCTCCCCTTCCTGACGAAATCGATTCAGAAGTCTCTTACTGATTTGCCATAATTTTTTTTTTATCTTCGGTTAACAACTTCGGAACCCATCGAGCACAGATTTTATTGAAGCCAAGATAATTTCTGATGCTTGTTTTGAACACTTCCAAATCTTCTTCTTCAATGAGAACACTTCTTGTCATGAATAGTGAGCCGCCGCTCCCTTTCGACAAAGTCGCGAACTACACCAATGTTGTCAGCAGTGACACTTGACCAGGGACGTCGATTATGACTTATATTTACCACTTTCTCGTCCACTCTTAAACTTCTTGGCCCAACCAAATACTTGGGTGTTAGAAAGGGTATTGTCCCCATACTGAACCTTCAACCGAGTTAATATTTCGGATGGTTAACACCTTCCTTGGTTAAAAACTTTATTATAACCCGTTGCGCTACGGACGGTGGAATCTGTTGGTCACTCATAGCTATAGTGATAAAAAAAACTGAAAGAAACAGCTAACCGAAACGTTTTCCTCCACTCCTAATACATTGCACTGCAACGACCTACACTGGCAGCCCGCTCGTGATTGGCTAAGGAAAGTAATTGTAAAATTCCAGTTTATATTTCATTCACCCTCGTAGTTATGATATTACAATACCGTCAAGGAAGATTGCTGCCGTAGTCAGTCAGTAATTATATAAGGTAATATATATTTACCATTGTAATGGATGATGTTATTAAAGAATATAATATCAAAATGAAAAATACACGACATGGGGACATTTCAACCAAATATGCTGATACACCTCATCTCAATATGAAAGAAAAAGAAAAACCTACAAGATGATCATATTTATCAAACAAGTGGTGAATAAACAATGAAATAACTGATGAAAATAGGAGACCAATCAGCGAAAGACAATGTCAAAAATGGTTTGCTCGCTTCAAATGAGGTGATACAATCTGGTAGGTTAAATCAACTCGGTGAGACTCAAAAAGCACGGTAAGATATGGAAATTGGCTGGATGGATCCCGCACAAACTCTCCGATAAAAACAAAGCTTACCTTGCTCGAATTTTCAACGACTTGCTGCAAAGAAATTAACATTTCAAAAAAAATCGCTTGGTTACTTTTCAATAACGTCAAAAGAAATAAGCATCGTGTTTCTTCGTGCCAAGCATCGAAAAGCACTACAGACTAAACTATGTTAAAAGATTGCATAAAAAGACCCAAATTGTCTTCCACCACGGCAACAAACGTTGCCATGTCAAGGGTCGCACAGTCGAATCCGTACCAACAAGAAATGGTATCTGCTCCCTCAGGCCGTCGCCCGTCGGTCAAGCAAATAAAATTAAAGCAGCAGTTATTGAAGTAGAGGATGAATATGCCCCAGAATAATAATTTTTCAAGTAAAAGGATTTTCTCCTTTTACTCTTCTTTAGTAAAAACAATTTCTTGGTAGTTTTTTCAGAGCAAATGTCCCCAAGAGATGAAGAAATATAATGTGTCAATCGCATAAGTCCAAGAAGCTGCCAGGAGGAAAGATCATGAGAGATGGGGACAACAAAAGCTCACCACCATTTAAAAAATAAAAATGAGAAAAGTGGCCTATCTTTAATGGATTATCGAAGTCTCACTTGTTTTTTTTTTCTCTTTAAATAAACACCCCGAAGGACATTTAATGATATTACAATCTGATCTAATATAGTTCAATAAGTAATTATGTTCTATCTTAAATTGCTAATTCGAAAACTTAAATCTAAGGTCTTACTCACTAGCATACCTTAGAGTCTAATGACTTATTTACACTAAACTAATGTGTAATGCACAACCGTACTATTATCTGCCTTACACTACCACAATCACTTAGCTAAGTTGAAAGGCTTCACTCTCTTGAGCCTTTTTTGTTAGATTGGTGTTGTCAAGGAGCTGGATTGCCTCAACGTTTACGTGCTGATGTAGCCGTTGCTATATTTGATAACAATCAGGTCAACAGTGTCCATCTGAAGTTATCGATGGAGATCACTAATTCTGATGTTCCGATGAATTCCGATTACTTACCGATGTTCCTCGGAAATTTGTTCTGGAATCTCTGGATGATTAGAATATTAATATTGTGGCTGTCCACCAATATTAATCCCACCAGATTCCCCCCTCCACCAGAACTGTATGCCCACCCCCTCCACCAGAGCTGTATGCCATAGGTCCACATCGGTTTGAGGATTTATTTATACAATAATTAAAAAAAGGAATATAACAATTTTTTACTTTATCTATCACTTTTGTTAAAAAAAAATTAAAAATAATCAACAAGTTTCCGAATATTCCGAACAAAGATTGTCTACTATTAATAGATAATTTACTCATAAAAAATAACATCAATCCACTTATTAAGCAAGATATTTTAGAACTCTTTAATTTATGCATTAATGAAAATTATTTTCAATTTAATAACGTTTTTTACAAACAAAAGGATGGTCTAGCAATGGGTTCTCCACTAAGCCCTTTATTATCAGAACTGTTTATGTCAAACTTGGAACATAATTTTTTAAAAACGGATAAAGCAAAAAATATATTGTTTTGGTTTAGATATGTAGACGACATTTTGGTTTTTTATACTGGAAATGACAGACAAATAGAAGGAACATTGAAACATGTAAATAGTATCCATCCAAAAATTAAATTTACCTTAGAAAAAGGACAAAATAAAACCATAAATTTTCTGGACCTTTCAATATCCAAACAAAATAATAAACTAGAATTTAATATCTATAGAAAAACCCACATATTCAGATATAACAATTACAAAACAATCAATCCACCCCATTACACAATTACCCATTACACATTAAATATACTGCAATTAAGTGAAAAAAATAGAAAAATTGAACTGCAAAACATAAAACTAATAGCACAAAATTACGGCTTCAAAGAAAAAGAAATTAGTTACTTAATAAATAAAAAACGGTAAAAAAAATAGTAAACAATTACTAATTCATCAAGTATATCCAAAAGTAAAACAAACAAATGATAAAAAGTACTGTAAAATTTCATATTTCGGTCCAATTTCAGAACAAATAGCTCGCTCTTTGAGGAAACATAATTTGCAAATAGCGTTTAAAACCACCCAGTCAACCAGTAAATTAATTTTTAATGCCAAAGACAAAACATCAGCAAATACAAAATCTGGAGTTTATATGTTAAGTTGCAACGAGTGCAGTAGCTGCTATGTTGGACAAACAGGCAGAAATTTTCAGACCAGATACAAAGAACATAAATCTGCATACATATTAAAGAAACAACACTCTAATTTTGCGAACCATTTCATAGACACCGGACATATATTTCCCGAGATTACAAATTTGAAAATTTTTTACATACACCGCCCATATTCAACACAAAAAATTAAAAATTTAAGAAGCTATTGAAATTTATAAATATAATAAATATCCATCTAGAAAGCTATTAAACGATCAGACGGATCTCCGAAATTCCCCACTATTTAAAATTTTGTAAAAAATTAACCCCAATAAAACTATAAAATTAGGTACATACAATAGATAAACAGCTGTAAAACCTCAGTTTTAAAGTAGTGTTTGAGAATGTAAAATCGTTTACGAAACTATAGTCACAGAATTTTTTTTTGTTTTTTTTTTTAATAAAAGTGATAGATAACAAAGTAAAAAATTGTTTTATTCCTTTTTAAAAAATGAACTATCACAAAGTAACCGACAAATCAATCAATAATTTATACAATAATATTTTGTTATAGGTAGATAAACTGGAGTGCCAATAGATTTTCTTGTACCTTATATCAAACTCTCCTCTTTTCTTTTTGACATGAAGTTTTACATCTAATGTGATGCCTAGATATTTTGCTGAGTTTGCATAGGGGAGCTGGACATTATTCATATTAATTGGTATGTGTTCTATTTTATTTGAGTAATTGGTGTGTATAGACTCGATCTTGTTCAGTTTAATACACCATCTTTTGGTCCAGTTGTTTATTTCGAACTTTCGTTCGATATTTGGAACTTATTTGCATCCTCTTCATGATCTTTCCTCTGCAAATGTGGCTTTTGTATCTTGTTCTAGTTGTGGAATATCACTTGTGTAAATCAGATGCAGTATAGGTCCTATAACGCTTCCTTGTGGTACTTCTGCTCCAATTTCTTTCAACGCTGGGTTTGCTTCTTCTTGCTTTAATCTGAAGAATCTATCTGATATGTAAGACTCTAATAATTCCGAATATTTTTTGTGGAAGAAGTATATTCAGTTTATATTTTAGCCCATTGTACCATACTTTGTCAAAAGCATGCGCAACATCAAGGAATATTCTTTGTTTTCCAGCGCTTTTTTAATTACATTATTTATTCTGTGTACCTGATCTATGGTTGAATGGCTGTCTCTAAAACCAAACTAATGATTTCGTATTAGGTTTGGTCTAGAAAGAAGTGGACTTGTTTTTTTTTGACTTGTTTGTCACTTTACTTGACTTACTTGTCACTTGTTTAGATCTAGAAAGAACTGGAAGTTTTTTTTCTCCAGAACTTCATTAACACGAATTAGTTGCTACTGATAATGGACAGTAATGACCGCTTGACCAAATAGGAGTAACTCATAATGCATGACACCCAGCTGATACCACGATGTATTCCCCTTTTTGGATTATCGTAGTGAATCTACTTTTCGTCACAGGTCACAATATTATACAGGACGTTATTCTTCTTGAATTTGGAGAACAACACAGCTTAATGTAAGATGTGAGTGTTCTCAGATGTGAGTTCGGAGGCGACCAAACGATTATCCTTTTAAATTCTTCCTACTCTACCAATAAACCACTAAATTATAATAAATCGATTTGCCTTTTTGATGGATGCTTCCATTTATAAGGGATTCTTATGCAGCTCTTTGGCACCATTTCTATGCCTCACAAATATCGATTAACAGTGATGAAGGATACTCCTAATTCCCTTGAACGATTCCTAGTGCTCGTTCAAGGATCTGCATCCACACCTGACATCATCATCGAAAGACCGTGGACGACCCGATCATCCGCTATCTTTAAAACTCATGTCTCCCTCCCGGAACTTTTTCAATCAAATCTTCCCCCTTTTCCCCCATACTTCGCAAATCTCACGAGCGGCGTCAGTCGTTTGGAAGCCTTTTTTAAAATAATGCCTTAAAATTGCCTTAATTTCGCGATATATTTCATTAATTTTAAAGTTTTTGCTAAAAACCATCGATTGAATATTTCGAAGTGGAATCATTTTAATACTGAAGAAGAAATCTGATTGAATCTCTGAGGAGTAAAGTATAATCCTTTATTAATAAACAAAGAAAAAAATGCAAATACTTTTGTTACACCCTCGTATATTTCATGAAATGACCAATGCATAGTAGATAAAGTTATATGATTGCGAACATATTTGTTTATTTTATTGTAAAATTGTAAAATTTATACTCCGTAACAACCTATAGTAAATATAAAAAAAGAATTTTATTCCAAGAAACTATTTGTTGCTATATTACAAAACGTTTTTAGCAACGGTTCATTAACTACTGTTGAACATAACAACTTAGTTTAGATGTTATCACGAAATTCAACAATACATATTCAAAACTTTTCCTAAAAAAATTACATTGTTTCGGAAGTATTTTATATTACAATTCTCGTTTTTATCATGTGTTTATTCTTCAGTAGAGCGAACAGTAAACGTACACGTTCTAAACTATGCATAATAATAATTTAAAAATAATTTGTGCTTGTTATTGCGATGCTCAAGCTTAATATAGAAGTGTTTCCTTTTATTATCTTCGTGGTAAATAAATCTATTTTATTGGCAACTCTATTCTTGGCCAACAAGCGTTATTATTTATAAGGATTCATTTTATATTGTTACTACATTGTTTTGATTAATGTTTTTTTAGTTATACATCTAGTTATTTAGAAAGTAATGCAGTAAAACTTAAATAATTTGACATATTTTTAGATTATTAAATTTCGAATTAAAATAGTATTAACTAAAAAAATTTCAGAAGCAATACTTAATTCAATACTTTTTATTTCTAGCTTTTTCTAGCTTTTATTATATACCAGTGTATACCACCAAGTTCTAAAAATAGTAGAGATTTACAATAAGAGTGTCAAAACTTTGAAACGTAATAGCAGCAATACTGTTCGAAACGTAAATGTGCTTCATATACTGTTGTTTTGAGTATATTATGTCAATTTAACATGGAAAGAGATACATTCGAGAATTCTACACCTTCGAGGGTTCTAGAGCAGTTGGAGGGCGACCCTTGACTTTAGAGACTTTATAGGAGACTATAAAGTCTCTGCTTGATGATTTTTCATCAAGGCTCAAGGAGGGGTGGGATCTTATTCTTTAGACGATGAAGGAAATCATATTACAATTAATGGTGAACACTATAGGACGGAATATCTTTTGTCTAAACTGATAAATGTGGATATAAACAATGTTTTCTTTCAATAAGACGGTGCGAATTGTCACACATCTCGCCAGATAATCGATTTATTGCAAGAAAAGTTTCCTGGGCTCTTTAGATCGTGATGGCAAAATGCCCACCAAGAACATGCGATCTCCGCCCTTGGATTATTTTTTGTGGAGTTATATTAAATCTCTGGTTTACAAAAATAAACATTTTTTGGCCTTAAAGGAACGTTCAGGCCACCATTGGAAATATTCAAAACGATATATGTGAAAAAATCGAAAATTGGCTCTACAGAATATATTCGACTAAACGAAACCGAGGGGGATATGTGAAAGATATTATTTTCAAAACGTCATTGTTGATTCTTTGAGATAAAATATGAATATCTATAAATATGAATAAAATAAAATAATATAAAATATGAATAATTTTAATATATGAATATAAAATATAAAATATGAATAGTGTGAATATATGACACTATTAAATTGACAATGTGTCAAGTTTTTACTTTCCATGGTACACTAATTATTAAATTAATAAATAAAATTCTAATTATAATAATTAAAAATAATAATTTTGTGTAATAATGAAAAAAATTGAAATGCGAATTTTGTCATGAGACTCGGTATGTGGGGTTAGAATAATATTCTGAACAACTTTTTCTAATAACTTTTTTAGATATCTCTAATGCGAAGTCAAATATCGAGAATTGACCCTGTTTGTGAATTCGTAGTAAATGCTAATGAAAATTGGTTCAAACGTATGCAAAAGTGTAACGATCATCGCGGAGAATTTTCATCGCGAGTAATAAATAAATAATTTTTTGTGGAGTTATGTTAAATCTCTGGTTTACAAAAATAAACATTTTTTGGCCTTAAAGGAACGTTCAGGCCACCATTGGAAATATTCAAAACGATATATGTGAAAAAATCGAAAATTGGCCCTACAGAATATATTCGACTAAACGCAACCGAGGGGGATATGTGAAAGATATTATTTTCAAAACGTCATTGTTGATTCTTTGAGATAAAATAAGAATTACCCGATTATCAGTCAGAAAAATGAGAACTTTTCGAAAAAATCTCACATCATGCCACGCCTAGTCAAACAATATATTAATCATTTATACTCAGGTTAAAACAAATTTCACCCTTTCCTTATAATATCAGGTAGGATATAAAATCCTTTTCATTTATAAAAAATGAAAAATATTTTTTTTGAAAAAATCGCAAGAATCTCACCATGCCTAGTGAAACAATATAATGATAATTTATTTATTCTCAAGATAAAGCAAATTTCACCCTTAACGACTAATTTTTTTTCAGAATATGGCAATATAGTATTGAATGGGCCCTAGGATTTTTTAAAAGAAAAATTAATTTCGAAATCCAAATATATTGACAAGATATACTCGACATATACTGGATAACAACAAATTCAACACTATGAAATATTAAACTTGAAGAGATTTACCACCAAACACCAAAATACTTTTTTGAACTGCTCGACGCACGTTTCGCTAACCATGTTAGCATCATCAGGAGATGATTTAATCTGTATTTGATCATCTTAGATCAATCACAGATTAAATCATCTCCTGATGATGCTAACATGGTTAGCGAAACGTGCGTTGAGCAGTTCAAAAAAGTATTTTGGTGTATAGTGGTAAATCTCTTCAAGTTTAGTGTTTCACACCAAAGATTCCAATAGAAGAATTGAACTATGAAATGTCTTTTATAAGATTAATCTTGTATTTGTTGTATACAACTGGACGGTATAATATAATGAATAAAAAATCCAGAAATTCCATTTAAATTTGATACACCAATAAAAATAATCGAAACAATCAAGGTCTGGCAATAGGTCCACAACGTTTAGTAAATTATCCTATAGGTCTGCGAGGCATGAGCCGAAATTGATGATCAGTGTCTTCTTTTGTTGGTCCAGTCACCTTGTACGCATTGTACGCATGTTTCAAGTTAGTTTAAAATTGCTAATGGGCGAGGTAATCGTTGAAGAGTTCTACGAATCCAAATCATAAATCTAGGAAGGAATCTTGCCAACCAGTCGAGTGTCACTACCGCTGACTTTTCTAGAAATTGCACTGTGTGATCCACATCTAGAGTAATTTTGCTAAAATATCAAATCTTTAAACAAGTTGTAAATATGTCCTTACGATATGCAACAATGTTTCAGTTTCATAACAACTGTATTTAAACTTCCTGTGATGTTTCATCAGGGTGACCTGTTTCCCAAACACGTAACACCTCATACCACAAGCACTGGGATATCAAAAGAGTTGTTAATAGCATCGCTTAGCTTAGTTACATACACAAAATACCCCACAAGATGATAAAAATAATTATTTTTAAACTTTTTACTTTGGCACATTATATGCAATTGCATAAGGAAAGTTACAGATAAACAAGCAAATGTATATATCAATTTTTGTGTTCTAGATATGCTGTATAGTGAATATATTGTCAGTTTTATTCAAATATGTATACTAGGTGTAGCACTATTTTGATTCCTCATTATATTTCATAGACTCCCATATATCTTTATTTGGGAATATATGAAATGTAACTTTGGAATGTAACTTTTCATAATTTTAACCGTTTCTAATCATGTATTTTTTTACTTTTTTATCTATCACATAGATTCTAGATATTACTAAGTGGTTTAGCAATAATATTGGACATAATGCATTCAAGCAACGTATGTTCTTGAATGTTAACGTGCTGTTTACCTCAAGCGAATTATTGTTACGTTTTGAACCGTATTAAAAATAATAACTTTCTATACGTGTTGCATAAATAGTTGATTGGCGCTAATAATAAAAAAGCATTGCTGTCCGGTTTCCTTTAAAGCCAATATCTTTGTAAATCAACCTTAACAATTTAGTACTTTATAATGATTTGTTGAAATACGAAAATATTTCTGTTGTTCTTGTTCTACCAACGCAATTAGTAATAATTATATATATATATATATATATATATATATATATATATATATATATATATATATATATATGTATATATATATATATATATATATATATATATATATATATATATATATATATATATATATGTATTGGGTTTTTTCCGGCAGTACATCCGATTGTCGTGTTGGTCCCTGTTTGGTCCCTGTCGGGTCGTATATATATATATATATATATATATATATATATATATATATATCATCATCATCATCATCATCAGCCCGTATCGATCCACTGCAGGATGAAGGCCTCTTCAGCATGCTTCCAACCTTCACGGTCCTGGGCTTTCCTCTGCCACTCGGGTCCAATATACTTAACGATGTCATCAGTCCATCGTGCTTTCGGTCTTCTTCGCGGACGTTTGCGATCAAGCGGTATCCACTCCAGGATTGCCTTGGTCCATCTGTCGTCCCATCGCCTCGCTATATGGCCTGCCCATCTCCATTTCAACTGTTTTACTCTTCCAATGATGTCACAGACTTTTGTTTGTTCCCTGATCCATGCGCAGGACTTTCTATCTCGTCTTGTAATGCCAAGCATACATCTTTCCATTCCCCTCTGTACTACCCGAAGTTTTTGAATTGATTGCGATGTGAGTGTCCAGGTTTCACTTCCGTATGTCATAACGGGTAGAACGCACTGATCGAATACTTTTCTTTTCAGGCAAAGTGGGAGTCTGCTCTTAAACACTATGTTGAGCCTACCAAATGCCTGCCAGCCACATTTAACACGCCGTTCCACCTCCCGGGCGGTATTCCCCTCCATGGAAATCCTCTGCCCAAGATATACAAAGCTGTCCACAATCTCTAAATCCCTTCCTAAAACTGAAATTCTTCTGTCCTGAGCGAAGTTATTGAACATAACCTGACTCTTTTTCAGGTTTATTTTCAAGCCAAATGGTTCGCCAGCCCTTTGCAGTTCTTGTATGCGTCTTTGCAGCTCCTCTGGGTCTTGTGAAATGAGAATAATATCATCTGCAAATCTAAGATGGTTTAAGTTTGCACCATTGATCTTTACCCCATCCTGTTCCCAATCCAGTTTACGGAATACTTCTTCAAGGCCAGCCGAGAAAAGAATAGGCGATATTGCGTCACCCTGCCGTACACCTCGTTCTATATTAATTGACACTTCAAGATCATCAAGGTGAATTGTGGCTGTAGCTCCATCATATATCGATTCTAATAGGTTTACATAGGCTCTCTCTACACCTTGGCTAAGCAGTGCATCCATTATCGCATGCTTTGAGATGGAATCAAATGCTTTTTCGTAGTCGATAAAAGCCAAGCACAGTGGCATGGTGTATTCGTTGTGCCTTTCTATGACCTGCTGTACAACCTGGATGTGATCCATTGTACTGAATCCACTTCTGAATCCTGCTTGTTCTCTTGGTTGTGCGTCATTCAGTTTTTTTAATATTCTTTTAGAAATTATCTTAGTGAAAACTTTGTACATCACTGATAGGAAGCTTATTGGATTATATATGTATATATATATATATATATATATATATATATATATATATATATATATATATATATATATATGTATTGGGTTTTTTCCGGCAGTACATTCGATTGTCGTGTTGGTCCCTGTCGGGAGCTTGCAGACGTTTCGCCAAAATCTCATTTGGCATCTTCGGTGCTTACTGTCGCGAAGTTCGTGACTATCTGGACAGTTTAACTGAACTGATGAACTGAGTGAACCGCATGTACTCCCGGAAAAAAACCCTATATATATATATATATATATATATATATATATATATATATATATATATATATATATATATATATATATATATATATATATATATATATATTACAGAAATCTTTCACCCTTTCTCCACGTGGTGCCACCGATTGCCTTCGCCGAACTGTCAACCATGCGACGTCACGTGTCTCTCGGGACCGGTTTCTAGCCTTTCAGCCGTCATCAGCCGAGCTCTAGACGAACGCAAGCATATTTTCCCTCCACGGTTCCGTTACGCTACCTTGTGGGCATACCTGGTACTATACCCGAGGTTCCAGGCAGAATGTTACGAGCGGTCCTGACTGCTACGAGCATTCGCCGTATGATGGCGTGAGTTGTGTGCGATCACGACCCGTCATTAAAATGGTCAGTTGATCTGGTCTGGCCCCGATTGCCTCTCGGAACTGCTTTTGCTTGCGTTCATCTAGAGCTCGGCTGATGACGGCTGAAAGGCTAGAAACCGGTCCCGAGAGACACGTGACGTCGCATGGTTGACAGTTCGGCGAAGGCGATCGGTGGCACCACGTGGAGAAAGGGTGAAAGATTTCTGTAATATTTTCCCTCCACGGGTCCGTTACGCTACCTTGTGGGCATATATATACATATATATATATATATATATATATATATATATATATATATATATATATATATATATATATATATATATATATATATATATGTGCATATATGCATATATATATTTATATATATATATATATATATATATATATATATATATATATATATATATATATATATATATATATATATATTCAGCTGTTTCCCTGCGTTGGGCTCGAGCCCAGCTGACGACGGCTGTGAGGCCAGAAACCGGTCCTGGGAGGTACTTGTCTCGACGTGGTGGCGGCGACTAATTTGAGACGAGCAGTGGTACGTGGAAGTACGGATGAACAATTTCTGTTTTTCAAATATCTCTCTCCACGGCCCCACCACGCTATCCTTTGAGCAAACCTTATACCAAGGTTGTGGGAAGAATCTATCGCGAAGTTTTTGACTGCCGCGAACATTCACCGTAGGATGGCGCGAGTTGCATTGAGATTGCGACCCGCCATCGATATGACCAGTTGACTTGGTCTTCCTCTGTTCGTTTCGATTCAGCTGTTTCCCTGCGTTGGGCTCGAGCCCAACTGACGACTGCTGTGAGGCCAGAAACCAGAAAAAAAAAAAAAGATATATATATATATATATATATATATATATATATATATATATATATATATATATATATATATATATATATTTATTGGGACTTTCGGTCAGTAAACAAGTTTAAATTTTTTATTGTTTTATTAACGTTTCGGTTCAACAACGAACCATATTCAGAACACTTCAATATTAATTTAAACAATTAATTTTTAAAATGTTTTAACTAATATGTGACAATTTTTTATAAATTTTTTAATAATTTATACATTTATACCTGTATATCAATATAGGTTGATACGTGGTTGATACATGTAGATACTCAACGGAAATCTGAACTATAAATTGAATTATGGTGAATTATAAATTGTAAAGACCAATATTCCCAGAAAGTCAATGTCCAGTATGGGATTTAGGAAATCAAATAATAGGTCCTTTTTCTTAAATGAATCATTAAATTCTCGTCGTTTAGTTAACTTCTTCGATGGGGAATTTTGGGATGCAATTGAAAATATTCCTCTTATTGTGCGACAGGATATGTATTGGCAGCTAGATGGTGTATTCATCCACAATTCAATGATTGTTCGTCAATGGTCGAACCAAAAATTTCATATGCGCTAGATAGGAAGAAACAGCCCTTTTGAAATGTAGCCTCCGAGGTCTACATCCCTCGATTTTTATTTTTGGGAATGGTCAAAAATAAAGTTTATGAAACAAGGCCCAGAAATCGAAATGAACTTTTGGGCCAGAATAAGACAAGGCTGTCAAGAAATCAGCATCCCGGAACTTAGACGAGTAGCTAAACAGAATCGTAAAAAAATCGAAAAATGTATTTGAATAGACGACTAGTTAATAGAGGACTAGTTGAGAGAGATCACATTTGATAGTAAATTATTTGAATTATGAAAATGATTGTTGTATAGTTTTTCCTAAATTTAATCAATTACCAAAACTTGTTTCTCCATAAGAATAAAATCATTATTACTTTGTAAGTGCTATTTATTTTACTGATATATTCGAATATATGACACTATTAAATTGACAATGTGTCAAGTTTTTACTTTCCATGGTACACTAATTATTAAATTAATAAATAAAATTCTAATTATAATAATTTTGTGTAATAATGAAAAAAATTGAAATGCGAATTTTGTCATGAGACTCGGTATGTGGGGTTAGAATAATATTCTGAACAACTTTTTCTAATAACTTTTTTAGATATCTCTAACGCGAAGTCAAATATCGAGAATTGACCCTGTTTGTGAATTCGTAGTAAATGCTAATGAAAATTGGTTCAAACGTAAGCAAAAGTGTAACGATCATCGCGGAGAATTTTCATCGCGAGTAATAAATGAATAATTGTAGTTATAAATAAATGTATTAATTACTTGAAGTGGGTAATAATATCAGTAGTACCAACAATATAATTTCCCTACAGTTAGAAATGAGTTGTATTGTTGAAGGTACTCTTCCCTGAAAATATATTTAACGGTGTTAAACTGATGACATAATATTGCGAGAAAGTATTGTCTTCCGCTTAAATGATCACTCATATATAAGAGTTTACGTTCCATTAATATAACGCTCGAGAATCATTAACTAAGTATAATAAATAAGGAAATTTACAGCCTTATTTAGATAATATTAATAATCCTAACCCGCTTCTGGTCAATTATTATTTTTACTATAAAAAGCATTATTTTATGCAAATGTACTATTTTATTGCATTTTAAAATAATTCACGAAAGCTTCCAATTTTAGAAAACTGACAGTAAGAAGTTTTCCAAAAATGGAAAGAAAATATTTTCTATATACTAAATGAATGTTCGTTAGTTGCATAAAGTATGAGAGTCGTTCGAAAAGTTCTCTGTCTTACACAGAGATGGAGCAAGTATGACCAAATAATAATGACATTTGTCAAATTTCTTTGTCATTTTCGTGACGAAATGCCGTCATATTCACAGATGTGTATATTACTGTTTTTTTAAATTTATTGATGCGTTTTTTATGCGAGGTTTAGTTCGAAAAACCGAGTATTAATAAATATACTGAAAAGCAGGAATGTATGAAAATAAAATATCTAAAAAGAGTACTGAGGATAACAAGAATAGGCATAATACGTAATACTGAAATTAGAGAGCAACTAAAAGCCGCGACAAACAAGATACAACAAAGTCAATTGCGACGATATCCTTGTAAGAATGGATAAGGTTAGACCGATCTCAAAGGCCAAATAGCAGATTTAACACATGGAATGATAACATTCGGAGAGGAGTGATAATAGCGGAAGTAAAAATATTGGCACCAGAGCAAAGAAAATGCAAAATATTATATTTGATGAAAACCAATATAACACCAAATAATGATATGTAACCAAAACAAAGACAGATACTACGTAGGGTTGCTATTTATGTATCCGAAATTGGCAACAATGGTGTTGCTAGGCGCCATCTGACATATACATCGTAAAGTTTGACATTGTTGACTGTATCCTTACTCAGAACGTTTTGTCATACAGACGCTATTTGTGTTGTTTAGCGAATTGAAATTTCATCTCAGTTAAAAAATGGAATTAACTCGTGAGAATTTTCGTGAGATGATTTACTACGACTTTCGACGTGGATTATCTGAACAATAATGCATCGATCAAACATCAGTATTGTACACGAACTGATAAAACAAGATCGTCATGTAGCATACCGTGAGATTGAGGCATCCCTGGGTATTAGCATGAAAAACATATAGAAGACATCAAGATTCAACTGTGTAAAAAAACTTGGTTTCCACATAATTTGACAATAGTTTAAAAGACTCGTATCGATCGATCCAAAGAAATGCTCAAATAATTCAATCGTGGTGCGTTAAAAGCCGTGAATAATATCTACACGGGTAACAGACCTTAGATCTATGTGTATGAACGCAAACAGCAGTCGACCGTATGGGAACAACAAAAGTTGTTCACGCAAGAAGTGCTTCGAAGAAATTAGTCGCCTTTTTTTTAGGATAAATGGGCATGTGGACATTTCTGAATGGCCCCCAACAATCTGTTTGCCAGAGATCTTTGAAGAAATAAGAAAAAACCAGCGACAAAGGATCATTCTTCCATGACAACGCGAGCTCTCACACATCGAACCGAATAACTCAATATTTTACCTGTCAAAACATCGAGTTGATGGGTCATATGTCGTACAGTCCTGATTTGGCACCCAATGATTTCATTTTCTTCCTGTTCGTTATGTGGTTGACGATTGGTTGTTGCTTCGGTTGTTGCGTTTAAAATGCATGTTTTTGAGATACCTTAATCGGAATGAAAAAAGTGATATGAAAATTCGTATCGATCATTGCAGAGAAAGTTTTGAAAAACAATAAAACCATTTTCAATGATAAATATTTGTTTTTATTTATTATTTCGGATACAACCAACCAAATTTCTTAATACATTGAGGTAGGGTTCGCCATTAACATTTGCCCTTTTACCATCGACATTTATATGGAAAAATGGCACTATGAGTCCTCTAGCCCAATGCACACCAGATTGTGACTCGAAGACGATGTAAAGGTTTTTCTACAGTCACTCGATGATTTTCACTTCCCCAAATCGCACAATTTTTCTTGTTCACATAACCTGTGAGGTGGAAAATGAGCTTCGTCGGAAAACATAATTTTATTGCAAAATTCTGCATTATTTCTAACTTCATCAAAGATTACTAAAGCATAGCATAGTTCGCGGTCTGGTGGTTTTAACTCTCGAGTTAGTTGAATTTTATACGTGTTAGTTGAGTTTTATACGGGCCAGATCTTTGTTCGAAATTCGATGAAAATAGCATTTTGTTATGTTGAAATCGACGACGAAATGAGGTTAGGGATTTCAATACGTGGACTCACTGGCACCTTTAAATCAAAAACCGATGCGCAAAACTTAAATTTTCGAATAAGATTGCGAATTGCGTTGTCACTTAGAATACGGTTAAACCCAAAAATTAAACAAAGTTTACGAATTGTTTTCACGTTTGCACAATTGTAATACGGTCTTCCGTCGTAAAACGATCCATAATTAAATTGGCGGATCTCTAGATAGTCTCTTGATCTTGATCTTGCAACCATCTTGTTTAAACCACATTTCTGTCTCTAGATATCTAGATACACGCGGGATAAACAATTTCTAGGTTGTCATTGAAAAACGGTGCTAAATTTAAACCCTGAGGGACCTATTGGAACACTATACGTTAACATACATATTTGAAAAAGAAAACGAAGAATACATTTACTTAACTGCATGTTTTCTATTTGTTGAAATGCAGATACCAATGATTTAATTAATATTTCTTGAAAGTTTTATTTCTCGATTGAAAGTATTTAGACCCGTATATACCAGAAAGAATAAAATGAAAAAAGAAAATTGTAACCTTATTACCCACTTACCAAAAATAATATATCCGTTAAATATCATACTAAACCAGTTAAATTAGCTTCATTTGCATGACTCTATTTATGAAATCGAAGCCGAATGTTTTTAATCTGTGCAGCAGTTAGATTATGGTAAGTAACAGAACTAATTTGCCTGGCTTTCAGCTGACTACTTTCAATTGCAATGGCAATGTAGAGTGTGTGGAATTTTTCGGAATATTTGATCAGAAACGGTATACTTTCTTATAATGAAAAACATACATGATTACTAGTCTCATTTTTCATGTAATATTTTTATAGTATGACCAAATCATACTGACGAAGAAGTGGATTTGTTTTACGATGACGTCAGAGATGCTCTCAGCGATCAACAGGTACATTATACTATTCTATATGGTGATTTCAATGCCAAGGTGGGAATAAGGTTGGACGCTGCCGAGTTTTCACTGGGAAATCATGGACTGGAAGGAAGAAAAGATAGGGGCAGAACATTGCTTGGTTTCCTATTGCAAAACAGCTTATTCCAGATGAATAGCTTCTTTCCTAAGAGACAAAATAGGAGATGGACATGGAGAAGCCCGGATGGAAAAACAAAAAATGAAATAGATTGCATAATAACCGACAAAAGATATATAGTCAAAGACGTCTCTGTACTGAACAAGGTAAACACCGTAAGTGACCACAGGACTGTACGAGCCAAATTAATGATTGACGTCGATAAAGAACGGCATAAGCTGATCAAGAAGACCGCCAGCGGCAGACCATGGAAGAGTCCATCGGACATGGTTGGCTTCCAGCAATGCATTACAAATAAGTTAAATGGCCCTGAAGCAGAAGAGAACATCAATGTCCTAAACGAGACCATCACTACAGCCCTGATAGAAAGCCAAAACGGATACTGCCCAACAACCAAGAAAGAATCGAAGTTGAGCGAAGCTACTATGCGGAAAATGAAACAAAGAAGGGACATGAGAAGTGAAGAACTGACTACTGGTGAAGACCTAAGGCAAATTAACAAGGAGATATCAAAGGCTATAAGACGTGACATTAGAACACACAACCAAAATCAGATCGAACAAACAATAGAGAACAATAAAGGCATGAAGGTCTTACGTAGGAAACTAGAAGGCGGAAAAAAGCAGATGACCAAGGTAAAGGACAAACAGAGGCATACTACAACTAACCGGGAAGATATTCTAAAAATAGTTGAGGACTTTTACCACCTCTTATATAAAAGCCACAATGAAGTAAATTTAGACTCAGAAACAGAACTAGAGATATTGACAAGAGAAAAAGGCATCGTTAATCAAGGGTCAGAATTAATGCCTGATATTACTCTGGATGAAATAAAGCTGGCACTGAGGAAAACTAAAAACAATAAGGCCACTGGAGAGGACTGCGTAGTTGCCGATGCAGTTCAGATAGGTGGTAACTGTTTACTCAAGAAAATAGCAAAATTTTTTAATCTGTCTTTTTAACAGCACCATACCAGATAGGTGGAACAACGCCATCGTGATCTTGATCCACAAGAAAAGAGATACAGCCGAACTGGAAAACTATCGGCCAATAAGCTTAGTTAGTCACCTTTATAAACTCTTCACGAGAATTATTACTACACGACTGGAAAACAAATTAGATTTTTACCAACAAATAGAACAGACCGGGTTCCGCAGAGGATTTGGAACCAATGACCATCTTCAAAGCATCAAAACTGTGATCGAAAAATCAATGGAATACAATAGACTGCTTGTCATTGCCCTTGTGGACTTCCACAAGGCCTTTGACACCGTTGAGATAAGTGCAGTTTTAGACTCCTTACAAAAATGTCGTGTCGACTATAGTTACACTAAACTAATATATAACATATATAAAAATGCTACCATGATGGTAAAACTGCACGAAAACACCAACCCCATAAGAATCGGTAGAGGAGTACGACAGGGTGACACTATGTCACCCAAACTATTTATCTATTTATCACCGTTATGGAATACGCCTTCGGGATGCTTGAATGGAGCGGAAAGGGTTTAAATATAGATGGCTTAAACTTAACAAATCTACGCTTCGCAGATGATATAGCTTTGTTGTCTGACAACCTACAAGATATCAGGAAAATGCTGGAAGATCTCAAGGAAGTATGTGCCCAGGTTGGGCTAAAGATTAATATATCAAAAACGAAGTTTATGATGAATCTGGTCCCTAGTGGAAATATTAATATTGGTGATTGCGAGGTGGAGTTGGTGGATAGGTACACATATCTTGGTCATGAAATACAGATCTCGACAGACAACCAAGCATGCGAATTAAAAATAAGAATCACGCTCTCTTGGGCTGCATATGGTAGACTTGGGGAGGTATTTAAGAGTAATCTCCCAATTTGTCTAAAACGAAAGGTTTTTAATCAGTGCATTTTGCCGGTTATGACCTACGGCGCCGAAACTTTAACTCTGACAGTCACATCTACTAAGAAGCTTAGAATAACACAACGTAAGATGGAAAGATCGATGCTCGGTGTGTCACTTCGTGACCACATTAGAAATGAGGACTTACGAGAGAGAACGGAAGTCACGGATGTTATCTATCAGGTGGCTAAGGTCAAATGGAATTGGGCTGAACATGTGGCCCGCATGACAGATGGACGATGGACAAAAGGGCTGCTCGAGTGGAGACCAAGAGCTGACAAAAGAAGCAGGGGAAAACCTCCCACGCGGTGGACGGACGATATTAAAAGAATAACCACAAACTGGATGCAAAGCGCTCAAGACAGAAGACGGTGGGCAGAAATGGGGGAGGCCTATATCGAGCAGTGGATGCAGAGGGCTGATTGCTGATGATGATGATTTTTATAGTTTTGAATTTGGTTTCGCTCTATTTTCTTTCATGAAGAAGTAAAACCAATAAAGCTTTTTTCAGTCAAAAAAAGTACAGTTAATATTGATCAATGGCTTCTTGAAAATGTGTCAATAACACAGGTCGGTATGATTTTTGTAACATTGATGAGAATGGTCTTTTTGCGTTTCATATCGGCTATCATTAAAACACCTTTTCACAAAAATGGCCTAGCACGTCCCATTTTCAAGTACCTGCTTCTCCTTTATATCAAGGGTTCATTGAAATTATTGGTACCTGACTTTGGACTGAACAATGTAGGAATTGTCATGAGACCGTTGAGAGGGCATTTTCACAGTATTCTACGACAGTAGGACACTAGGGCAGCAAAAAAACATGATGTTCGATTTAGATCAAGCGAGCGAATACTCATTCTATCCGTGCTCTTTCAAATTTGTTTTGTGTAAACAGTTATAGAGCATTTTTGATGCTCCATCTATATTTGACGGATCTATATCCGGGAATTCTCTAGAATGTTCTAAGAATGCTCGCTAATTTAATGTAAATGCCGCAAGAACGTGCGAACAGTGGCCTAAAGTGTTATTTCGTGCTCGGACATGATCGTAACTTGGTGTGGTCTCTTCAAAGTGTTCTTGTATTTTAACGACTTCATTGGTATAAATATAAATATAGTTATGGTTTGGACTAATAAAAACTCTCTACAAATAATAGAAGTTAGCCAATATTTTAGATGTCTTTAGGATCTGACTTTTGAAAATTATAAAAATAAAGAGCACAAACAAGACACTTGGCAGGACATCGCAACTACAATGGAATGTAGTGTTTAGTAAGTTAAAAATATAATGGAATCGCTTCTTGCATTTTACTGCCAGAAAAGATAAAAATCGCTATGGACAAAAATGGGCAGCAGTTCAGATATTACTTATAAATCAAGATGATTTGTATTCAGATGGCTGCTGCAGAGGCAGCATTACATATTGTGGCTTTAGACATTTTTAGACTCCACTTGCCAAAAAGCCTTAAAGTCACTCCTGTCTGTCATATGAAGGAATTGAATTTCTATAATTTGTTACTTTTACAAATTTTGTCATTAATCAGAGACAATAAATGGTCAAAAGCCTTTGAGGCCATTCACCAAAAGTTTTTGTATTAACCACTTTATTCTTGTTGTTGCATATCTATCATAGTATCTCACACATTATCTAGTCTTATTCTTTGTGTTAAATTCATCATCCACCAACATCTCTATCTTCTTTTTTTGACTTGAAATGACAATATCACCCTCACTGTTGGACATAGCGTTGTGAACCCTAGTCTAGTGAACTGTTGAAAAATGAGCACTGAGCCTTCGCTCGCTTTAATTAAACATCCATAGAGCATGTGCAAGAGTTCTAGTTCTATTGTTCTCGTTCTTGTTCGTTAAGTATTCTTTTGATGTAAATGGCGAACAAGAATTATTATTTACACCTCTGTATCAATAAAGAACGTTCTTGTTCTTGCTCTAGTTCTATGCTCTTTTGGTCTAAATCCGGCTTTACAGTAAGAAAAACTGGCCCCATAGAACTTCTTTTGAACCTGGTATTTCAAACATAAAATATGCCCCCGTTGTTAACCCAAAAAAGGTGCTTCTTCCGTCTCTATATATTAGGCTTGGCCTAATGAAAAACTTTATCAAAGTCATGGACAGAGAAGGTAATGGTTTCAAGTACCTAAAAGAAAGATTTTACACAATTAAGTAATGCAAAATTAAATGAGGGCATATTTATTGGACCTTAAATAAGGAAGCTTCTTGGTGGTTTTCCGGTTCAAGAAAAATTAAATGAAAAGGAATTGGCAGCTTGGAAGTGTTTTATAAGGGCAGTAAAATGATTTCTGGGTAACAAGAAAGATGAAAACTATAAAAACCTCATAGATGAACTGTTGAAATCTTATGAAATACTAGGGTTTAGCATGTTTTGTTTTGGTAGATCTGCTGCATTTGAAAGTTTCATCCTTCATATGAACACATGTGATCGAATCGTGATCGAACATCAAGTCGATCTGTCATTTCATTCGTACAAAAACAGCAGCTTAAAATAAACGTGTCAGTGTTATTTTTTAAAATGGAAAATATTTAAAATCATGCAGTGATTAAATTATTTGAAAAAAAAGTCTGCTCTTTCAAAAACAATGGTGTGTAAGTGGGCAGGTGAGTTTCAGCGTGGCCGTACAAGCGTGGATGATGACTCTCATTCTGGACGTCCAAAGATTGTAACTACTGAACAAATAATTAATTCTATACATGATATGGTTTTGGATGACAGACAATTGACTTTGAGTGAAATTGCCAAGACCATGGACATCTTAACTGAACGGGTGTTTCATATTTTGAAAACGGAATTGGGCTTGAGAAAACTATTTGCAAGATGGGTGTCATATTTTTTCTAACCAACATTTGGATCTTTTTTGAAAGAATAAAATAGATTTTAAACGTCGATTTGTAGCTATGAATGAGACTTCGGTATACCGCTATGATCTTGAACTGCGACAACAAACCGCAGAGTGTACTGAGGCCGGTTGTTTAGCAGTCCCAGTGGTTAAAATCGACCAAACAGGTTATGGCATTAATTTTTTGGGATGCAAAAGGCATTTTGTTAATTGATTACCTTCAAACCTGTAGAACAATAACAGGACAGTATTACTTAAACCTTTTGGATCAATTGGATGCAAAAATTCGTGAGAAAAGATCTGGTTTAGCGAAGAAAAAAAAATTTCATCAACGCAATAGACTGTTTCACAGAGGTGTTCTTGCAATGGCCAAATTGAAGGAGCTACATTACGAATTGTCTGAGCATCCACCATATTCACCAGATCTGGCCCCCCTCTGACTTTAATCTGCTTCCAAACCTCAAAATATTCTTACTTGGCAAGCATTTTTCATCAAATGAAGAAGTTATAGCAGCCGTAGATGAGTATTTTGAACGACATCCAGAAAATCGCTTCAGAGATGGAATAAATGAATTGGTGAAATGCTGGAAAAAATTATTGAGCTTAAGGGAGAATATACGGAGAAATAAAGTCATTTTTTCAACTATAAACTTGTTTTATCATTTCCGCTCCGCGAACTTTTTAATTAGACAAGTTTAATGGGAGTATTCTAATCGCATATTATAGTATATATTATAGCAACAGGTCTTGAAAAATTTAAGTCTTATAGAGAAATATGTGCAATTCACTTCTCAAAATTCGACGCAAACTACTGGAGAAACTCCCAATTGTGCAGTACGTCGTCGAATTTTCTGGATTTTTCCAGTCGACGTTTCTGGATACTTTTTCAAAGGTGCAATATATTCAGCGCTTCACAATGATCTTGGACCTCTGATGTACGGCCTATCCTCAATTGGTTCAAAGTGTTGAAATTGCTTGAATATACTATAACTTGTCGTTTTATGAGACGTTGGATGATTAGGATATTTATGCCTAAATTCAAATTCAATAATTGAATGTTTTTAATGTAAATTGCAATACTTTAACTGCGTTCTTTTAGTGTGTATTTTGTTGCTAGTGTGTTTCAAGTTGTGAGGTCCTATAACAGATATCTTGGGAAACTGTTCAGACGTGGTATGTAGAAAACATAAGTAAAATTATTTACTAATGTTAAAATTTTCCAGAAATTAGTTTTTTAACAAAATTCTGCATTAGCGATTTATAAGGTTCTAATAATTCTATTAGTGTAAAGAAACAAAACTAAAAGAAACAAAACATTGTTCGGCATAATTAAAACGACCTGTTTAATTGGACTAATTGAAACATTTCTTAATTTGCTTTATTTAGAAAAGCGTCAAGACCTAGGGGTTATTTAACCACTGTACCTACTGCTTAATCGCCGGAATAACTGCAATTATCGGTATGTGTGTACCGGTGGATATGCGTGTGTAGGACAGTAATCCTTGGTAGTAATTCTAAGGATTAATTAATAATTCTTCCATATCCTTACTGTTATTACTAGCAATGTACTCCAAGTCAGTAACGTCCAGTTTCCTTAGGTTTTCATCTACAGCTTCAAGATATTTCTTTCTAAGTCTTTCCTTCATTTTCCTTCTATTTATCTCCTCCTCCTTCCTTCTATTTCTTTCTCCACTGAATACTTCTACTACTGTTCTATATATTGGTAATCTTGCTACTAGCTTTTCTCATAAATATTCTTCGTAGAATTCTTTCCAATATTTCATTTCTTAATTATATATATATATATATATATATATATATATATATATATATATATATATATATATATATATATATATATATATATATACAAATGTGTGTGGGGGTGCGTGGGTGCGTGAGTGCGTGCGTGCGTGCGTGCGTGCGTGCGTGTGTGTGTGTGTGTGTGTGTGTGTGTGTGTGTGTGTGTGTGTGTGTGTGTGTGTGTGTGTGTGTGTGTGTGTGTGTGTGTGTGTGTGTGTGTGCGGGTGCGGAGGCGTGTGTGTGTGTGTATTTTTGTTTATAATTATTTGTTTATAATCTAAAATATTTTCATTTTTTGTTTCAGGTAAGGAATATATGTCGAACGAACGAATATAATTTCTTCTTTTGGAATTTAAATGTTAGTGGTAAGTTTAAGAA
This sequence comes from Cosmopolites sordidus, assembly GCA_031761425.1. Lineage (NCBI taxonomy): Eukaryota > Metazoa > Arthropoda > Insecta > Coleoptera > Curculionidae > Cosmopolites > Cosmopolites sordidus. The sequence goes on along the minus strand of JARFXV010000813.1, from coordinate 561,106 downwards.
AGCTATAGGATTATATTATAGCTATATGATTATATGATGTAGTATTTCTTAAAATAAAAGAAAACAAATTTGTTTTGTAAGACCGAGTATATACTGATTAAAATTTAAAGATGATTATAAGTATTTAAGGTAATAAATTCTGTGGAAGTAGAACAAAAACGAATTTTAACATAGAGTGGCCTTAACACAACTGAAACATAAAGAAAACTGGAAAATAGACTCAACTTTTCTCAACTCAATTCAGCGATAACGTTCTTGGTAGATTTTGATATCAAATCGAGCACTGTCGTGCTCTAAATTTACTTGCTTGTATAACTTAACCTACTCTACTTAATATACTACTCTCTATAGCCAGTATAAGATCTTTCTCGCGCCAAGGCACTGATAACAGAGGTAATAACAAAACTAAAATGAAAAAGCACCGGGAAGGGAAAACATAACTTCAGAAATTATAATATATATGGGTACAGGAAGAATAAACAAAATGATAGAACAATTAAATGAGATAATAAAGAGTACAAAAATACCAAAAGAGTGAAATATAGGAATCATATTACCAATATAAAGGAGGAGATAAAAAAAAATGCGATAATTACAGAGGAAAAAAGTTATCGATATACCAGCGAAGATATTAAAATTGATATAAAAAATCAAATAGAAGAAACGATGGAGGATTTAGAACTCAATGTGGATTTAGAACGAAAAGAAGTACGCACGGCCTTATATTCATGATGAGACAAGCCAGCAGAAAACGCATAAACAAAAATAGAGATATGCATATATGTTTTATAAACCAAGAGAAAGCGTTTGACTGTACGTGAAAGGAAGATTTGGAAAAAACTGGGGAAACGAGAAATAGATAGAAGGACGATAGAAATAATAAAGAATAGGTATAAATAAAATGGAAATTTGATAAGAATAAACCTTGAAGAATCAAAAGAATATATGACAAAAATAGGAGCAAAACACGTATGTGTTTTGAGTCCTGTGTTACTTTCAGTAGTGCTAGATGGAGCAACAAAAGAACCGAAAAAAAAATGAAGATGAGATATCGTAAAATGAAAGAAATTTTTAGAGAATTAATATTCCCAGACGATATGATAATAATAGCTGATTCAGGCAAATATTTACGTAATATAGAGGTATTAGATAAAGCTTAAAAAAAATAAATATCAAAATAAATTAAATAAAACAAAAATGGATCATATCAAGATACAAAATACACAAAATAAGATTGAAAGACGTATTTAGGAAAGATAATTGAAAGTAATAGCAATATAGAAAAAGAAATAGATGAGAGAACGGAAAAAAACTTGTAAAATTTATAACATTATGAAGAACACAAATTCAAACAAGAGAGAAATAGCAAAGAGTAAATACAAGAACAGAATAGTAAAAAAATCGTAAGATCGACATGGACTGTGGCCGGAAAACATGACATTAATTAATTCAATGGAAATGCGATTCTTACGTAAGATTGAGTATAAAACAAGAGACAGAATAAGAAATTAAATACCCAGACAGAAGCTACAAATGCAGTCAATAAATGAAAAATTGATCGAGGGAGCACTTAAGATGGTTTGGACATATGTGTAGAATGACAGAGTGTACAACACAGAAATAACGGGGAAAATTATAGAGGAAGGCCGAGAAAAAAGTGGATTGAAGGGACTAAAGAATGAGCAAAAAGTAGAGGAATAGAGTAGGAAGCTATTAAGCAGCTGACACAGGCTAGGAAGGTACGGATAAAAAAATAAAAATCCTTACACCCGAAGCTAGAAAGGCATAGAAATAAATAAAAAACAAAAAACCTTTTGTGTTTGGGGTTGTATATATACTGGCAGTTTTTTAATACTCCCACAAATTCAATAGTATCAGCAAAGACATTGCTATGGAAAAACTTATTCTTTTCTTCCTAGCTGAAGATGTGCTTCAATTAGCTCTAAGTTCATTAAGTTCTGTTAAAGTTTCAGTACCCTAGAATTGGTTCCTGTTCTTTATTCTCATGAGTTAGGTTTTCGATTTGAAATTGAACACATTTTATTTGTTAGAAGGTACTCACGTTTTATTTAATCATAAATGAACAATACCGCCAATTAGCGCCTTGAAATTATTTCTGTTGGTGAAAGCTAAATGTATATATTTATTCAAATATGGTATCAGATGATTCAACCAGTCCCATTTTATATTGAACATACTGTGCATATGTAATTTTAACCAATTTTTGATATGTATGTGTACCTACTGTCTCGAGATTATAAATATATTCGCTAATTTGTTTCACAGTTTCAAAAGGATCAGGCCATATGGTTTTAATATGATAAATTCAACTTTTGTCCCATTTCTCTAAGAGTTATCTTATATAACTATACTTATATAGTTATACTATATAATATAAATTAAATATATAATAATATAAATATAAATATAATAGTAAATTTTACCCCATATTTTTATAAGCATAAGTATATATAAAAGCAAACCTTATTACTTACAAGATAAAATAAGAGTGACGGAGCCTTTAATAATATATTTTGTTTAAACTTATTTTTACGTTCTCTCTAAAACAATAGTAATTTTCCATAAAGAATTTACCGAGCATTTAAAAGGCATACATTGTAGTAGTCTCAATATAAACAGTTACTTTATTCATAATTATATGTTGATAATTTTTAGTACAGATTATAAAAAAAACTAAAACGTGTAATTTTCTCTAAAACTGTTAAATCTATTTATTTACCGAAGCTTAGTACTTTATAGCATGACCCTTATTCTTAACTAATGATTGACATCTTTTTGGCATGAAATCGATTAGATATCGGTATAATTGAAAATCAAGCTGTCTGAACTCCTTACCACAATGTCTTCTTGTTTGCTATTTTTTTACATGCAAGATGTTATTTTAACTCTTTCCGAAAGTTCTCGATTCGAATTTAGCTCCGAGGGGTGTGAATACCACTCTAACCCATTAATATGTTTCCCATTGAATCACTGCTTCACCACATGAGCCGTATGTCTAGGATCATTGTCTTGTTGGTAAACTCACTGTAAAGGCATATTTTCTTCAGGATAAGGTAGCGCAATTTTCTCTAAGATTCCTAAGTAAATTTCTTTTATCATATTTTCTTTTATCCAAAATATTGGACCTACTCCATTATATGACATGCCCGCCATATTTAGATGTTACCACCACCATGCTTCTCTGTTCCAAAAATCTTACACGTATTGAATTATGCATTATTACATCTTCTCATTATTAAGTCTTCTTGTTTGCTATTTTTTACATGCAAGACGTCATTTTAACACTTTCCAAAAGTTCTCGATACGGATTTAGCTCCGGGCAGTGTGAAAACCACTCTAACCCTTTAATGTTTCCTATCGAACCACTGCTTCACCACATAAGCCTTATGTCTAAGATGATTGTCTTGTTGGTAAACTCACTATAAAGGCATATTCTCTTCAGGGTAAGGTAGCGCAATTTTCTCTAAGATTCCTAAGTAAATTTCTTTTATCATATTTTCTTTTATCCAAAATATTGGACCTACTCCATTATATGGCATATTTAGATGTTCCACCACCATGCTTCTCTGCAAAAGTCTTTCGCTTATTGAATTATGCATTACTACATCTTCTCACACACAATTTACTATCAGAACCAAATAAATTAATTTTGATTTCATCTCTAAAAAAATATATTTGCCGTACGTTGGAAATCTTCACTGCGGTTTCTTTTATTCTATTATGTTTACTTACAAAACGGAACTTTTCTGACTACTCTACGATATAAGTTCTTATGTTACAAACGTCGTCTATAAGATTATCCGTTTTTTACTCGTTTTTCTTGGACTCTGAATTCTTTCAAAATTTAATAATTACACATGGTGACTATTTGATGGCATTCGTAATAAATGCATGTAAGATTTGTTTTGACTTCTCAATTGCAAAATGAAACGCCTTTCTTCAGCAGTATAGTGTCTAGCGCGTTCGATGTTTACTTTAATATAGTGGAAAACGAATCCACTTTTACTGTATCAACAAAATAAACACATACTTTATCAGGATTGGTACGCAATAACGAATATAAAATTAGTAGACTTATTTTTTTCACCACTGAACTACAAACCATTAGGAGGAAATACATTATTTAAGAGGACAAGCAGCCAATAAAATGAGCTGGTTATATTGTAAATAAAATGTTTAAGGCCAGTTAATATTAACATATTATATTATTTGTAAATAAATTTGTAAGTAAATAAATCAAAAAAGAAAACTTGGTTTTTTAAACTTTTGGAGCTCAGTCAAGGAGCTCAGCCGAGAAAATGCTTGAAGCATCAGGTAAAGTGAAACTTTGCCGACGTATTATCAATATATGCAGCAGCTCCCAGACCTTCAGAGGATTTAGTTTCATCCATAGATAAAACTTGATCAGGAGAAGAATACTCAAAAGATCTAGAACCGGTAATAGAGGACATAAATTTAGTCAGTGATAAATTAAGTCTGAACAAAATATCGAAAAGGGGCCAGGCAGAACCGTGCGCCCTGTAATCATGAAAAGAATCAAGTTATATATCGACTCCACTATTGATGAGTATTTGACAAATGAGCGAAGTATAACGAACGAAATACTGGAGACTAGAGACAGTAATGTATCTAAATGCATCTAATGCTGAAAACAGATTTGTAAAGGAATTCGTGGGTGCGCACTTCAATTGGGCTTGCAGCATCTGTAAGTCAATCTTAGCATGAATCCTGAATGTGTAAATATGAAGAATGGAATTTTGATCAAGTGCTTTATTTCTACAGAAAAGCTATTTGAGAACCGTAAGGTCTGATAAAATTTTAAACTTAAGAAAGATTATTCATTTTAATAAATAAAACCTTTTATATACAAACGAAATTCTAGCAAATCTCAAAATCTTATTATTTAATATTATATATATTATAATTAAATATAATTAAATATTCTTATCATAATTTCCTAGAAAAAATTAAATGATTATTCTAAAATATATACATATCTTCTTTGAGAGTTATAAATCCTTAAAGCTAGAATTCTCAAATATTTCCACTTACATGCATTTTGATAGAGAGCCCAGAAGTATATATGTCAGATAATATATTATACTATATTATAACTATGGAATTACTAATATAATATAAACCTAACTTAAAACTAAAACTTTTCAAATTCTCTTTTTAACATAATACCTGATGATTGTTGTTGATTAGAGACATATTCTGTTACAAGTTGCCCTATTCCATATGATATAGTCCGTTCAGGCCACAGGTTGTAAAAGATCACAATTGTGCCTTAATATCATCAATAACAAGTCAGACATGGTATGTAATCTTCTGAATTATTTGAGAGTTATTTTTGTACACTACTCCTTCAATATAACGCCAAAGAAGATCTCAATGAACAATCTTCATCACGGTTTAAGCAGAGAACATATTTAAGAAATTTAATGAGTAAAAATTAATTCAGAACCAATTACTGCCCAGGACCATATGCTTCAATTCTAACCGCAAAAACTTGATAATTATTTCATCATATCGTGATTGTTTTGCAGTCGTTAACACAATAACCCCATTTTCCAATATTTGTGGATAGATCGACCTACTAACAACACAACAACCCATTTTGGATGACGTAATGAACTTCTTTACATATCATTTATAATAAAAATGGCGTTTTGTTTCTTCATAGTGTAGAACGCCAATTTTTTAAATGGTAGTAACTTTTAAATTTCTCAAATATCAAGAAAAAAAATTTGCGGCTATCTGCTTGATTGTGGAGTTAAAAAATCTGTTTTGTGATAAAAATATACCCAAAACAAAATTATTTTTTAATTGGGTGTGACTATTTCTCAAAAATAACCCAACCCAATTTTCTAGTTTACGCGATAACTTCTATGTTAGGTAATAAAAACTATAAAACTTGAATGGATGAGCATTAAACAAGTTTTATGAGTTATTCGATATTTTTGCAGGAAACTATAAATTTCGGTTAAGGTGTAACAGGAATAATGATAAAAGTTTGTGCCAGTTTTTTTTCATTGACAAGAAAATAGATTTTAACCTTTTAATCATAAACAAACAATTTGAACCATTTTTGAGCGCTATTTACACATCGTTTAAAACTATATATGAAATACATGTGTTAACAGGAAACATTTTTCAAGAACAATAAAAATACTATTAACATAACAATAACAAAGGGAACAAAATAATTTGTCATCAACTAATTCTTAATGATTAATCTTCATTTCCAATAAAGTGTCTCGTAATAAACGAAGCACTTGTAACAATAGTATATAAAGCGAAATAATCATGACTTTACATTCTCAATTGTTTTTAGTGCTTAGTGTTTTTTAATTATCAGAATTAATGAATCATATTGGTTTTTAATTATGTGGCCACTCTTCATGTTCAGAATTTTAATAATAATATTAATAGTAATTTTTTTGCTGGTTTTGTATTAGAGGCGCATCAGGATCTCAGGCTAGAAGTGATTGAATCTACGGCTTAATGTGATCAGCACTCAACACTCAGTCACTCAGGAAGTGATCAACGTAGAATACCTCTCAGAAAGCATCCGACCTTACCTAGTCTCGAACTGGGGTGACTCAGGCAAATTTCTTGTCGGATTTTTTCAGTCTTGATCGTTTAAATGCAGTACGCTGGCCTGGTCTCTCCTCCGAGGATTACCTTCCAAGTACTACCTCGAAGTTATATATCGAAGGATTTCAGGCCTTCTGGCCAATAACAATTATTAATATTAATCTTATTATTAACAATCCAAAAGAGTAAAACAAGTGGTAAGATCAAATCTGAATAGCAAAAATATCATGTATGCAACACTCAACATATATGCAACCTCAACATAAACGTATTTATTTGGATAAATCAACTACTCAGATATACAAAATACATTGCTCACAAAAAACAATAGCACCACGCTAGAAGAACGCAGTAGAACGTATCATTCTGTTATAACAATATTACAGAGGCCTGGACGTCATTAATAACCAATTAGATCAACAAATTAGAAGCTTGTGAGAATACTGTTTCAAACAAGTGGAAACGATAGGCGATACTATATAAAGCGATATATCTCTATTGACGAATAGATGCTACTATGACTGAAACCAAACAAGGTTCAGAGCTATGCGAAAACCAAAGAATGAGGTCAACCAGAAACTAGTCGACATATTAGCGTCAAACTAAATGTAAAACCAATGCAGTGATAAAGATCACTTTTTGGATCTTTTTTGGATTCGTGGATCAGACCTTGGCGTGGTAAAGGAGCTTCCGTAAGTCAATGAAGCTTTGAGCTATGCCGTCTGGAGCGTATGCTCCTGGAAGGGTAACCCATGGCGGAAGATCAAAGCAGAGAGCTCAGACTAACTTGATCCAAAATCTGCCAACCCACATTGGACCAGCGTAGCAAATTAAGGTCCAACCCCCCAACATGGCTTTACAATTTCAAACACGGCCCTTATTCCCCGGAGGCCAAGGGGCAACTACTACGACAGCGGAAAGGCCTTCCCCAAGGCAAAGGGTGCTAAGAATCACCGGGTTAGATCAGGCTGGCAGTGGACTTTGGACATTGGAACTCTAAATATTGGACAATGAAAACGGATAAACGACTGCAAGAACTGTTGATTAAGCTGGACAACATACATTGCGATATCATAGGGCTATGTGAAACCCGAAGAAAAGGCGAAGAGCTAATCAAACAGAAAGCAACTGGTCACGTACTCTACACTCGGGGACAGAGAATTGACGATGTGGTGGAATTGGATTCCTCATTAATAAAAAATTAAAGGATAGTGTCGTAAAATTTGAAAGTATATCTGACCAACTAGCTCAAGTTCAAATCGTCCAAGCTTATGCACCAACTATAAGCTATGATGATGATGAAATTGAGATATTTTATGATGATGTGGCCCAGCTTTTAGACAACGAGAAATGCAGGTACAAAATCTTGATGGGTGATTTTAATGCTAGAATGGGAAATCAAGAAGTGGTGAAACTGCAACTGGCCCATATCGAAGTGGTGAGCAGGACAATAGACGTGACAGACTGATCAATTCTTCTATTGGAACCTTTGGTATGAAACACTAAACTCAAAGAGAGTTACCAATAAACACCAAATAACTTTTCGACGCACGCTAAGGGCGACTCAGATTAAATTATCTCTTGATGATGCTGACATGGTTAGCGAAATGTGCGTCGAGAAGTCAAAAAATCATTCAAAAAGTGATTTGGTGTTTAGAGGTAAATCTCTTCAAGTTTAGTGACAGACTGGTTGATTTTGCTGAAGGACAAGAACTGTCATTATGAAAACGTATTCGAAAGGAAACGCGGCGGTTCAACATGCAGCTAGTGCAAAAAACACTAGAATAAAACAAGAGAATAAACAAAGCTAAACACAAGCTGATAGATGAGAGGACACAAATGTTTGCCTTGATGCGTGAGGATGGCACAGTGTATAGCGAGCGAAAGAAAATGTTAAAGGTTATTAGAAGATTTTATTCCAAGTTATATGAAAATCAGAAGCAGTCAAAGAAAGCAATGCCCACGGAAGAGCAAATGCCAGATATCCTGTTGGATGAAGTTACAAATGTCATAGAAGCGATGAAGAATGTAAAGGCTCCAGGAAAGCTTGGCTTTGCTTGGCTGGAAAATGCATTTGATTCAATAACAAAATAAGCCATAATAGATGCATAGCTTAACCAGGGTATTAAGACCTGGATTAAGGGGATTAAGATGGAAGAGCCTATCTGAACCTACTGCGCTCCATGTATGAGGAAGCTACAGCTACAGTGCACATGGATGATCTTGAAGTCAAAATCAACGTAGAACGGAGTGTATGGCAAGGTGACTCAATATCGCCTGAGCTGGCCTGGATGAGGTATTCCGTAATCTGGATTCGGAACAGGAGGGAATAAAAATCAATGGTAATTTGAATCAGATGAGCTACAAAAACACATACAAGAACTGAAAAGGACAGGAGAACCATTTGGTTTGAAAATAAACCTAAAAAAGAGTCAGGTTATGTTCAACAAATTTGCTGTCAACAGAAGAATTTCTATTTTAGAAACCGATTTGAAGGTTGTGGACCACAATATATATCTTGGGCAAATGATTTCAATGGAGGGTGATACTGGCCGCGAAGTGTTAAGTGTAACTGGCAGGCATTTGGCAGGCTCAATATAGTGTTTAAGAGCAAACTCCCACTTTGTCTGAAGAGAAAGGTCTTTAATTAGTGCGTGCTGTCTGTTTTGACATACGGGAGTGAAATATGGACACTCACATTACAATCAATTCAAAAACTTCGGGTAGCACAGAGGGAAATCGAAAACTGTATGCTTGGTATTACAAAGCGGGACAGAAAGATCTGTATTTGGATCAGAGAACAAACGAGGGTTTGTGACCATAGGAAGAGTGAAATAATTGAAATGGAAGTGGGCAAGCCATATAGTGAGGCGATGCGACGACAGATAGACCAAAGCAATCCTGGAATGGATACCGCTTGATCATAAACGCTCACAAAGAACACCGAAAACACGATGGACGGATGACATCATCAACTATATTGGACCCGAGTGGCAGATGAAAGCACAGAACGGCGCGAGTTGGAAGCATGCAGGGGAGGCTTTATCCTGCAGTGGATCGACAATGGCTGATATATATATATATATATATATATATATATATATATATATATATATATATATATATATATATATTGGTCTATCTAAATTTCGACTATGTTTAAAACTGTATGCATTAGAATCATTTCCACACGCAGTACTTTTTCAATTTTTTTACAACACTGACGAAAGAAAACCAGGCCTTTGATTTTATATCATTCATTGAATGCGCAAAATTATTGTCTTTTAACAAAAGCCTAATTTGCTGTCCATCGAAAATGCCAATCTGAAGTTTCTCCTTGCTCTAACCAGGAAATTTCCTCGATATATATTAAAACAGGAACCATTGTTATCCAGTGCTTTGACATACTGTCCCAACTGTATGTGCAATGGAGGTAAAATTATTTTCTCGCTAATAACAAACTGTTATTGCTCTAATAACAAACTGCTGTTTTAATATTTTGTTTCCCAACTGTCAAGTCTTTTCTTTCAGACCAGTTTGTTTTAATCCAATGATCGCTTTTAGCTCTGCTAACCCACAAACAGAGAAAACATGGAAATTTCGTGTAGCGTCTTTTTAAATCAACGCATGTAATCCGTCATTGTGATCAAGGTACTAGAGTTTTGCCAATACAATAGATATGATTTCATATTCCTTCTTTAATTTAGTGTAACGAGCAATGAGGACCGCACCAGACTTATTGCCATTATGTAACAAAACACATTTCAAACTCGGCTTGCAACTGTCTATAAAAAGTCTCCATTCATTTAGCTGGTAGTTCAAGAAAGCCATTTTTGTAATAAAAGACCACCGACATTAAAAAGTTCTTTTTCTCGAATACGATAACATGCAATTTTAGTACCTGGAAAATATTATTTGTTCTTTAAAGGAAATACCAAATTATCTATCACTTGCAGTTATGATCGTGCCCCCTTTACAAGTTCTGACCTTCTTATTCGACAACCCTTTATAATAAAAAGTCCCCGGACTACAAAATGGGGGACAAATATATTAGGGAGAATTATATATTCATTCCTTATTATAATAAACAGTCTATCAACGATCAAAATTAACAATCGTTACTTATTAAAAATCAATACCGCAAGGCAAAGTGAATAAAACCTCCGCATAACTGCTTTGGATATATGCTTTGTGGTGGATCCATATAGAGACATTCAAGGATTCTTTCAATGAATACAAATTAGTAAAATAGTTTGGTACAGTTAATACACCAAACTCTTTTTTTATCATTATATTTATTTTACTATATTATTAAAAATATATATTATACTACTATTGTATTAATATAAGTTATATCTTATTCATTTGTAGTAGAATAAAAAAATTAAAATTGCCAAATTGTCAATCTCAGTCTTTTTTAGTTCTGAAAAGACAAGATGCTGACATCAGCCTAGATTGTTTGCTTTTTAAACGTAACCAAATATATTTATTTTTGCGACAACACAACATTGGCATGCTCAGCATAGTGTTTAAGAACAAACTACCACTTTGCTTGAAAATAAAAGGCTATGATCAGTGTGTCCTGTCCGTTATGACATAAGGAAGAGAAACCTTTGACACTCACATCGCAGATGGTTTAAAACCTTCGGGTAGAACAGAAAAGAATGGAAAGATAGAAAGCCCTGCACATGGATCAGAGAACAAATGTGAACAAAAGTAACATTATTGGAAGAATAAAGGAATTGAAATGGAAGTGGGCTGGCCATGCATCGAGGCGATAGATAGAAATATGGAAATAAGGCGTTTCTCGACGGGATATGTAAGAATGATATTTTTTTTGTTAATTTTTTATTATTTTTTCATAATATCAATATCAATATCTCAAAGAAAAAGTTTTTTTAATCAATAATAACTTTCTTTAAACTGTATGTTTTGATCTTGTTTTCTTCAGTTCTACTTTTCTGGACTTGGTAGACTCACGTGACGATGTGGAATAATGAGCAAATGTCCACAGATTGGCAGAAGGCGGAAAAATACCTGATTTATAAGAAAAGAGATTGAACTGAACTGAAATACGAGAACTTTTTGGTGAGAGCGTTTTTTGTATTCTGCATTCGCTTTTGCGACTCTAGAAATGTACAGTTCAAATTATGTCAATTTTTCCTTTCACATAGGTATATCCACGTCAAATTCCTTTCACATAGGTATATCCACTTCAAATTCATGATGAATTGAATTCAGTATATTTCTCACCCATAAAAGGAATTAAAGTATTTGTTTCTAAAATTATGACCTATTTAATTAGACATCTAACTTGTTGATGCAGAATATCTATACGACATAGATTTCTATATATCCGACATAGAATTTATTTACCATAAGCAGGCACTAGTGTACACACTAGTACATCAGTAAAGGTATAGTGTACACACTATACCTTTACTGATGATACATTGTTTACTGATTTTCATTTTCATTGTCTACTCACAATTCGTCCATGGAATTTTCTTCCACTAAATTGGATCTATTTCATCGCTGTATATATTTACCGCATCCTTATGAATGAATATGAGAGTTTTGACAATAGTAATTATACATTTCGAACGTACGTATAAAATATGATCACCAACTTAAAATTGTAAACGACTTCCTAGCATTATTCAAAGTAATAATTTATAAGGAAAACTTCTTTATTTAAGTAGTATATTTTACATGAATACCCTAGTTTGGTAACATATCAAATATAGTGACATAAAAACTGAAATACCCCGAAGAGGATATTCAAGAACAAAATAGCAAGAAGTAAGTGATTACAATTTGAAAAGAAACAAGCATTGTTTGTCGTATAAACAATCTTATTTGCCAAATTCAAAGAAATTTTGTTTGGGGATGTGTTTTGCACTCTTGCTAACTCACATTACTAAAACTGACAAACAGTCAAACTCACAGTTAACAGTTTTAATAATATTAAAATATCTTAACTTAAACACCTTTATTCGCCAATTGGGTGAATATGAAAGAAATTAAATTATTAATCTTGGAGACGCGATTTTTTATTTTCAAAAATAGATAAATGCATAGAACAGAAATTAGACTACCTAAGGGTCAAATTCTAAGGACAGTAGTACAAAATGTCGAAAGGGTACAAATGACGTGCATGAGGTTTATTACATCAGGCACCGATTTTCCACAGCTCGATATGACTAAGGGGTTGCTAGGAGCACAAGACATCTTCTAGTGTTCACTGCAACGACAACGATTACAATATTTAACAGAACATTAAGCATTAAAGTTATAACGTGGAATGCATCAAGTTGAAGTCAATTTTACCCTGAAGTTGAGCTTGATATACATCGAACACTATGCGTTATGGTATCGGGTGTTATTGCTGGTGAAAGTAGATCACCTGTATTCTTCATTAGAGTTAACATGGAAGTGCAATGCTGCTTTTAAAAAGTAGTGGAAGATCTAATAATTTGGTAAATTGGTAGATCCAATAATAAGTTGGCAGAATTTTTTAATCATTTCTTCTATTGGAACCTTTGGTGTGAAATACTAAACTTGAAGAGATTTACCACTAAACACCAAAACACTTTTTTGAACTGCTCGACGCACGTTTCGCTAACCCTGTTAGCATCATCAGGCGATGATTTAATCTAATTCTAAAACTAAGCTATGTTCTATTTATATGAAAACCATACCTAAGGAAGTGTGTAAAAATCATGAACCGTGAAGTGTACTAAGCCTTACATTAATAATTGAAAAAGTTGACTGAAAGGAATCGGCCCTTTATCTCGGTTCATGATTTTCTTACATTTTTCTATTTGAATGGTTTCATATGCATCCAAAGCCCTTTTATTATTAACACTTTTAATTAGTCTTAAATTACTAATATTTATACTGTGGTCATGTTCGATTGCATATTTGGCAACACAAGATTTTTCATTTCTCCCATATCTAATGTGGGCAATATGTTCTTTATATCCTGTCAATATGGATCTTTTTGTTTGCCCAATATACCTTCGATCACAGTCTTGACAACTAATTTCGTAAATCCCCGACTTTTCCTGTTGCTTTACTTTATCCTTTGGATTGCCCAGAACTCCTCTTAATTTATTATATGGTTTATACATAACCTTAATATCCACTTTATTAAAAATTTTGTCTAGTCCTCTTGTCAATTGGGCATCAAATGATATTACCATGAATTTCTTTGTGTTCTGATCCTTTTGAAAAGTCGAAGATTCTTTCAATAATTTTCTGAACTTATGTTTTCTAATTAGTTTATCTACAATGTTCTTATTATAACCATTCACTTCAGATACCTCCCTAATTAATTTTAATTCTTTGTTTTAATTATCTTTATTTAAAGGAAAATTAATTCATCTATTTACCATAAAATTTAAACTAGCCATCTTATTTTGGAAGCTATGATTTGAATCGTTAGGAATGTATCTCGAAGTGGTGGTGGTTTTTCTGAAAATATCAAAATCTAATCTATTTTTATTATTTTTACTGACTAACACATCCATAAACAACGATAGTTTACCATTTCTGGATGTGTTAGTCAGTAGAAATAACCAGTAGAAATAATATAAATAGAACATAGTTTAGTTTTAGAATTAGATTAAATCATCTCCTGATGATGCTAACAGGGTTAGCGAAACGTGCGTCGAGCAGTTCAAAAAAGTGTTTTGGTGTTTAGGTGTTTAGTGGTAAATCTCTTCAAGTTTAGAATTTTTTGAGTTTTTTTTAAAACCATGTTTGGCTTAGGCCAATATGGCTAACGAGATATCTCAACATTTCTCTCATGAAGCCTATTTGGTTTATGATATACCAGAGAGAATAAGAATTGCCTCAAACTCCATGGATTTTAAGGGCTAAAACATGAAAAATAAATATCTTAGAATACTATCAAGAAAAAATACACCACAAGCACAAATACATTATTCAAAAGAGTAAACAAAATCAAAATAAATCTAGGTACTTTTAACATTTTTCTTTTTCTCACAAATTTGAATTGTTTACTCTATGTTTTAGTATTTATGTTTTACCAAACATTTACGAAAAAACGAATGCCTACATCTAGTTTTTGTATTTTCTGTATCAGTTAATATCTCTAAAGAACAGTATGTATACAATAAAGAACACTAACAAAACAATCATCATATTAAACAAAGAGCGAGTAATGGATCCAAATTGAGCCCGTTTCCTGTACTAGACTTTATACCGGTTATTCACCCATCACTATATTCTCTTTTACATGAAAAATTTTATTAATATAAATAATCTGGATGCGTGCAAGTAATAAAATAATCATCTTTTTCCTTTTCTTCCGTCCTGTTGCAACATCGTTGCAAGTTAATAGTCGGTTTCATTGAAATGAAACTAAATTATGGTGGTGAAGGGCATTAAGATGTTTGTTTAACGTTTGTTTCTAATAAATTAAGGTCATTATTTATTCTGATATCTGCAACCATAACACGCCAGATACGATTGGCAAATTAGTATTTTACTTAGATGTAATGATAATATTTCGTAATTGATCAACATTTCCCGAATTAAATGTATATGAGGGATTTTAATTAATTATATTGAAACCTTTAAGATATGAAAATATTTGGGAAATAAATGTTAAGAGCTTGAGCTGTTGAGAATGGTATTCATGGTTAAGCATGTTGCAGTTGCATGTTGCAGTTGCAGTTGCAAGCAGTTGAATTTTGTATACTTCCCCGCCCGTGGAACCTTAATGTATTTGTGTTATTAAAATTTTCTAATTTGTTTTCTAAGTAAATAAAAATGTCGGTGACGTTAAGTTTGGAAGACAAAATAGAAATCGTGGGAAAAAAACTTAATGTATTTACTTAATCCTTTTAATTCCATTCCCGTACGGGTTTCAAAAGATCCCAGATTGCATAGAATGAAATCTGGGGTTTTAATTCCACAGATTATGAAAAATTATTATATATTTTTCTTTTTTTTGGGTTTTTCGCCACGATCTAAAACTTAAAAAAAATATCAAAAATATCTGTTCTTATGTAAATAAAGAATCACTTGGTAAAAAAACAAAAAACCAAACGGAGACAAATTTCTCAGTGATTCTTTTTGCGTAATAAATTTTCCTAACGAACAAAATTTAAAAAAATACAAAAATTATCTAAAATAAATACAAACTTTTGAACGTTAACGTTTCGGGGGCTCTTCCCGTTTTCAAAACGAATCTAAAAAATAAATTATATTAATTTCTATATATAATGAAAAGATAGGAAGTAAATATATTTTGTAAATAAAAAAACAACGTAAGTATTGTAAATATAAGTATCATTGATATATTGGATGTTCAATAAATGCAACTACTGAACAAATAATTATATACATGATATGATTAAGGATGACAGACAATTGACTTTGAGTGAAATTGCTAAGGCCATGAAATATATTTTATATATTTTGAAAAAGGAATTGGCCTTGAGAAAGCAGTGGCAAGATAGGTGCCGCATTTATTAAATTCTGATCAAAAACGACTTCGAGTAACACTTTCTAACCACCATTTGGATCTTTTTCGAAATAATAAAATATATTTTAAATGCCGTTTTGTAATTATGGATGACACTGGTATTTACCACGATGATCCTGAACTGCCACAACAAACCGCAGAGTGGACTGAGCCCTGAACAATAATAGGACAGTATTACTCAAACCTTTTGGATCAATTGGATGTAAATTGAATTCGTGAGAAAAGACCTAGTTTAGCGAAGAAAAAAATCATTTTTCTTCAAGACAATACACCGGCTCACACAATGGCCAAATTGAAAGTTACACTACGAATTATTGGAGCATCCACCATATTCACCAGATCTGGCTTCAAAAAATTCCTACATAGCAAGCATTTTTCATCAAATGAAGAAGTTATATCAGCCGTAAATGAGTATTTTGAAGGATTTCCAGAAAATCACTTCAAAGATGGAATAAGTGAATTGGAGAACCGCTGAAAAAAATGTATTAAGCGTAAGGAGAATATACGGAAGTGTCAACTCCGGGCCGCGAACTTTTCAATTAGCCTAGTACATGGTAAAGTATATAAATTGAACAATAAAGAAAAAGAAAAGGGTATTGTTTTGCGGACAAAGATATTAAATTTACTATCTAAAATAAATTTAATAATAAAGGGTTGTCCAATAAGAGTATCAGAATGAAGCTCAGTGATAACTACAAGTAATAATCTAGCAATTTTTATTTTTTCTTTGAAGAACAAATAATAACATTGTGTTCCGAAAACAATGTCGTTCAAATGTTCCCTCGACTGCGTTTGCTGGAACACATTCTGGAGACCAAGTTTTCGATTCCTTGTTCACACATATCGCGTGGTATATTTTCAACGGTGTTGATAATATAAGGTGGTGTAATTACTACTGACATGGGCGTCGGCTTTGCTGTCCGACCCTGTAAAACGATTGGTAACTCGAGACCTGATGCGAGCTGTATGAATAGAGTAACGAGACTAATTTTTTATAATTGTTTTATTCAATTGAAAGTATTCTACATTATTTCCTTCAAAGTAGTTGCCACGGAGACCATTAATCTATTCTTAGTAGCAGTGCTGGAACTCCAGTACTGGAATCGCTTTCACCTGGTCTGTTCCGGCCTTTTCAGTGTTCTCCAATGTCCCAAAATGATATATTTCGAGGTAAATTTTCAATCCTGGGAAAGGAAAAAAGTCACAAGGACTCAAATCTGGTGAATAAGGGGCCTGTGAAGCCATAAACATGTTTTTACTTTGAAAAACCTCGGTCGTATTCAAAAATCCAAGACAATTAGGATCGTTTTGTCACCGACGTCAACGTCACTGACGAACCGACGAACAGAACGCAAGAACCTGTATTTTGAGGACATTTTCATTACCTCTTACAGTGAAAAACATTTTACTACGTGGTTCGTCTACAATTGGGTTTAGGCTTTCTGAGATTGCCTTAAACCAGCTGAACTAGCACTGAGTACATCAGATCTTGGCCTGTCCTCCAAATAGGAAGGCAAAAGTATTGCCCGATTGAACGCTACGCCGCAAGTCTGATTACATTATTTGTTATGAAACCTCGTACTCAGATTGGATCAGATATCGATCCGATCAAAAGCGAAGGTTGAAGGAGATGTAGTGTAATTGCTACCATCTCCAATTGAGTCAGTTCATTGATAGTATATACGAATAATTTCCATGCGCTGCTGAAACGTGTGTCTATGTTTCCATGGTGTGCATGTTCCAAAATGTGTATGTTTTCATGGTAAATGACATAATATACTGAAAACAGAAGTAAATGAGCCTGATTCTGACTAACTTCTGACACTCTTATTGACTGACTGACTTATAAGGTTATAAATGACTGCACAGTAAAAAAAAAAATAATTGCGTCAAAAAAAGCCTGTGTTAAAATTTTTGTAATAAATATTTAACATTTTTGTGTGTTGATTTGAAACAATACGATTGTGTTGTCCGTTCGCCTTGTTTTTTAAAATAAAAAGGGGTTATTTCATTCAGTAGTAACTCTTTAAATGTGTCATTATAAAATTAACACAAAATTGTGTTGATTTAACACTAGTCATCTGTTGAAGACTCCCTCCCACCTATTGTTTTTACGCGGGAAACACGACGATATCTTCATTGCATACAATATATGTGTTTACATGTTCATCATGGCACGGGATGTTATACAGGGTGTTTTTAAAATTGAGTCATTTATTTTAACAGCGTGTAGAACTCGTATAAATAATTTTACCAAAAATTATTTCTATAAAAGTTGCAAAATAAAGAAGTTATTAACAGTTGCAAAATTTGAAAACAGACCTAACTTTTTGAAGTTCTCGACAACTGCGTTATAAACACTAAAAGTATTTGTTTATTGCTGATACAGGATATGACTAGTTTTTTGTATTTTTGTTCGATATTTCTTTTGAGTGCGATGTACGATTTGACCAGCGGTGATAATTCCTTAATAGTGCGTGTTTAATTTTTGGGTATTTTCTGCGATTAAAATACCACACGTTTATGAAAACAATGAACTAGAGGACATAATATTAATTTACGGGGTGCCAACAAAATGCAACCGCAGCATGTCGTTTGTACGCGACAAATTTCTTTAAGAAATCGTCCGGCTCCACGGATGTTTGTAAATTTTGTTACAAGACTTCGCGACATAGGGTACTTAAAGGCACAACGAAGAGGTCACGCTGGAAGACCTCCTCCACGCGAAATGATAGAGATTGAGGAACAAATTTTAAAAATTGTCGAAAGCGAGCCAACAACGAGCACTAGGTTTATAGCCGGTCAAGTTGAAGTTGGTCACAATAAAGTGTGGAAGACTATATGACAAGAACATTTTTATCCCTATCATTGTTAACAAGGGTTGCGATCCGCAGATTATCCTAGAAGAGTTGAATTTTGTCAGTGGCTTTTACATCAGTATAACAGAAATGAAAATTTTACCAAATTTATTTTGGTAAACCCACGAGGTCACATCATTCAGAAATGGAGTAAATTATTTCCACAACAACCATGTTTGGGCAGTAAAAAATCCGCATGATGTGAAAAGAGCCCATATTCAGCACATATTGCTTATTGGGCCTTTCTTTCTTCCAGGTCGACTAACAGGTGAAAATTATTTATGCTTTCTTTAAAACAATCTGTCACAATTATTACAAGACGTTCCTTTAAATATTAAGCCGAATATGTGGTTTCTACATGATGGAGCTCCGCCACATTTTAGACAAGAAGTTCACAAACATTTAAATAATGAATTTTCTAACAGATGGATAGGGGGTAATGGGCCAATTTCTTGGCCTGCACGCTCCCCGGATTTAACGTCCTGTGATTTCTTTCTGTGGGGCTATTTAAAAATCATTAGTTTATCACGATGGAGAATTAGATGTTGTAGAAGAACTACAACTGTGTATCGAAACGCTTGAGATGTTATTCGTAGAGACCAGGATTTTATTTTTGACGCGAGTAGTGACGCATATTTCATATATTTCATTTATACCGTATATATATATATATATAAATATATATATATATATATATATATATATATATATATATATATGCGTATAATAATATATACGGTATAAATAAAAATTTAATGCTGTTCGTTGGTAAGCGCATCACCTGAGAATAGCTGGACCGATTTGGCTATTTTTTTAATGTTCGTAATAGTCCGAATAAGGTTTTTAGCAAAAGAAAAATTGAAAAACTTGCCCGGAAAATTGGAGAAAATCTGAAAGAGCTTTTTTTCAATGAGATTTTTGTATGGACTCAAGACCATAACTCACGATTCGAACGATGGATATGTGTAATCTTTTTTGTTGTGTTCGTTATAATCATGAAAAAGTTTTCAGGAAAAAAATCGAGACAATTACAAAGGAAAATCGGAAAAATCGAACAAACTGCAAAAATCATACTTTTTGTATGCACTCTCGATCATAACTGACGATAGGCAACGACATATTTGGTAGATTTTTTTGTGTTTTGTTCGTTATTCTTCAGGGATGGAAATAACTCAATTGAATGTTTTCAATTGAAAAAAAAAATCTGGAAGATCTGGAGAAAAATTTGAGAAAACGCACTCCAGCCCAAATTAAAATAATATTACATTTGTTTTTACTTTTGTGTTGTTTCGCGATCTGTCCAACAAGTGTAGTTATTTTATTTCTATTCCAATTTATTTCGCTACATGCGTAAATGTTTTTTGACAGCAGATTGTCAAATTGTGAATCAAGCCAATCGATTACATAGTGAGGAAAAATTGATTCAGATGTTTATTTTCAGTTGATTTGTGATTCTGTTGTAAGTTCATCGCAATCGTTTCATTAAATGAATTAAGTTTCGTTGTTGTATCTTAAACAAATTTACAGATTTATTTACGAAATACGGTGAGTTTTAAAGTGACAAACGGTTATACAGTAACATGCAAGGTGAATGAATTGTCCATTTTTAGTTCAATTGTCATTCTTCGCATCACACATTGTGTTGCAATCGATTCAATTGAATTGAATTGACACAATTTAATTGCATTGCAATGCCGCCAATAAGACGGAGCAATTTAGGTCGTAAAACTCGCAATGTTACAAACCAAACGAATTTTCAATCTAATCGAACTGTAGAGCAATGCGAAGAGCAACGGAATCGATTATCACAAACACGTTTAGCACGTTTACATGGAGAAAAAGAAAATGCAAACGAAGATGATATGCATCGAATGAGGCATTATTTGCAATCAATTTTAATAATCAGGCAAGAAGACAAACAAAAAACAGACAAACAAACACATTTTTACTTTGTTTACACATTTCCAATAGGTTTTCACAAATTCACAAAACGACCACAAATTTATTGCAATTTGAACAGGACGTCTGTCGGGTCAGTTAGTATTTAAATATATAGCAATAAAGTGAGGTTATACATCATTTTATTCTATAGGTGGGATTTTTGTAACATTTAAATGTGTAAACATTTAAATGTCTCAAAATTTGTATACTTGATCGTAGAACGTTGACGTTTAACATTAATTTGTGTTACGTGGTTGACACAAAGCGTTTGTGTTAAAATTACACAACAATTTGTGTTAAATATTTTTTTAAATGCGATTTGTGTTAGCATCAAGGAAGGAAGATAAAAAATGTCCTTGAATGACTTGGAACCTATCAATAAATATAATCATTCTCCACTTCTAGTGTTAAATTTAATTTATATTTTTGTGGATGCTGAAATAAAATATATTTCGCAAAATCGTAATCCAATTTAATACCGCAGTATCCTAACCAATTGTAAAAACATGACACAAAGTAACAGTTGCATAAATTAAATCCGCAGCGTTGCAATAGCCTATATTGGTTATTCTAGGCAGTGACTCAAATCTTAGCCAAACTAGTAAATTATCAACGTGATCTGACATAGAAAATACAGAAAAACAACACATTAACTTATGATTTATTTCTTGCACTATCCCTCTAATTAAACATAAAATATCTAGTTCCGCTTAAACAACATTGTCTAACACCAGTTATAAAAAACCGTTATAAACAACTTTTTCTTATTGTTTTAGACAATTTTCCACAACCTTGTACAATCTATCACTCAGTTTACGCTTTGAATTTTTTCGCTAATTCTGCAGTACCTCACTTGTAATTAGTGATCGGGATATTCTGATATCCGTTAATTAAGCAAATAATTGGGACCTTGAAGGTGTTTTTCGTTTCCTTTTTCCAAGCAGTTTCAATCTAAACACCTTATTATTCGGTTTATAATATCAGAAAATCTTATATTCTGTATTGTTACTCAATATTTCATATATTGTAATAAACAAACGTTTTACATACTATACTGATGATTAAAAAAACACTCAGTAGATATCACTGTTATGTAATACGTCAACTGTATAAACAGTTCTGTAAAACTGTGAAAACTTTCAAAAAGATTTTTCACAAAATTTCGAAACATTTGTGTGCAGTCTCCCGACATGCTTCTCTCTGGCCAGGTTACCTTTATTAACCATCCGTCGGACGCCGTCGAAAACTCCTAAAGCCAGGGCGCGGCATGCCTGGGAGGCTCATTCCCAAAAATCGTCTATAAAATGTATACTAAACTATCTTATGCCAAAAATCACAATGTTTTACCTTCGTAGGGATGTATTCAAAGAAAATATATAAAGAAATACTAAACAAAAATAGTTGTTATTTATAACAAAGCGAAAACCAAAAAACAAATTTAAAAGTGATCGTAAATGTAAATGTAAATGTCGTAATTCACATATAATTATTATAAAAAAAACAGGTAAAAAAACTTGCACATTAAAGCACTTGGATTCTATCAGAAGCAAGCTCAATTCGAATCATTGGTTTGAGGCGGTGTGATTAGCACGCTGAAATGCGGACTCCGCAGATCTTGTTCGCGCGGGACAGACAGATTCCACTGTTGGAGTTTTTGCATGCATAGTTGAACAACCCTATTTTACACGTTTCTACACTACAGCTGGTGCATCTCCTTTTATTGGGAGGTGCGGGTGATTTTTCACGATCATCCACCGGGAGAAATATTTTCAAACGGATTTGTATGCTGGTATGGAGGCCGGGCATCATCTGCCTCCTTCGCTGCATCTCTTCAATCACCAGTTTAAGAGCTAACCCCTTCAGGATCTTTCTTCGAGTCATTGGTCCCGTTGATTGCAAAGTTAAATGACTTGAGAATTAATAACCCCCACAATTAGCATTGCAAAGATTACCAGTGGCCAGCGTTTTAAGTTACGGAGTGTAAGTAGTACACATTTGATCTGCTGTGCTTACACCACTTTTAGTCGAGTTGTAGAAAGTAATCAATTCTGGTTTCATTTTATCCCCAAGCGTAGGATCAATGGTATTATCAGAGTCAAGAGAATGTAAGAAACTAGAACCGTCCCGTCATTAAAACCAAACAAACTGCTGTATTGTGCTCTCCCTTTTACATTGATAAAAACAAAAGGCAAGTATTTTTTCCTGGCTGTAACAACATATAACAACTTTTTCATTTTCAATTCTTGGATGATGTTGAAATCGGTAAACCAATTATCGACAGTAGACCAATTATGTTGCGACCAGACCCAATTAACGGTACTGCCATTCGTTTCACCACATCAGTAAGTTTATTGCTTACACGGAAGGGACCTTCAGGCTATTTTCCTGCATATACTTCTATGCTGATGTGTACGTCTTTTATGCATCGACAAGGGCAAACAGTTTGATGCCATATTTGTTCGGTTCCGATGATATGTATTATCGAAAAGAGCACCTACCTCTAAAATTTGGAAGCATCTCGCCGATGGTGATATTTTCATAAGGGGAATAGTGATTGGTCACGATTTTTTCAAAGACCTCACGAATTGAAGCAAGGCGGTCCAATGCTTTTCGTTGGTTTGGGGTAGTTTTGTCATCAAAACGTAGGCAACAAAGGAAACATTTAATACTAATAACGAGGTTGAATTTTTCAATGCCATCATCTTCCTGCCTCCAAAGTTCGTCCAGGCATTGACGATTTGATTTTTAAGCACCTACTAAATACAACAAACCAATAAAAGCTTTATGTTCGACCACATCAGTGTGTATGATATTCCTTTCTCTAGAAAAATTGTACTTAATTGTGCCCATACATTGGTGTGTATACGTGACAATCATTTCAAGGATTTCATCCATAAAGAAAGTTTTTCAATATTCTAGAACAGTTTTTTCACTGCGAGCATTTCCTTTAACACCAGGAAGGTGAACCATTATGCAATGAGACATCTATAACGTTTTTTCGATGGTTGCTCTTTATACCACTTGGTTTTTTTGTCTCGTCCCAAATAAATTTCTTTTCCTGCAGCTGACGAATCCTCTTCATCAGAAGATATGTCCTCACCATCTTGTTCAGTTAATGAATTATCTTCAGCTTGCTCCACTTCGTCCACTTCATCGTTGTCACTTTCTTTCCGAAAATCCTCAGTCTCTGCAGGGTCTTTTAATTCATTGTAATATGCCGCTAATTTCGTTAACCTAGTTCGGATTATTTAGATTAAAGGTCCTACGCGCCATTTTGCTATTCTTTGCTAGTCGAGTCATGCAGATGTTGTAAGAACTGAACGATGAAGGAACTAGCTCCGATGAAGGAGAACACTTTAGCGATTCAGATGATGATCCGGACTATGTTTACCGGCTCAATTGCAAGACCACAGCGAGAAAACGGATGAGGCAGCTCTAATATAAGGTGAGATTGTGCATGAAAATCACTATTGATATAACTATTGATGATATTGGTATTTTTGATAAAGTTGGGGGGTGCTGATGAGATGGTTGTTGAAGAAGAACAAAGTCGATGACTGCCTAATTACATATTTAGTTGGATGAGGAAAAATAAATCTGTACTACCTTATTTTTGGTCAACTAAAGAACCGAATAGAAACGCTAGTATTCCTAGTAGAAATATCCGCGGATCATCTGGTCTTGCAAGTCCTATAAAAGCTTTGCGGAGTATGCCTGACAAGGGCAAAGTTTGGAACTTTTGTTTACCGATAATATGGTTCAAATGATTGTTTCTTATACAAATCAAAAACTTTCCTCTGACAAAAGCTCATTAGGTTCCAATACCGAACAATCGAACAATACAACATCAATCTATATTAGCTTGCCGAGCATTCTCAAGAGTGCCCATGAAAAAATTAAATCATTGTTTTCAAGAGATGTTATAAACGAGCCCTATTTCAATACTACATTGTCTCAAAAAGCTTTTGAAATTTTGACATTAGCCTTGCGGTTTGATGATTCAAATACTCGCGAGTTGAGAAAGGCAACATACAACATAAGGCACCTCCTATTATCGAAATATTAACGCAATTTATTTCAAACTCGCAAAAAGCATATTGTACTACTGAAAATTTGATAATCGATGAAATGTTAGTGCTATTTCGTGGTACCTGTGGCTTCAAGGTATATATGCCTAAAAAGCTTAAGAAATATGGCGTGAAAATAATGTGCTTATATGATGCAAAGACATCTTACCTTTATAAGGCGTACATTTACACGAGAGCGGGTTCAGATGGCATAGGATTGACACCAAATAAGCCAAATTTGCCAAAACGCAAAAACCAACTTAATGTGTGGTACGACTTTGTAAAGTAGGTGAACATGGGAGCACGAACGTGATATGTTACAACTGTTTCACTTCTATTAAGTATGTTGATGAAGTTGCTAAAAGAGGTTTAACTTATGTTGGCATGATGCGAAAGGATAAGCTGGTTATCCTAAAGGAATTTCTTTCTGGTAACAGCAGAGGTGTAGGGTCAGCTGACCATTGTTTCAATGGGTCAGACACCCTTGTTTCTTTTGTGACTAAAAAAAATAAAGCAATATTGGTGATTTCAAGTATGCAGCAAAGAGCAGATGTAGCGGTATTGGTGATTTCAAGTATGCAGCAAAGAGCAGAAATAAAGCCACAAAGTAAAAAACCGGAAATAATGCGAAAGCATTTAACTACGAAACCAAATGCGGCCAAATGCGGGGTCGATTTACTAGATATGAAATGCGCAGTGTACGGGTGAAACAAAAGAACTAGATGACCGCTCACTGTACTCTATAGAATAGTAACTATTTGTAGCGTCAATTCTTTTATCCTTTACTAAAGCTACAAAGATTCACCTTTGTTCAACCGATTTTCTTTCCTGAGAGATTTGGCAAAGGATGATTGAACCGTGAAGAAGATTTTCGATTTAAAATATTCCTAGGGAGCTAAATACACTTATTCCAAAATCGCTTTGAAATGCAGATAGCGAGTAGCAAGCAGTTGAAGAAGTTGTAGCTCCCACACATAAGCTCCAGAAATGGAAACTATGTAGCAAGTGTCCATACATCAAACAAAGGAAAACACAATATAAATGTATCAGCTATTCTAACACTATTTGTTTAGAACATAGCAGAAATATTTGTGTAGACTGTGCACTGATAGTTCCTAATCCAGGTACTTCACAATAATATAGACAATTTTTTATTTGATTTATTTATTATTTTTTTTTTTTTGGTCAACTATATTTTAAATTAACTGTGTCCATATTCTTTCTATTGCCAATAAATGTTCCTTTTTTTTTATTTAACTCCTGCGTCAATGATTTTGGCAATAAAAATAACGAATTAATGAAAAAAGGGCATCAAAATTGGATATGGTCTCTCAGACCAGGTCTTTCACTTTACATAACTTGAGACCTTCCTTCGGTTAAAGTGTTAATATTTTTAGATCGCTTCTCAATTAAATCCATTCAAACCGGCCATAAATACCAAAAAAATATATTGAAACCTACAAAAAAGATGAAAGAATATGAAAAATAAAAAAGGAGCCAGCCGTATAATAGAGAAGAAAAGTGTTCTAATAGAAACGAAATGAAGTTAAAAACCGACTGTGAGAATTTTCTGTTTTGTTTTTATGAAAAAGAAGATTTTGGATTAGAGTTTAGTTTAAAAATTATAATAAGTATAAACAAACGAAATCAGTATTCACAGTTTATCGTCAATGACCAATTCGCTCAAAACTAGAAAAGCGTGGGTGACGTAGCGGCACGATTATCCATATGAAACGTAAATTGTCGATTAACGCTAGAAAAAAATTGTAAATAATGGTATTAAAGTCAGAGTCGCCTTGTGTAACCGTTTTTTCTTCTTTGCTTTCAGTCTATCGGTTCTTTCTCGTAACAATCACTTTTTGCCGGTTTGGCAACACGGTCACAATTACTTCTGGCAACGCTGGCGAATTGAAAGTCAGATTGATCTGTTTCAAGTAGTAACGGACCGTAAAATAAATGATCATTTTGACTGCAATGATATAAATAAATTGATATTGATAATTTTCATTTATTAATAATTTTTAATTTTCATGGCCCCTCTATGTGGCCTAACTAAATCTAAATATAACTGTGTTATGTTATCTAAATATAACATAACTTTGGCTTTAGAAAAAATACTACAACATATTATTTTATAAATACTTTTGCTTAATTGAATTCGAAACATCCCTCCGGCAGGAATATGATATTGAAAATGAATACTGAGCGCATCAAAAGATTCATTCAGGTTCGGTTTTGCTCTATCACTCAATATTGCTTTCTTAGATTGTAATCTCAATCTCAGAATTTCCCATTACCGCATTTCATAAAATCACTAAAATTTTGTACATAAGGGTCAAAAAAGGTCACATAAGGCAAGTACACTTTATAATAGTATACCCAATAATACAACCTTATCACTTTAACCGAAAGACGGTTTCAAGTTACGTAAAGTGAAAGACCTGGTCTGAAAGATCATGTTCAATTTTGATGCCCTTTTTTCATTAATTCGTTATTTTTATTGCCACAATCATTCACGCAGGAGCTAAATAAAAAAAAAATATTTATTGACAATAAGAAGAGAATTAATTGACAATAAAATATTAATTATTGATACAGTTAATTTAAAATATAATTGATCAAAAAAAGTAATTTGAAATAAAGTAAATCAAGTGAAAAATTCTCTATATTATTGTGAAGTACCTGGAGTAGAAACTATCACCGCACAGTCTACACAAACATTTCTGCTATGTTCTAAACAAAAAGCTTTAGAACAGCTGATACATTCATATTGTGTTTTCCTTTGTTTGGTGTATGGCCATTTGCTACATAGTTTCGGTTTTTGGAGCTTATGTGTGGGAGCTACAGTTTCTTCAACTGCTTGCTGTTCGCTATCTCGATTTGAAAGTGATTTTACAATAAGTGCTCTTAGCTCCCTTGGAATATTTTAAATCGAAAGTCTTCTTCTCAAGTCCAATTCAATCATATCCTTTGCCAAATCTGTCAGGAATGAAAAATGGTTTAGCAGAGGCGAATCTTTGCAGCTTTGGTAAAAGATTAATTAACGCTACAAATAGTTACTACTCTATAAAATTCAGCAAGCAGCCATCTTCTAGTTCTTCTATTTGACCCGTATACTGCGCATCTCATGTCTAGTAAATCAACATCGCATTTGGTTTCGTTGTAAAAGCAAATTATTTCCGGTTTCTTATTTCGTGGATTTATTCTTGCTCTTTGGTACATACTTGAAAGCAGCACGACTGCTTTATTTTTTTTTTAGATATAAAAAACAAGGGTGTTTGACCCAAAGAAACAATGATCAACTGACCCTACAACTTTGGGGTTACTAGGAAGAAATTCTTTTGGGATAACCAGCTTATCCTTCCGCATTGTGCCAACATAAGTTAGATCTCTTTTAGCAACTTCATCAACAGACTCAATAGAAGTGAATTGCCACTTGTCACGTTCCTGTTTGTATGTTCAACTACTTTACAAAGTCGTACAACACACTGAGTTGGTTTTTGCAAGTTTAGCTCATTTGGTAATAATCATATGCTATCAGAATCCGCTCCCGTGTAAATGTACACGTTATAAAGGTAAGATGTCTTTGCATCACACAAGCACATTATTTTCACGTCATATTTCTTAGGCCTTTTAGGGATATATATACCTTGAAGCCACACCTACATCGAAATGGCACTAACATTTCATCGATTGTGAAATTTTCAGAACGTCAATATAATTTTTGCGAGTTTGAAATAAATTGCGTTAATATTTCGGTATTAGAAGCTTCCGTATCTGTTGTCTTTCTAAACTCGCGGGTACTTGAATCGTCAAATCGCAAGACCGATATCAAAATTTCAAAACGTTCTTTAGTTGACCGAAAAATAGGGTGGTCCAGATTAATTTTTCCTCATCCGACTAAATATATAATCAGGCAGTCGTCAAGTTTGTTCTTCTTCAATAGTTTGATTTTCATGTACAATCATTCACCTTCTATCAGAGCTTTCTCATCCGTTTCCTCGCTGTGATCTTGCAATTAAGCAGGCAAAACATAGTCTGGATGATCATCTTAATCGCTAAACTCTTCTCCTTCATCTGAGCTTGTTCCTTCATCGCTCAGTTCTTGCAACATCTGCATCATGCGACTAGCAAAGTCATGGTCCGTAATATTTACTTTTTTGCATTTCTTTATGGGTTTTTCTTCTCTATTGGGTACAAATAAAAAGAACAATTCAACAAACAATAAAAAGAAAAGTATAAATAGTTTACGTAAGGCGAAAGACCTGGTCCGTGAGACCAGTATGTTTTGACAAATCAATCTATCTAGAACAAATAAAGACAGTTCACTAAAAATTCGTAAGAGGAGGTAGGTGGTGGATAAGTGGGGGAAAGGTACTGAGGGCTATAACTCATGCAAAAAAGCAGGGTGTTGCCAATGTTCAAGTTTAAAATTTCTCTACTGGTCTCACAGACCCATCTTTCGGTTAAAATACAATTAAGTATACAATTTCAGCTCTAATCATACTACTTTGAAAGTAAAGAGAGAGTAAGGTGACTTTTCAAATAAATCACAAAGCATTTATTTATTCAGCCAAATTTATTTTGTCCCATTCAAAGTAATCCCCTCTCACTACAATACACTTATTTCAACGTTTTTTGCAGCAACAATTTTTACTCGAACTCTGATATTTCTAAGCATCCAGTGAACTTTCTTGAATGGCTTCGATGAACCCAATGGTATATACGAAGTGGTTTCTTCAATTGAGAGAACAAGAAAGAGTCACACGATGCCCTATCTGGAGAATATGGTGAAAGGGATGAAAGGGTGGAAGGGATTTGTGCAATAAAATTACAGTTTAGAAACGATCACTGAATTGGACTGGTAGATTTATATTTTTTCGCAATAACACTGTACCATTATCATCATCTGGTTACCAGCCAATTCACATCTCCTAAGAAGGCCGAAAAAGCCTTAACCTTATCACATCAAAAACCACTAAGTTTTTTTCGATCTGGGATTCGACCTGAAAGGTGGCGAAAGTGTATAGAAAGTTAGGGAGATTAGTTCAAAGATTAATTAGTTCAACGTTTTTATTTTAATTTTGTCATAAATAAATGTTAAAGATAGTGAAAAAGAGACTGAGAAATGAAATTGGGGACCTAATAATACGCCTACATGATGTAGATCGCTACACAATCGAAACTTTTTATAGACTTTCACAACGTCTTTATATTCGTTTGGAAAATAATAATGTTTTTAATATATTTATATCATAACATATTCATAATATGCTATATTTACATTTAGAAATTTACATCCCGTACGTAACAGTTTTAAAAAAGTTTAGACAATACTTTCTTTTATTTTTTGTTTAAGGACTGAAACACTCACCTATCGTATTGAATTCACTATTTACAATACAGATAGTTACATTACCTGATATACGCCCATCTTTAAAAAATGAAGTTACTTTTTCGCCGACCCAATATTATTATGTACAAGATTCATTCCTTTCACTAGGCCATCAATTCTATATCGAAATCATTTTACGGTTTACTTAATAACTAATTCGAGATCATCGAACTTTGATTTTAATCACAGCTTCAAATTTCAATTAGTAATATTATTAAAATAACATAAAAAATTAACCAAATTTTTACAAAATATCACAATTGAATATTTTTATTAATAAATATTTTATTAAGAACAAATATTTAAAATTACGGGTTCAGTTGATTACGCCACAAAGTACATCAAACGAGAGACAAACTCATCCATACATTTCCAGTCATCTCCGCCATTTTCAAACTTATCCTGAATGGCATCAGCCAATCGATCCATGCTGCAAAGATTAGTTACAGTGTTACATCGCAAAACAAATCACCCTGTACATGTAATGACGGTTTTGCTGGCTGTAGAAGAAGATGATGTAGAAGATGCTAACATTTTGAAGTTTCATCCTTCATATGAACATATGTGAAGTTTCAAGTCGATCTGTCCATTCATTCATACAAAAACAGCAGCAGCAGAAAAAAACGTATGTGTATAAATATGTTACTTTTTAAAATGTAAAATATTGAAAATGCAGTAATTATTTTTGCAGTAATTATTTTTTTTGTAAAAAAAGTTTAACGGCAATGGAAATTTATAGTGAAATGGTAAATGTACTAGAAGAGTTTGCTTCTTTAAAAACAATGGTTTATAAGTAGACAGGTGCGTGTCAGCGTGGCTGTACAGGCCTGGATGACGATTTTCGTGCTGGACGCCCAATAAGTGCAACTACTAAACAAATAGTTAATTCTATACGCTACAACAACAAACCACAGAGTGGACTGAGCCCGGATTTTCAGCCCCGAAACCAAAAAGGTTATAGCATCAATTTTTTTGGGATGCAAAAGGGGATTTTTTACATTTTGCATTTTTGCAAAACAAGACATGCATTGATACTTTCCAATCATTCAAAACAATGACAATTCCATGATATTTTTTGTCTGCCAAGGGCTACCATGGCAGGGTAAATATTTGTTAAGCTATCCTCGTAACTGCTATATGTCCAGCTCTTATGTTATGCCCTCATATCAAAAATTTTTAGAGAGACGTACGTATACGACAAGAAGCGTCTTCTTTAATTTAATGATTTATTTTAAAGTGAAACTGAAATGACAACGTGTTAAGCAATCTTGCAAAATATAAATCTTGTTAATGGTGAAAAACAAGTTTCTGAAAAAAATCTGTGAACGAATTTATCTACAAATAGTAAATTGTCTATATATGGTAAAATATAACGTTATTTTGCAATACCAAATGACATTAACCCAACTATAAAAGTGACCCAACAACATGAACACTGTAATAAAATTTTTACGGTATAAAAATGGTAGTAAAAATTACATGAAATATTGAAAATTAAATTCAAAAGTATCGATTATTATACTGAAATAAAAAGTATGAATTAATTATAGCAACTCCTTATTGCTTCATTTGTTTAAGTTACTCTTTATATGAAACACTCTTTCACAACGTATCTCAACATACAACAATCTCTACATAGATAAAAAATTTACTAATTGCAACTTTAGAACTTAAGCTATACCATAATTTATTAATTGTTTAAGTTAAGATCCAAGGAAAGATTTTGTAATGTAAAAAGATATTATGTTTGGAAAAAAGTGGAATAATAAGAAATAAAATAAAATATAACAAAACACATAATAATGAGTGATCAGAATTCAGTAGAAAAATAGGTTTGAAACAAGGATGTGTACTGAATCCACTAAAGTTTTCAGTTTTAATAAATGAGATTTAAAAAACATGCAATGAAAAATGTGCAAAATGGTAGCAAGAAAATGAAAAACAAGAACGATAACTACACAGAAATTATTATTTCTAAATGATATAATATAAATAGAATAGTAGTAGACATAGCTAGAAAGAATAAGCTAAGTTGAAAGAATGTAAGTAAGAACGAAGTAAAATCGTCAACACAACAGTCATAGAACAACTAAATGTAAGGCCAGTAGAAGAAATGACTGAAGAAAGACAACTTTAATAGTTACGGCACATAAACTGAACGAAGGATGGAAGTAAGAATCATAAGGGAAAAATAAAGTAGGATGACCTCGCATAAAATGGGAAGAATTAGTATGACAAGTTGCGGGAAAAAGAGAAATTCAATTGATTTAAGTCACAAACTTAAAAAAAATAACCAACTCTCAATCATTCCCAAAAGCTTGCATCGGCAAATTGCTTTTTATTGACTCAAAATATTTTCTATAGCAATCAATGCTTCCATTGCTTTGTTTCAATATTTTGTACAGTGTGCACCAGACAGAATTGAAATGTAGCACATTCTACAATATTAATTTAGCTTTTTTTAAAAGATGTTTATTGAACAGCTTCTCATAGAATCATTAACGGTTTTACCGACAAAAAACAAAAAAAATCTTCTTTTTATAGTTGTCTTAACTTTTTTTAAATCCAGTACAGGCTTCTTCCTTTTATTTATATTTTCCTTGGCTTCTACATCCTTTTTGTAGGGACTTGGAGAGAATTCAATTGTTGGCTTAGTACCTCTCATTTTTTTAATTACTCTTGATATGCAAGGAATATGAGATACAGTGTTCAAGTAAGATTTTATTATTTAATTAGTGTTAGTGATTTTATCAACTGCTGCTGTATTATTACCGTGTGCTGTATCTTGTGATATCGTTGAAGATCCAAGTTGAATGGTGGGTGGTGGTGTTGCATCTCTAGGTACTAAGGGTGGTGTTGTTACTTTTGGTGGCGTTGCAACTATTGGTAGCAATGGAACTATTGGTGGCGATACTACGATTGATGGTGATCCTACAATTGTTGGAGTTAAAAATATGAATGGCGATGTATGTCTAGCGAGTGACTATGTGATGTCTGATAGTGTAGTTTTTCCAGTTACATCAGCAGGTTCTTGATTTGATGAGTAAGAGATTTGTATAGAAGCTACGAAATCCTCTTCTTCGATGAGGTTTATGTCACATGGCCACAAACCTGTTGTTTTAAAACCACTTAGCGCTATATCCATATGGACCTATCTAGGGTACGATTTACAAAGCAGCTATGAAACGTTAGCCTGTTTTATGACACTGCCAGGATTTGAGCGTTGCGACGAAGATGCCACTTCATTGTAACTGTTTTTCAACGATTTGAAGAACGATCTGTCCAACGGCTGTAAGCGATGTGTTGTGTGAGCAGGAAAAGATACCAATATTATACCATAATCGCCGTATTATGGTATAATATAATATTATACCAAAATACGCCATCTGGATTGCTTCAAATATGTATGGTATGTGTTCTATGACCATCCAGTAAAAGTAAAATTGGTTTTTGGCCACTGTTATCTAATCTAATCTTGTGTACTGAATGAAATTTTGTAACCACTCCGCAAAAAGTTCTAAAGTTATTCATCCATTTTTCGAGCACTTAAATGCTGTGTTTGACGTAGCACATATGCCTCTCATTGGTAGACCCCCTTTTCCGCTTGTGATTGCACCAACTTGGTGTTTACCCTTTTGAATAATAACTTTAAAAGGTTTGTGAACGGTGGATAATGCAGTTTCATCTATATTATATATTTGGTAGCCAGTAAACTTGCATTTATCCAGTATTTCTTCATATTTATCAAAAAAAAATCATTAACACGCTCTTTGTTGAACCCTTTACTTCTAGCCATAGATGTTGGTTCTGGAACACGCTAAGACAAAATAGGCTGGTCTTTCATAAACCTGTAATACCACTTTTTGCCGGCTATTTTCTTCTCCTTATTAAAGCGATGAGGTAATTAAAATTTTTCAGCAAGCTCGAAGACAAGCTTCCTAAATTCAGTAATAGTTGATCCAAAGAAAACTAGACTTGAAATTTTCCAAATGCTGTGCTAATTCCTCTTCCATGCTTAATGACATATCATTAGGTCTACCCAATTGTATTGTTTTATTTAAATATCGTCGCAGTGTAGGCTTTGGTATATTATGTCTTCTACATGTTTCATTAAATCCAATTTCACCATTCCGATGTTTCAATAAAGCTTCGTCCATATCCTCATGCTTCCGAGTATTATACTTTCTCTTCGCCATATTTATCAGCTGATAAAAAATGTTTGATCTAAAACGATACCACGCGATATGCGTGAAAAAGTAGTCAAAAATTGGGTCTTATCCTTTTATTTTTTAGACATCTCTGGTTTACAAAAATAAACCCCGAACAATTCTTGAACTTGAACGAAACGTTCAGGCCACCACACTGACCCTGGAGCAATCCAGATATTTTTAAGTATAAAATATGGTTGTAATGAAATATAAACCTTTTGTTGTCTTTAATTTGTTCATTTATATTCTTATTATAGAGACTTCTTTGTTTTCTAAGCTTCGGTGTAGTGCTGAATATTTTTTAAAAATATTTAAATGTTTTTGAAGGTAATTATAATATTCATTGACCATTAAATGGGTTACCGTTAAAGATTAGTAGCTGTTTTTTGGGTTGGAAATATGTAGGCTAATTTGTTGTTGTCCTGTTATTTTGCCAATGTAGAATAATGTTCTGAACTATTTAGTCATTTTACTGTTCGAAATCTGAAAATTTAGTTCGTAATTAATAATTTTTTGATATAAATGAATAAATATTTGTGATTCTATAATAAATACAAAGACGATCTAAAATTCAAATCCTATATAGACTTTTTGTGAATTCATAATATCGATTAGACCTCATCACGATGATTTATTTGAACTTTTATCTGATCCTTATCTATTAGGTCTTCAATTTAATTATCGCTCTTTTCTAACTACTATTGACATTTATTTAGATATAAAGTAATTTCAAACTTAATATTCCAAGTAATCTCCTTTACTTTCTATACATTTTTGCCAACTTTCAAGCAACTATCGAAACCCAGATCGAAAAAATCTTGGAGGTTTTAATGTGATAAAGTCATTGAACCTTTTTTCGGCTTCAAGGGAGATGAAACGACTATCAACCAGGTGATGTTGCGGCGATCAGAAGAAATAAAAATCTGAAGAATCCAAGACTGCAGAGTACGCCGTGTGCGATACAATCTCCCAGCCCAACACAGTGATAGTTTCCACATTCCTTTTTGCTCTATGCGGTCGTGTGTTATCCTTAAGCAAAAGGACTTTCCTTCTTCTCTTGTCGGTACAAGCAATTTTCTCCTCCAGGGCATCACTAATACGAATCAGTTGCTGCTCGTAATAGTCAGTAGTGACCATTTTAAATGTCGTCGAACTCTAGCAGTGTACGAGAATTTTCTTTCAGAAATGCTTGCAATTCTTTATCCACCACTAGTTTAGTTGTTCTGGACATTCTGTGTCATTTAAGTTAAAATGGTCAAGTTCGTAATTGCTGAAACCATTTCTTAGTAAGTATTGTTCGAAATGTTTGTGTATATTTGTGTGCCGTGTGTTATCCTTAAGCAAAAGGACTTTTCTTCTTCTCTTGTCGGTACAAGCCATTTTCTTCTCCAGGGCATCACTAATACGAATCAGTTGCTGCTCATAATAGTCAGTAGTGTCCATTTTAAATGTCTCCAAGCTCTAGTATTTTACAACAAGAATTTTCCTTCAGGAATGCTTGGAATTCTTTATCCACCACTTGCTTAGTTGTTCTGGACTTTCTGTATCATTTAAGCCAAAATGACCAAGTTCTTAATTGCTGAAACAATTTCTTAGTAAGTATTGTTCGAAATGTTTGTGTATATTTGTATACCGTGTGTTATCCTTAATCAAAAAGGACTTTCCTTCTTCCTTTGTCGGTATAAACAATTTTCTTCTCCAGGGCATCACTAATACGAATCAGTTACTGCTCACAATAATCAGTAGTGACCTTTTTAAATATATCCGAGCTCTAGCAGTATACGACAAGAATTTTCCTTCAGAACTACTCACAATTCTTTATCCTCCACTTGTTTGGTTGTTCTGGACATTATGTGTCATTTAAGCCAAAATGGCCAAGTTCGTAATTGCAGAAACCATTTCTTAGTAAGTATTATTCGAAATGTTTGTGTACATTTATGACTTTTAACCGATGTGCTTACCTTCATTATCTTATTATATGTCCGTCCCTATTATCATTATTCTTCTTTTATCCTGGTTTATATATTATTCACTTATTCCATTATTTGTTCCAATCATTTCCCTCATTATATATCTTCTTTTGTTATTAAAACTACATTATCGGCAGAAGCAATTAGTACATCCTGGGTTCGTATAGTTCCCTTATTTACTTCCTTTGTGATGTACTCTAATACAATCTTAAAAGGAGTCGCAGAGAGCCCTTGTTTTATTTATTTATTTAAGCCCCCTTGTTTTATTCCTTTATTTTTTTTATAAACTGTTCAGCTTCCCCCTTCGATGTCTTAATGATTACTTTTTTTGTTTTCATTGTCATACAAATAATCTTTGCCAATTATGCTGATATCCCTAATTCCTTTATTATGTATTTCAATATAGGTTTGAGTATAGCCACGAATATTTAAACAGTGGTATTGGGTGAGGCAAGGGTCGCACTATCATTTTGTTTTGACGCAATTGTTTTCGTAACGAACACGATTTGAAAGTTGCTGAGTAAACAATAATAAATACTTATATCTCGAATTTACGTTGTAAGGGTTTGAAAAGTTTATGGAAAAAACCAATTATTGAAAAAAAAAGCGTTTATAATTGATTGCGGCTACGTATTCAATATAAACAATTTCGATTTTTCAAAAATTCTACTCTTTGGGAAACCATGATTTAAAAAAATAGTTATTGTAATAAGCAAATAAATTGTTACCAAATAAAAATATTGCAAATAATGTTGTTTATCCAAGTTCGAAACGTAATTATCTAAGCAAATTTCTGAAACTGTTTTATTCAAAAAAATCGACTCGAGTGAAATAAATGACTAATATCCAACAAGAGGAAGCTAAAAAAATATTTTTATGAAGCATTGAGTCTTTAGACTCAAAGTAAGTCTCGATCTTTTCTACAATTTCCACATTGTTGCATATTATTGAAAATATTTAGAAATGGACTCTTAAGTGCAAACACCAGTGGCGGCTCGTGTGTTTTTAAAGTAGGAGGGTTTCCCCTTCCTCCTTTTTACTTTTCGTGCTATTGAAACCCTATATAGGAGGTGAACCAGGACAATGAGTTGAATGAAAGAAGCTGAACGAAAATAAAATATGGTGTTTTGCTCTGAAAAGTTGTTTACTGTGATAAATGCTGGAGGGGCGGCGCTCCAACACCCTCCCTAACGAGCCGCTACTGGCAAACACTTAAGTATAGCATCAAAGAAAAACGCCAAAGAAAGAGAATGGTAGCCTGAAGAAATTAAACAAGGTATAATGGAAAACAATAAGGTACAGAAGGAATATTTACGTAAAACAGCAGATGAGTACAAGAAGATAAGACTTGAGGAAGTTCGGACGGAAGATGAAACAACATTTTATGAGTAAAGGCATCAAAAAAACTAAAGCGAGTCAGACTGGTCATATTCTAAATATAAATAACGAGCTGCTCACACAGGAAGTCGAAATAATGCAAATATGATAAAACAATATGATTCGAGTACTCGAATCCGAGTATATTAATTTAACATTCAAGATTACCGAACACTTATGTTGCTGAAGAGACCTATTCTAGATGAACTATCGCGACCACGCTCCGGCCATTCGAACTGACCAGGAGACGGGATGTGTCTGTCTCTAAGCGCCGCTCCATGATACTAATGAACCAGTTGTATCTATTGTGGTCTGTTGGAGATAATTACTCCCCATTGATGACTGTCTAGCATTAACGCTCTTCAATATTTCATGAAGAGCATTTTTGTAACGAACTTTTTAACCTCCTTGTTTACTTGCACTTAAAGCCAGTTCACCATATAATATACACTTTTCTAGACGATGATCATCTAGCCTGGTCAAATGCGCTGCGCAAACTGTACAATTTGATCCCCATTATCTGACTTGAAAAGGGCCTTGAGAAAGTTGAAAATGGAAAAAACATCAGGGCATGTCTAAATAAGCTCAAAAATTATAAAATATATGACAAATAGTGAACGTTGTTATGAGAAATAATAAATAAAATAAATGTAGGGAGTTGTATATAATGTTTGTCAATATTTTCATGTCGAGTAATAATCGTGCTTCGCATTTAACATTATGAATTTGCAAGAATTTGTTGAAAAACAGATGAGAAGAATGAATGAATAAGCACTGAATTTTTTTTGATAAGCACTGAAATCATATTTTCATTTGCTGGGCTAATTGAAAAGTTCGCGGAGCAACATCTATAGAGCACTAAAAGAACTATATAATCTACTACATTTAACCGTTAATCATAATCATTTTCAGAATAAATTCAAGTATTATTTACTTGTTATTTTATCTATTGGCACATTTTGATATTATAACAAAAACTACTGACTTCTACTGTTTGACATTTCCATAATTAAAACATATTAATAGAAAGCATACTGATAAAAAGAGAAAATATGCAACTAACGTTGAACACATGTTGAAAGATATTAAATTATTATATTGATAGCAGTACACTTAAAGAATACATATATAATGCAAAATAGATAAAAAATGCAAAAATTGCAACATCCAATATACATATTTCTATCAAACTAAAAATATACTCACTGTATATCTTAAACAGGAAAACTTATCCAATTTTGCAATTGTTTTCCTTTAGGTCTATGTATGCGACTGCAAAAACTGTAGCAAAGCAAACGGTTTATAAAAATTTGTTTTTATTGTATGGTGAGCTATTTTGCGCAATATTCAGTGGTTCTGTTAAATGTGCTAAAACGTCACGAGTTCGTGCTCTATGTGGATACCTGCTATTGTCTGAATTTGGGAACCAACTTTTTGTATGAAAAAAACAGGTTCAAGTTTTTGTGAAATAGAAAGACCATTGGGCCAATGCTGCTTTTACCCTTATAAGAACATCGATAAGATGACTTGGGCATCTCAGTTATTATGACTATAGCCAGTCCGAGAAGTATCCAAGGACGTAATAGAGGTCATTTTATGCCACTAGCCGTACATAGTAGGAATGAAAATATCCGAAAAGTGAGTCATATTTTTGTTATAATTGCAGATACGACTCTTTCAAAGATGACTGTTAAACGACATAAATTTGCGATGTTACTAAGTGCTTAGCAGCCTTACTGAGTGATTCCCAATACAATGCACCACAAGGCGTATTGTTTAGAATGCTGTCAAACTAAAATTGAATGTAACCTGGAATGAAATTCTATTTGTATTAGTAATGAGTCTAGATTTTGTTTGGATAATCATAATTTAACGTAGAAGGGTCAGACGTGTTCGGTGTAAAAATAATTATCATACGGAGGGCAAATTGTTTGAGAAACATGAAGCCTGTTATCTAAGTGAAATGTTTGCACCCCGCCATAATGCCATATATGAAGGTTCGTCGAAATCGCATTTTTTAGCAAAACAACTGCATACAATATACAGCTCGTCAAACAATAGCACTTTCTAGAACACTCTGTACTAGCGACAGTCAACTGGCAGGAAGAATCTCTAAATTTTTCGCCGATAGAATATAATAGCAATAGTATTAGCCGAACATTTGAGTGCTTGCTCTGATCGCGACCAATTTAAAATGAATTTGAAGCATGTGTACAATGTATCTAGGATTCCTTCCCACAAGAAACATATCATCTGATTTGGTCAATGCCTCTTAGAGTTACAGAACGTTATTATAAACATGAACCCACGCAATTTTTTTGTGTATCAAATATAACTCGAATTTCTTTTTTTGTTGTTTAATTAATCATTTTTTTATTATTACATAATATCGTCAAAAGGTACACAATAATAAAATTAATTAAAGGAAGTATATATTTAATAGCGTTTTTCATTTTTTAGTATATAATTATTTTACATTTTTATAGTTTTTTAATATATGTTATATGAAAAATGAATGATTATAGTTCACTTCACTAACATAGTTGCTTCAATAGATGTGACGAACAACCTGAAATTATAGGCAATGTTTAAAGCTTAAATCTGATAATGAAAATATTTAATTTTTTGGGTACACAAGTATTATTTTAAAGTTAGAATTAAAAGTAATGTAATGTAATCACATTAACAGTAATAAATGTAATGTAATCACATATTATTAAAGAGTAAAATGTGCTTAAATTTTAATCGAACGTTTGTGTACAGAATATGTGTCTTGTACTTTTGCAAATTTGGCCAATATATGCGAATGATCAAATCTTGTGCGAATGCTCTTTTTGAGGTTTCATTTAGATAGTTATTAAAACGCCTTTTCACAAAAATGGGGCTACAAACTAGATCTATATCCGAGGAGGTCAAAAAAAGTCTATATTTTATATTTTAAGCGGCAAATTGTGGATCAAGAGAAAAATTGGGGTCCTCATATTCATTGTGTGAGTTGTCAGGTAAATTTAGTGTAGTGGATGCATCGCAAGAAAAATGCTATGCCGTTTGCTATTTCTATAGAGTGAGGAGAACCTACTGACTATGTAAGTGATTGCTACTTTTGTATCACTAAAACAGAAGGGTTTTCAAAAAAACAAATCGACAAAATTCAGTATCCAAATTTTTCTTCTGCATTTCCAGACCAGCTCCTCATAGCCAGGAAATTTAAACCTGGATAACATGTTTCTCAGTGATTCTAATTCTTCAACAGGATTTGATCCACAACTTCCTGAGAACACCAGTTGTGACCCAATATTTTTAACAACTACCAGTGAACCTCACTTAATAACTCAGAATGAATAAAATGATTTGGTACGTGACCTGGGATTGCCAAAACAAAAATCGGAACTTCTTGGTTCCAGACTTCAACAGTGGGACTTGTTAGATACAAATGCAAGTGTGTCACTTTACCGAAAATGGAATGTAACATTTTCAAGTTATTATAAAATGGAAGGATTACAATAGGTGTGTTGTAATATTGATGGTTTAATGAATGAGCTTAATATGGAACATGTACCTTCCGAGTAGCGTATTTTCATAAATGGAGCCTAAAAGCAGTCTCGTTTTATAATGAAAACAATAATCCATCTATTAATTTAGCCCATTCAGTGATAATGAAAGAAACCTATAACAACTGAGCAACCAGACCAAATCACGTTAAATATGAACACTATCAGTGGGATATTTACTAGGACTACTAGGAATTCAGGAGGGTGTTACAAAGTATTGCTGTTTTTTTTTTGTATCTATGGAACAGTATGGCAACAAAAGAACATTATAGTAAGAAAGATTGGCCTCAGATAACTTCTTTTGAACCTGGTAATTCAAACATAAAATATCATCCCCTTGTTAACCGAAAAACGTGCTTCTTCCGTCTCTCCATGTTAAGCTTGGACTAATGAAAAACTTTGTTAAAACTATGGGCAAAGAATGTAATGGTTTCAAGTACCTAAAAGAAATATGTCCCCAATTAAATGATGCAAAACTAAAAGAAGACATATTTATTGGACCTAAAATAAGGAAGCTTCTAGGTGATTTCCGTTTTCAAGAAAAATTAAATGAAAAAGAATGTGCAGCTGGAAGTATTTTGTAAGTGTAGTGAAAACATTGCTCGAAGAAGAAAGGTAAAAACTATAAAAACCTCCTAGATGAAGTATTGAAAGCCTATGAAGCACTAGGGTGTCGCATGTCTTTAAAAATGCATTTTTTAAACTCCCATTTGGATTTTCTTCCGGAAAATTTTGATGCAGTAAGCGCCGAACAAGGAGAGAGGTTTCACCAGGACATCAGGACGATGGAAGCAAGATACTAGAGACGCTGGAATCCGTCTATGTTGGACGAGTACTGCTGATTTTTAAAAAGAGATGATGTTACAGAACACAAGAGAAAGAAGTGAAAGGTTTTGTCGCTGTATGACATGTTTTATGTCATGAAATATATTTTTTATTC
Source organism: Cosmopolites sordidus (assembly GCA_031761425.1). NCBI lineage: Eukaryota > Metazoa > Arthropoda > Insecta > Coleoptera > Curculionidae > Cosmopolites > Cosmopolites sordidus. Next base: position 518,661 of record JARFXV010000813.1, on the reverse strand, counting down.
ACATATTCCTCAGTAATGCCTTTGCATAGATTTAACACGTTTTACATGTTTATATTAAATAAATATTAGATTGTAAAAATATGTCGGTTTCTTTTTTTCCCCACCTTCGACCACCTGTGACAAAAAAATTGTACGTGTTACATTAATTAGCTTATTATTTTCGGATTTAGGACTGCAAAATATTTCATATACAGCTATTTTCATCAATGTTACCTTAAAATAGTTTAAATTTTTAATCTGTGTAATTAGTTACAGTAAGCGAGATCGCACTCTATAAAATCTCAAGATAAAATCAAAGAATTGAAACCCGATATTGCACCCTCAGAGTAATATCTATTTAAATTTTTCCACTATTTATTGAATGGAGAAAAATTGGTAGAAAGGGTCAAAAATTGTCTTCCCTTTCTTTATTAAAACCAATCTTCGCTGTACAGAAACACAACTGAAAATCTGCCTACTATATGACAACAGATTATTGTTAATGAGGATGATTTATTACTGTTTAAGAATAAAAATGTATTTGAAAAATGCCTTTCCACTTTGCACTGTCCCTAATATTCCTAACAATTACTAATGACGCTGATAAATCAAAGCCTTTTCTAGTTAATTTAATCAAGCGTTGGAATACATTAGGCTCCATAGTTTTTAAGTTTGCTAGTAAATGTTAGCTTTCTTATGATGTTTTTGGTAATGAAACTAATCGAAATTTGAGAAAACTAACAATTGAATATTAAAGTAACTTTTTAAGTATCTTCGGTATATGCGGATGTAAAATGCGGATGTGAAATTCCCATATTATTCAACATTTATATAGAAAATTACTAAAATGAAAAGAGCTAAATTATAAAAATAGAAATCTTGTTCTGTATCACATTTATTAAACAAGAAAAGAAAATACAGTAAGCAACAAGCATGAAAAACATTCATGTTAGTTAATTGCGGAATCTAATATTCGGGTTAAGTTTATTACACAACCCCGATTTGGTGTAAACATTTTGGTATTCAGTTCTTTTCTGTCTATTACAAAAATGCATTAATGAGTCCAATCGAAAAATTATCGTAAGAGCCTTTGGTAAAGTGCTTGAGTAAATTAGTGGGTAAGGTTATATTTCAAAAGTAGCTATTCACGAAACTCCAGTGATATAGAAACACCATAAAAAGTTGATGTCAATATCGGTAAATTTATTACAAATAATTAAAAAACTAACAATTAAATTTCACCATCGTCCGGAAAAATATGTCCCGCTAATTCCTTTATCCGATTTATCAACATTGTTTACTAATTTAAACATACGGTATAAGGGTTTAATATATATATATATATATATATATATATATATATATATATATATATATATATATATATATATACTCATAAAAAAATAAACATAACATTTGACTAGTCTACATAACTACTAGTGTTGAACCTGACGTAAAAAAAAATATTAAAATAACTCCAACAGATGATATGGAAGGAAAGGGAAGTAGGAACGAAATCATGTAGATTTGTATGGAAAATATTGTTGATGAAATACAAAAAACGAAAATTATTTATTTTAAATCAATATGTGTTTAAGAGGTTAATAATCAAGTGTGTTTAAGAGGTGCTTTTAAAATATGTTTTATAAATAAAAATAACAATAAACAAATCTCAATAATAGATCTAGGAACAATGTTGGTAACATTTTTTAAGACAAATTTCATAAAAAAATTAAAGTTCTTAAGTTAAAATAAATCACTATTCACGCCAGTCAAGGAATAATGAAGGTTTTGAATATATATATATATATATATATATATATATATATATATATATATATATATATATATATATATATATATATATTATACATTTATACATTTACATATATACATTTGGCTAGTCCTGCATAACTACTAGTGTTGAACCTGAAGTAAAAGAATATTAAAATAACTCCAACAACAGATGATATGGAAGGAAAGGAAAGATAAATACATGTCATGTAGATTTGTATGAAAAATATTGTTGATGAAATACAAACAACGAAAATTATTTATTTTAAATCAATATGTGTTAATATTAAGAGGTTAATAAGTCTGTATAAGAGGTGCTTTTAAAAAAAAACATAAAAAAATGAATGTTCCTAAGTTTAAATAAATCACTATTCACGCCGATCACAGGAATAAATGAAAATTTTGAATATATATATATATATATATATATATATATATATATATATATATATATATATATATATATATATATATTACTATTATCATTCACATATAGGCCCTGGTGGACCACGCGAAGTACAATTAGAGGCGTTTGTTGTTGTTAGCCTTCCTTTGCGCTCATACTAATTTCATTCTTTCGCTATGAGCTTTTTTCCTTTCGTCAGACCAAGTTATTCCAGTCTTCCTACATTTTTCTCTCTGACCAACCTTCCAAACGTCAACCTTGGTGTCTGAAACAGCCTCTATCCTGAATTTCACTTTGTGTAATATTTGCTGATCTTAGGTCCTCTTTAATTGCAGCAATCCATTTAATTATTTCTACTTTAGCTCTACTCCTATTTTCATAAAATTCGACTATTTGTCTAGTTAGCCTACTCGGATTCATCCGTTTTATGTGTCTGTAAAACTTGAGCCTTCTTTTTCTCATACCGCTATGTATATCTGTGTATTATTTGATTTCTTCGTTTTCTCGAAGTCGGTATGTTGTGCTATTTATTTGTTTGGGGCTTAAGATTTTTCTTATGATTTTTCTTTCCTTCTTTTCAATGTCCTCGATGTCCCTCTTTCTATTCAAAATGAACGTGTCTGCACCATATAGACATTCTGGCTTAATAACTGTGTTGTAATATCTCAGTTTTGTTTTTTTTAGATAGGCATTTTTTGTTGTAAATATTTTGTGTAAGTTTCAATGCCGTTTCCATTTTTTGACATCAACCCTTATTGGCCGCTTTTTCCAGTCCATTTTCCATGATTATTTCACACAAATATTTGAATTGAGTGACTCGTCTGATGTTACAGTGATGTCTGATGTTATTAAGGTGTTCTTAGGCTCTTGCAGGTCATGTATTGTGTCTTTTCATAGGAAATGTGGAGACCTACCTTTTTTGCTGTTTCTTTTAGGATTTCAATCTGTTTCTGTGTCGTTAATACATCTTGAGCCAAAATTGCTAGATCATCAGCAAATGCGAAACAATCAATTTTGATATTGTTTCTCCCCAGTTTAATGGCTGGTCAATATTCAGTTCCGACTTTTTTTCACGTCACTCCTGTATTACTTTTTCTAGAATATATATATATATATATATATATATATATATATATATATATATATATATATTCTATATATATATATATATATATATATATATATATATATATATATATATATATATATATATATATATATATATACATATATATATATATATATATATATATATATATATATATATATATATATATATATATATGTATATATATATATATATATATATATATATATATATGTATATATATATATATATATATATATATATATATATATATATATATGTATATATATATATATATATATATATATATATATATATATATATATATATATATATATATATATATGTATATATATATATATATATATATATATATATATATATATATATATATATATATATATATATATATATATATATATACACACACACAGTTTATCACATACAGCACAGTTTATCTGTAGCGGCCCTTTACCGCAGGATGGCAGTGCTGCGTGTGATTGCAGCCACCATTCGACATGGTCGATTTATATGATCCTGGCTTTAGTCATTCCCTTCATCCGCTCTCCGGACGCTCAGCTTGAGCCCAGCTGAGGACGGCTTAAGGCCAGAAACCGGTCCTAGAAGACGCTTGCTGGCGCTTTGGGTATCGGAGATTGGGGAACGACAAAGCATTAACGTGGAGCGCGGGTGTATGATCTTGGTTTTTAATCCCTCGTCTCGTTCTTTAATAGACACACCTTGTATATAAACCGAGGGGTGCAAATAAAACGGATGACAGAAATTCCAATTAAATACAATCTTTTAAGTGTTCAAAGTGTTTAAATTGCCGACCTTCAGCATTTACACATTTCCGTTGTATAGTTTCTAATATATATATATATATATATATATATATATATATATATATATATATATATATATATATATATATATATATATATATATATGACGCTTATAACCTATAAAATTATAGACCAATTTCTTTACTGTCACAGCTCTATAAACTTCCCACCAAAATAATAACAAACAGACTAAACCGAACCCTTAAAATATTTATAGAGAAGACCAAAGAATACAATCGCCCCTCTATTGTGCATTTGTGAATATATACGCACCTAATAATATATATATATATATATATATATATATATATATATATATATATATATATATATATATATATATATATATATATATAGATACAGGGGTAAACAAAAATTAAAATTATTTATTGATTTGTCCGTTACTTAGTGGTAGTTCATTTTTTAAAAGGAATAAAACAATTTTTTTACTTTGTTATCTATCACTTTTATTTTTAAACAAAATTTTGTGTGACTATTGTTTCCATTCTCAAACACTACTTTAAAACTCTTTTTTAGTCTCTCTAGTTTTAAAGTTTGAGAATGTAAAGTCGTTTAAGGAAACTATAGTCATACAAAATTTTGTTTAAAAATAAAAGTGATAGGTAACAAAGTAAAAAATTGTTTTATTCCTTTTTTAAAAAATTAAAATGTTCAAGATTGTTTTATATTACTTTTATAATAAATAGTTAGACTACGTTTTATTGTTTTCAAAAGTACTAGCATTTACTTCCACTTATCAGCTCTCTTATGTACAACTCGGGTTGCTCTGTGAATGGATTTGTGTCTGTTTCTTATAACTGCTGCTGCATTTACTATCCGGTCGAGTAATGCAGCTCTAGTGTCTACTTTAAGATGTATAGTAGAGAGGATTAAGGTCTAGTTTATCTAGCTGGCTAATGTGTGGACCACCTTGTCCAATTCGCGTAAAAATCCTGGTACCAGAATTTCAAAATGTATTAGCTGCGACGAATTAACTGCCAGGACTAATTGTGAATATAGGTCACCATATTTTTTTTTTTGCAAATACGGTATTTATCTTTTTTTCTTACTTATTCAATAATAGAAATGTTTTTAAATATTTAAGTAAATATATTTCAATTTAATATATAAAAGGATTTAAATAGAAATTAAAAGAAATAATTGATTTTGGTAAAAATGGCGCGGCGCGCGAGTTATAGATAGCTGGAAAATAAAAAATAAAAATAAAAATAATAAAAAATCCAGATTTTTCCTTCTAGGTATTAGAGGTATTCATAACATTGTATCAACAAACTGCAATAAGATTTGTTCATTTATGGTAATGTTGTTTAAACCTCAAACGGTCGCACGGCGTCGAATCTACCGCACTTAATATATTTTCATCCATAAAATCCTACATCTACTTCACATGTATTTCCCATCCTTACTAGCCTCTTAAGCTGGGTCCATACCAATAAAATTTTTGGTATGTGTTGAATTTATTGGAACAATTTGTTTCAATTTTCTGGCGGACAACAGATGGTTCGTGTGCGTGTTGAGCGGCGACAATATTTTTGTGTGACTGTGTATCAGAGGGTCTACATTGCCATGCAAGAACATCACATACAAGGTAAATTTGTATTGATTTGGACTCAACTTTATACGCCCCCCGCGTAGAGAAAAGACTATATACCCCTTTCCTGGGCGCGATCCGTAACGCAATTACAGATAGCAATTACTTAAATCGCAGTGTAAATGTCAAATAGTTTATGCCCACAACTTATATAATAATATTTTTAATTTTTTTTTCATATCGTCTAACAAAGTTTGTATTTTCTATTTTTTATTACTAAAAATAATCGAGGCGAGGACTAATTAGTATAGTTGACAAAGTATAGTTGTTGTATTCGACGTCAAGAAAAAATAACAGATGGCCTTTGACAAAAATTACTGATGACCTCTTTTTTCGTTTTCTAGATATTGCAGGAATATAAGAAATGGTAATTTCAAGGGCAAATAAAGTAGTTATAGAAAAAAGGCAAAAATTTTACGTGAATTGGGAATGCAGCTGATAAAAGAGAATATAGAGGGAAGAGCTACGACGGCAACCGTAGTTAAGATAATACCTTCCGAGAAAACTCAAAAGAAAAATTAATTAAAAATGGAAACTCATGTAACGAACCAGGCATAAGTTCCAGTGCATCCAGAGGAATATGTTGCAAAATATGTCCTGCTAAAAAGAGGAGACATCCAAGACACAATGCACCGTCTGAGGAATATTTGCCGGGACCACACTACATGTCTTTGCAATAAATGTTGAAACTGATGAAGAAAACTAAACCTACGATAACCAATTAAACACAGGCATATAATAAAAAAAAACATTATTACTGTTTCATAGATTTAATTTTAAACTCGTTAATTTTATAAATTTGATTTTATTTTGCGTTTAAGTAAGAGTTACATACATACATATAGTTAAACTTAAAATTAAGAAATAAATACAGGTAAATAATAAAAACTACTGTATTTTTTAATACTTGATCTCACCAAAGTGCAATTTTATAAATTCAATTTTATTTTACATTTAAGCAAAATTTTTGTTACCAAATTGTATCCTAATTTAAAGTTTTTGTGTCCAATGAATTAAAATGTGATTAATAAGTTGATTTTTTAATTCGTTTTCAAAATCCTAAAATCTTTAATAGGTCTTTAAACTTACGCATCCGCTGCCGTAAAAAATGAGCGCGCACGCGCTTGAAGGTTAAGATGGTGTCGGCAACCGCATCGCGGGGAACAACGGTTTTCGACAACTAAAGTTAAGCGACGTCGGTCGCGATCGGGACCTAGATGGGTTACCGTAATGTAGGAAACTCTACAAACTAAGTAAGCCATGAGCCAATTTCACCTGAAGAGCTAAAAATTAAAAATGCTGTTTGATATTAAATTTTATTGTATTTTTATTTTTAAGACAAATTAAAAAGTTTTAACCCCTTTTGTTGATGATTTTGATAAAACCAAGCAGAGGCTTTCTCTGCTAAGAAGTTTAGTTCAACTTGACCTTTAAACGCTCATCGAAAAATGTTCAGTTAAACTTTTTCAATTTTAAAAAACATAAATAATCTACTTCGGATAGTCGTATGTCTATTGCAGATTATAAAATTTCCAAAGTTTTAAAAATCCTTAAAAGGAATGCATTAATAACAATTATTTAATGTAATGTTCCATATAATCAATAAAACTGTATGTAGCATGCAACCTTGCTGTGAACTTAAAGGTTGCATGAAATTATTTATTATACGTACTGTATCAATCATGTAAAGTAACACCTACATTCTTTACAACTATTCACTCTAATGCTGATATAAAATCACGTTCCAACCGTCGTCAATTAAGGCAATCGTTATTTGAAGGACGCTCAAATTAAAAAAAATGAATTGAATTACTTTTACATATTTTAAATGTAACTGTGGTGCCACAACTCTAATATACTATATCTGTTTAAACCGACAAAAATATTTTTCAACCTTTTTGACTACATTTAAAAGTCTTCAGGGGTATGACCGTTTATATCGGCTTTTTCTGATGAAGTTTGTAATGCTATGCAGCTCACGCCATCTTGTTGTGAACGAAGGCATTTTTAATATTATTCATGAGTCCACTTACAACTTTTCATACATTCTAAATACTTGATTACACTGATGCATTGCTTCTCTGCTGGCATGGAAGATCATTGTACTTTAATGCCTTCATTTTATCGATTAAATAACATACTAAATTATTAGCAGAATAGTATTCTTGTTACGCACTAAATGTAAAAACCATTATATTAACTGAGGTAACTGATACTTCGTTTTGATAGAAATTATTATTTCGGGACAAAGTTCCTTCTTCATCTGAAAAAACCGCTGTGTGCCGAAGCAACTGTCATACCATTTTCGAATATAGTGGAAATTTAGTTATAACTATTAGTTTTTTCATTCAAAAACCGTTATGTAATGTGTTCACTCACCATTTTTGGTGAAGACTTTTTATAAAATTCGTTTCTCAAGAAAATTTTATATATAAAATATCAGCAGCAGCTCTTAAGTTGAAATTATGAAAAAAGAATTTGCATATAAAAAAGATTTTTGGAATAAGAATTCAAGATGTTGGAACTCTATTATCTTTTGGTGGGTGATGCCTAAAATGTTATTGAGAAAAAAAGGTGGTATAAATACTAATAGAGAGATATATTCTTTGTATTGTGATGACCCATTAAAATTATGCTTTATTATATAGTTTTAATTATACACTATCTACACAAATTATATCCAAAATGATTAAAATCAAAAATAGTTTAGAAATATTGCCATGAGTTGCATGATGAGTTGCACGTTTGGGATGATATCTAAGATTACTGGTTGTAGACCGTTGAGTGTCTTCAACTGATAGAAAACGATCTCCTTTCATCAATGAGAGAGCCAGGGATGCAAATTGAATAAATACGGGGCATATTAAAGCAATAAAAAATTGATTTTTCGTCAAAAAATCAGTAACAATTGATGAACGATGAGGAGCTGCATTATCGAGCCGCAAGCATAGCCTGGGGAGTGAAAAAAATGTTTTTTTTTTCCACATTTTCTTTGGTCATCGCTTCAATTGGTTAAAATCAATGTTTATCATCACGCACATTCCCTTTGCCTTCTCTGAATTATCAGTTCCACTCACAAACGTGTGTTTGGAACATTTGAAGTATTTCCGTAGCTTTGATTATTTTTAACCACAAAACTTAATGTTTATTTCCCAACCAATAAATTACTCTACCCTTTTCATTAAAATAATGCCGCTTATTTTTCGGACAGTGCGTGTACAAACTGTTGTTTTGATCATTTTTTGTACCAGGTACGCATCGTACTGGTCGATTAAACTAGTTTAGTGGTAATAAATAAAGATCTTTGATTGATAATGAGCATTATACGTGAGCTTGATGATGATCACTTGAAAAAGCACGGTTAGGTAAACAAACTCGATGAGTTTATATAAGTTCATTTAACACCATACATGAGCAGGTTCGATTTGATTTGAAACGTAGCCAAACAAAATCGATAGCGATCAATAAATAATAAATTATTTACTGTAACATTTAGCCCATTCGGTCATTGAGCAATGATCTGATGAGCTAACTCAAACTAATAATATTCGAGATCAAACATGGAGTGAAATATATTCCCACATTCACAATATAATCCTGATATTATGCCAGCAGACTTTCATTTGTTTCATTAAAGGCAAAATTATTTTATACGTTCACTATAAAAAAGCATTAAGTCACTCTTTGAAAGGATTTTTAAAGATTAGAAATGGTGTGATTTTTTAGATTATGGAACAAAATGGTATTTTAAACTCGAAGAGATTTACCACTAAACACTAACATGGTTAGCGAAATGTGCGTCGAGAAGTTTAGAAAAGCGATTTAGTATTGAGTGGTAAATAACTTCTAGTTTCTAGTCTAAATTCTTCTATAGAAGAATTGAAAATGGTACGTTATTGAGTAAAGTTATTTAATTGCATAAAAACACCCTCCGATATTGTGTGGTAAAAAATTCCAGTACATTCCAGAGTTAGTCACATACAAAAAGTTTCAAATAGATGCCAAAACATCAAAACATTAAAAAATGTAACTAAAATGGCGTAACTAAGCCAGATGTCAACACGGTATAATGTTTAAATATCATGTGTTCTGAAATTTGCATTCGCCATTTCTTTTTGTATACATTGAAGGTAGTATAATTTTAACAATGGACGGATATACAGTGAAGCAATAATTACATCATTCAAAGTTATTATTTAAATGGGCATTCATTGAAAATATCCATCCCAACACTCTTAAATTTTGGTGTAAATAATCGATCAAACCAATCTTCCATTCAAAGATTTGTGAAGAAATTGGAAGAAATTGGTTATGCTATTAATTAACCGACAAGTGGAAGACCAAAAACTCTACGCACAAATAAAAATAGAGATGCTGTAACTGAAAGTGTTGAAAATTAATTTCAAGAATTGCGCATATTTTGAGGTATTTCATGGAAGATTTTGCACAAATATTTGCATTTATACGCGTACAAAATTCAATTAAGTCAGGAATTAAATGAAAAAGAAATCGTTGGCATAGTCGTAATTTATCTTGTTGGATTATTGAACAACGAATAATGGATCAATTTTTCACGCAATTTTTATTACGACATGAAGCTCAAATCACAATGCATTGTTTAATAAGCAAAATTCGCCTCTCCGAGGTGATGAATATTGTCATCTTAATGATATTAATCAATGAAAAATATCTATATACACAAAACGTTACTGTTTGATGTTCATTTTAAGCAAATTGAATCATTGAAGTATTTTTCTTTGAAGATGATGCTGGAAGTGGAGTCAATATTGATCAATACAAGTCAATATTGAGTAATTACTTATGGCTAGAACTGAATCATGTTGATGTTTGTTTCCAAATAAAAATAGGGTGCTATAACGAAACATCTGAAATATTCAATTTCTAGGATCAAAATTTTACAAAATACAGATTTCAATTGACCTTCAAGTTGAAAAGTCGAATTTATGCAAAGAAGCCATAAACAATGAACAGCTTAAAAAAACATATTCCAGTTACAATTCGTGCATACACCCAGGAACATGTCAAGAATTTTTTGAAATTTTCGATTTTCGAATTGATTCCTGCAAGCGTTCCAAGTATATATTTAGATAATCCTATAGTTGCCACCATTTTGAATTTTTAGTATTAAACGGGGTCTCCGCGGTATAGGATATTTCTTTAGCCATTTAGAATTAAGAAAACTATAAACGCATATTACTAAATAAGTGTTATAGAGTCTCTCCTGTTAATTCTTTTAGTTTCCGACGTTAATTATTCATATATCATTCACGTTTAATAAATAACTTATAATCAATTATAAAAAAAAAAAAATATATTAGGTTGTTGAGAAGGTTACTGCGGTCTTTGTTATTTTAATTTTAAATTATCTTCAAATAAATTTGGGTAAAATTGCTTTAACTTTATATATCATTTTAAAGCGAATATTTCACTAGTCGCTTTAAAATAGTAGTAGTTTTATTCTAAAATATTTTTTCAGAGCATTAAATCCAACATGGATAAAAAACGAATTCGCACAATTTTCTTGTTCCAGTTCAAGCTAGGCTGAAAAATTGCTGAAATAGCTCGCGATATCAACGATGCATTTGGCCCAGAAACGACTAACGAAGGTACTCCACTTCGTGAAATCAATTCATCTACTGGAACCTTCGATGTTAAGCATGAAACCAAATTATTGTTTTAAACTTATCAACGCGCGTTTCGATAACCATGTTAGCATTGTCAGGAGATTATTTAATTTGATTAGAAATTAAATTATCTCATAATGATGCTAACATGGTTAGAGAAACGCGCGTCGAGAAGTTTAAAAAAGTGATTTAGTACTTAGTGGTAGTTTTGAACCTACACCTCCACGCGGTAGAAAGTGGGCACTTAGGTGGCAAACGTAGGTAGGGACCGAGTAGCTGTCGGGATAAGCAGCTCAACCTCTTGCTGGTCAACAGCTAAGGGTGGAGGAACTAGCAAGAGGCAGAGGGCACCCCCTTGTCCTAAGGTTGAGAAATCAACCTTAAAGGCGGAAGAGCCAGCAAATGGTCAACGGCATGAGGATGCAGAAGGCAACGGGAAACCACTGCATTAAAGATCTGACAAGGATATCCCTAGTACAATCAAAATGGCTATTTTCAAGACTAAATATTCCGGAGTTTCTAGCCCTCCAATCGGTTCTCCGGGGAGGGCAATCTTGAGAAGAGGTAAAAAACGCGAAGCAGCAGACACAAGGAACTTAAAAATAGGTACGTGGAATGTGACCAGTATGTATGAGGCTGGTAAAGCCCACAATGTAGCACAGGAAATGAATAGATTGGACGTGGATATTTTGGGGATTAGTGAGACACGATGGCCAAGTGAAGGAATAACCAACATAGGGAACCATCATATAATATACTATTCTGGAAGCAAAGACACACGGCACAGAAATGGAGTAGCTTTTATGTTGAAAAAGGATCTGGATAAATCAGTATTAAACTTTGTCCCAATATCCGAACGAATTGCCTTACTACAAATGAAGTCAAATCACGCAACAATCAACATAATACAGGTATACGCTCCAACAGCGGATAAAGACGACCATCAAATAGAACAGTTCTATGAGGAAATAGATGACACACTCAAACTGACTAAAAGAAAAGATGTAACAATTCTTATGGGCGACTTCAACGCGAAGATCGGAAGAGGGAAAGTAGAAAGGGTAGTGGGTAGCTACGGATTGGGTATACGCAATGACAGAGGGCATCGGCTAATTCAGTTTTGCCAAGAGAAAGATCTGGTGGTTGCTAATACGTTCTACAATCTCCCACCAAGACGACTATACACTTGGACATCGCCGCAAGATAGTGAAAATCATATAGTACGCAATCAAATAGATTATGTGATGATTAATCAGAGATTCAGAAATAGTGTAAAGTCAGTGAAGACCTACCCAGGTGCAGACGTAAATTCCAACCACAACCCCCTAGTGACAAGGGTGAATATACAACTAAAGAAACCAGCTCAAAAGTCGAGACGAATACAAATTGATCTCAACGGTCTTAATGACGTAACCATCAGAGAGAAAATAAAATTGGAGATAGACAACAATCTTAACAACTTAAATATGTCGGAGGATAACAATAAGAATTGGGACGACTTTAAAACGGCACTAATGGAACCAACAGAAAAATACTTGAAGAGACCCAAACCTAAAAAAGAACAAGGTTGGATTACAAATGAGATATTAAACTTAATGAATACACGTAGGGAAAGCAAACACCAGCCTAACTATAAAAACATACAGAAACAACTTCGCCAGAAAGTCAGAAAAGCCAAAGAAATATGGTTTACTCAGAAGTGCGAAGAAATAGAGATCCTACAGAAAAAACACGACCAGTTCAATTTACATAAGAAGGTGAAGGACTTAACGGGGTATCAAAGGAAAAGAACAAGATCATTTTTAGTGGATGAGAAGGGTCTAATTATAACAGACATCAAGGACAAACTTGTAACATGGACGAATTACACGAAATCCCTTTTCGCGGACACACGCTCAGGACAGTCAGAGGAACCGGCTGAAGAAGACAGTGGTCCAATAATAACAACTGCAGAAATAAAATATGCATTACAAAATATGAAGACGGGCAAGGCAACAGGACCAGATAATCTACCAACAGAACTCCTCAAGCTCCTAGAGGACGAACATTTGAAAGTGTTACAGAGACTGTTTAATGAAATATACAGAACTGGTAAAATCCCAAAGGAGTGGCTTGTCTCCACGTTCATAACCATCCCTAAGAAAAACAAAGCTAATAAATGTGAAGATTATAGGACAATTAGTCTCATGGGACACACATTGAAATTATTTTTGAAGATCATACACCACAGATTATATTCAAGGTTAGAGGAACATATAGGTAACACGCAATTTGGTTTTAGAAAGGGCCTAGGAACGCGTGAAGCCCTGGTAGCATACAATATACTTATGCAACGAAGCCTGGATGTAAATAAAGATGTATACATATGTCTTATCGACTATAACAAAGCTTTCGATAATGTCAAACATGACATCATGATAAAATTGCTGAAAGACAAAGATGTAGACACGCGAGATATAAGAATAATCTATAACTTATACTACAATCAGAAGGCAGTGGTAAGCATTGACAACTACAACTCAGAGGAAATTGAGATTATGAAAGGCGTAAGACAGGGATGTATAATGTCTCCAACATTGTTCAATTTATATTCTGAAAACATTATGAATAAAGCACTTGAGGATGAAACAGCCGGCATAATAGTGAACGGAATACCAATCAATAACATCAGATATGCTGATGACAGCATTGTAATGACAGAATCAATGGAGGACCTGAACAGAGTAATGGAAAAAGTAAGAAAGGCAAGCGAAGACCTCGGATTAAGCTTGAACACGAAAAAGACAAAGTTCATGGTCATTACAAAGAAAAACATCAATAATGCAGAATTGCGTATTCAGGGGGAGCAAATAGAACGAGTAAAAAAATACCGGTATTTGGGCACAACAATAAATGACAACAATGACAATACACCGGAAATTATTGCTAGAATAGAACAGGCAAGAAGTCCTTTCGTAAGATTGAGAGGCGTCTTATGTAGCAAAGATTTGTCGCTGACTCTTAAACTAAGACTAATAAAATGCTACGTCTGCTCTGTACTCCTCTACGGAATGGAGGCATGGACATTAAACAAATATACACAGAATAAACTGCTATAATTTGAAGTGTGGATGTACAGAAGGGTCTTAAGAATCGCCTGGACCAAGAAAGTAACAAACAAGGAAGTTCTGAATCGCGTGAATAAGGAAGAAAATGAGCTGCTGGCAGACGTGAAGCGACGTAAACTACAATATCTGGGTCACGCCATGCGCGGAGAGAAGTACCAACTGATACAAGTAATTATGCAAGGAAAAATCCAGGGCAAGAGAAGCATCGGTAGAAGAAGGATGTCTTGGTTACGTAATTTGAGAGAATGGTACAACTGCAACTCCAACCAACTGTTCCGAGCGGCAGTATCCAAGATCAAAATAGCTAACATGATTGCCAAACTCCGGATCGGAGAGGGGACATGAAGAAGAAGAAGGTAATTTTGAAATGTTATGCTCACGTCACTTAAATGACGGCCGTTATTGTCGATGCAGTATTGAATCTTTCTCGAAAGTGCGCCATGGCTCTGTGGAATCGCTGTATTTTCCTGCAATATTATTACCTTTTTTCTTTTCTTTTGTTCAAAGATCTATCTTTTGTCCAAAAGCATCGAAAAACTTCGTCTTCGATACACCAAATGTGTTTTAGGTTTTAGGAGATTATTATTAAACAATAAATAATTGTCTCAGATACCCCACTTGTTGCCTTCTATATAATCGTTCCTCAACCTTTTTAATGTCGCGACTAAATACCCAAAAACTTACATTAAACACATTGCAACCCCCTCACAATAATATGTCAATTTAATGTTTATCAAAGTGTTATATCGGTCGGTTAATACGATTTGTCCTTTTTTCAGTATCATGATTTATGAACAATCGTTTTTATTTTTAAATGGTTTATAAACTACGAGCGTGTTCACACCCTTACGAATCGTGAAAAAAAATTAATCATCTATTTGTTTTTGTATTAAATGACGATTCCTCAATGATGTGTGAATAGGCCGTTACACTTATACCGAAATACCGCACACAGCCATAAATACCGAACTAAAAAACTTGCGTAATTACTAGGATTTTCAATGATACACTTGTAGCTTTTTAATATGTCAAACATTTATTATAGATTTTGCTCTATATATGTTTCTCTTTGTATACTCAGTACAGTATACTGTTCAGTTCGACGAGTCAATAGACGTGTCGAACTTGGCGCAATTTTTGTCTTTTATCCGATACGAATGCAAGGGATCAATTAAAGAAAATATGCTATTTTACATTTCAATCCCTGATCGTGCAACTGAGAAGGACGAAAGTTTATACTGATGTATATACTGATGGTGTGAAAGCGATAATGAGGAAGAGCAGTAGTGTGATAATAAAATTAAAAGACATTAAGCCACATATGGAATGGACGCACTGCTTTCTTCACAGAAATGTGCTTGCTACAAACAAAAATGCTAGATAATTTTCAAAATGTTCGGTCAGAAGCCGTAAAAATGATTAATTTTTTATTTGATTTCCACATTCTGCGAAAATATATGTGCAACTTACGACTCAGTGCTGTTTCATGCTGAAGTCAGGTGGTTGTGGAGTATAGCGTGTAAAAAAAGATGGAGAAACATTATTAACGTTGGCTTACTTAAATGCGAGTTTACAAGCTCGTAATAAAAACATTTTACTATTGACAAACAAAGTCAACGCCTTCATCAAGACGCTCTGTATTTGGATTATACTCCTTGAAAAAATTTGATGACTCCTGATTATATTACCAAAAATATGGATTTATAAAAATTCTGTAATTGATCGTGTGTTGGAGAGCATGAAAGCGCATTTACGCGAATTGAAAATTCAATTACTGAAATATTTTTTAGATAGCAAAGATGATTTATCGAAAACATGGGTTCTCAATCCTTTTGATGAAAATGTTATTGCACCTACTGAATTACCTATTGAGATTCACAACCAACTTATTGAACTATCGGCCGACAAAAATCTGCAACTAGAATTTTTAACTCAAAATTAGATACCTAAATTTTGGCTTGCACGACGATGTGAATACGGAAACCTAGTAACGAAAGCTTTGAAAACATTGATTCCCTTCGCTACTTCTTACTTATGGGAAAAAAAGCTTCTCGTCTATGGTGGTTTTAAAAACTAAATATAGAAATCGTCTATTATCACTGGAAAATAATTTGCTTATGTGTGTCTGCAATGATGATCCACGTACAGAAAAACTTTTAAGTGAAAAACAGAATCAAATGTTAATTTTATTTCAAACAACTTTGGCTCTTATTTTATTTAAGTTTATTTTCTTATATTGTTATTATGTTAATTGTACATTTATTATTTTTATTATTATTAATATTATTATCACAAACATGGATCATCGATCATCTCAGCCTAGGCTGGTCGGATTTATAATGACAAGTTGAGAAAGCAGTTCAGCTCATCCTCCAATTCAGCTTAGTACCTTACGAACAATGTGGCAAGTTTGTAAGAGAACTGCTCGTAGTCCTACTGTGGTGATCGATTTTGAAATACCAACAATTTCCAGGATTTTGGAAAAGGTTTTGCTTACTAGACCTTCGGCGGATATAACAAAAGGTAGCAGCTCCACTTTCTCTATTTTCCATTCCATTGATTTTTCAGGTCAAATGCAAGATTTTCATACTTCTTGGCCTTTTCCATTTCAGTTTTTCTGATGTTGTCAGAGAATGGCATCGCAATGTCAATTATGAAAGCTCTCCTCTGTTTTTTGCTAATTAGAACAATATCCAGCCTATTATAGTCAACCGTACGGGGAAAGGCGTGTACTTTGTAATATGGTGGAGGTATCTTATCAAATAGCGAGTACTTTAAAGCGATTTGTTAGTGTATAATTTTCGCCAGCTGATTATGCCTAGGACCGGACACCCTCGAATAAGATCTTCTATTGTTTCTCCCACACCACAGCACTTTCTGCACTTATCGACAACATCCATGTGTAGTATGTCTTTCATAATTTCTTGTCCTTACTATCTTATCTTGAATAGCTGTCGCGAAGCCTTCTGTTTCTGGATATAATAGTCCATCGGTAAGCCACTTTAGAGACAAATGTTAGTCAATCCTTAAGTGATTTAGGATATCTTCCATGTAATGTATGTTGTTTCCATTCTTGAACGATATCCTTCAGTGCTGTTCTAGTATCAACACGAATTTGTCTATATAGATTCAGCGGGGTGAAACCCTGATCCTTCTTAACAACCAGTTTCATTATTGTGCTATGTGAACTAATGAAGCGCTCTCTCATCCTATTCTCCTGGTTGGGACAAAGATTTTTGAAATTCACAAGCCCTCTGCCTCCCAACTTTCTAGAAATATATAGCCTTTTTGTAGACGAATTGGGATGTAAACATCGGAACCTTGTCAATGTTCTGCGCGTCAATCTATCCAGTTCATCAAGATCTGTTTCAGACCATTTAACAATGCCAAATGAATATGTCAGAGTTGGAACCACCCAGCCATTGATTGCTTTAGTGAGGTTTCCACCGTTCAGTTTGGTGTTTAGGAGTTTTGTTAATCGTTCTTGGTACAAAGTGAAAATATTCTTCTTTAATAGGCTATGATCAAATGTATGGTTTTGAAACATTCCTAAATATTTGTATGAGTCTTCTGATGCTAGGTCTTGTATACCGCAGACTGTTGAAGGTTGTTCTTTTATTATTCCCTTTCGTATGCGGATAGTGGAGCATTTCTCGAGTCCGAATTACATTTTGATATCCCTACCAAATATTTCGACTGTTTTTATTAATTAATTTAGTTTATCTCTTGTTTCTGTTTTATTGTTCATGCTTCTATGTTATTATTATTACTATTAATTATTTATTTAATTTTTTAACATTTAAATTAAAAATATTTTAATAAAAAGATTTTTCATATTCGGGTCGTATTTGTTGAACACATTGTGACACCCCATAGGCCTGAACGCGATCCCCTAGGGGTCGCAACCTCCACGCTGAAAAACGATGTTCTATATTAACGAGAGTAATTTGCAAACTGTCCTTTTAAGAAACTTCAACCAGCGATTTTTTTTGGAACCCTGATATAGCAAATGTAATCTAAGGGTCCTTTTGAAGACTGTACAACAATATTTTTTATGTTCGCTAGAAATGTTTTGTTCCCTTTTAGTCAGATTACTAAGCTTATAATCAATAAATAAGAATAAGGAAACCATTTAACATGGGCATTTTTTTTAATTTCATTATTTTTTCACTTTCCTGTGCATATAAAAAATTAACCAAACAAAAGGTAACCAAATAATATTCCCTAATGACATTTTAGCCACTTAAGATAGACTATAATGACGTTTTTCAATGTAATTATCCATACTTTGTCTTCAGACATCGCTTTTAGAATCATTAATGAAGTTATTAATTCATGTGATAAAAATTCCCGTACTATGTATCATCAACTTTGCTCACTCAAGTGAAGTCTCAACGACATATTACACATAAAAAAAATGATTACAAATAAATCCTAATTCATTAGCTATTGCTTTGCTTTTCTGTTGTTTAAAAAACTAGGTCAATTTAAATATATTCCACAGTCATCTGCTTTTGATAATTTCAATTAAAAATTTCCAGATGGAATACATTCTAAAATGTTATGGTTTAGAACAAGTCAATACAGAGATATTACATGTAAACATAAATATTATTCACAGATAAAGTATATTATGACGAAGACATGTATTGTGATACCAGTAATGTATGTAATATAGAGCTCTCGGAAAAGCACTTATTCTATTGCTGTCTCAAATGTTTATTAAATGCAGCGTTTTATGTACGATATATATAAAAAGTTTCTAAAAATATCTACAAATAGATTCTAAATTTTAGTATAACGTAAAAGTAAAAAGACAATTTAGCAGTATTTTTCTCCCTGTATAACTTGATAGTTCAGTTTAAGTTAGATATGCGTTAATTACTAGAATTATTTACTAACTAGACGTACAGTTTAATGTGAAGTCCAAGCCACAGCCATAAGCTATCGATTAAGACTAGTTAGGATACCCCAGTCACTATAAAAGCTTGGTTTGTGCCCAACCTTTAGTTTCTCTCGAAAAGTCCACTGGCTGGCGAGCGACTGGCGTAGAAGACCTCACAAAAGGCTTTACTCAGCCTGGATAACTAGTTCTGGTGAAAGAACTGAAAGGCAACTCCTAGTCGACTTTAACACTATTGCTTAGGGCATATATACAAGCATATAAATAATACACAAAGTGCATCCACACTTTGAGTGGGAGTGGGACCCGCCCGCAGCAGTCATGGTAACACCGTTCACCTTAAGTCTCACCTTAAATATCGGAGCTACTACAGCTAATTTTAGTACACACTTAATAGTACAAAAATTACTAATTTTCTACCTGTTTTTGAACTGTGTTGTAGACATGAGCTTAATCGCTTATGGTGATGGTCAAATCTTCGGTTTTTTTCAAACATGTTAAGCATTGTTTGAGCAAACTCTTAAATAATCATCAATTTCCTCACAATTGAACCGAACGCCAATCAGTTCGGATCGGGGCAATTCGGGTAGTTATACCAAAATTTTCTTTCGCGCTCTTTCTGAAAAGACGTTCGGAAACAATCGAAGTTTCGGGTAAATAAAACAACTTATCGATATTTGTCATTGCTTTAACCTATATCCTATATTGTTTTGTCGACTTGAAAATATACTTGCTTTTAATTGTTATTTAGGCTTTCGGTGCGGTTTTCGACGTTATACTCATATATCTTTACATAAGATATGGAGGCTCAAAGGTAAGTTCAGAATAAAATCAGATTAGAGTTCCTTGTTTTTTGCATTGTTGTTTTGCCTTGTTTTTTGCATTCGTTTTTAAAACTTTTATTTATATTATTTAATTCATGTAGGGAAAACAAATTAACGTGCCAAATTTCTAAGAAGGAATATTCTTGGGTCTGCGCAAAGAATCTACATGTATCAACACAACCGACGGTAGTAACAATGAGAAAGTCCTACAGGATCGTCAGTTTTGTAAAATATGAATAATAACATTCAAGAATTAGGCAAGAACAGACAAGAACAAAATTCGACAGCTAATATGGAAGGTAATCGTATATGAAAAGTTTTATAGGATAATCTAACTTGTAGATGGTCGAAGAGTACAGAAATGTGTGATCAGTTGGATGAACACCAACTAATTAAATTAAAGACTGGCAAAGCAGTTTTCCTTTCCTGGAAATGAAATCAAAACAGACATCTGAAGGAGTATGCAAAAAAAAGAAAAATAGAAAAGCAAACCTACTATCCAAACAAAAAGTAAATAAAATGGTATATTTATATTCTAAATAAAAACAAAACAGTTAAAATATTAAGTGTTTTTCAGGATGTTGGTACATTTCATCTATTGATTGAACATATTCATTTGATAGGATATGTTTAAACATAGGTTAGAAATTTATTATAGGCATTGAAGACTGAGGGTAGGTTGACAGTGGTTCCAGGATATGTTGTGGTACATAGTGATTTTCTAATGGGTAGACTTTAACTGGAAAGTCCCACAAATTGTTTTATTCTCAATTGATTATTAATGTAGTTTACATATTATAATCTACTGTAATATATTATCTATATTAACCTAGATGGGGGAAGTTTTATGTATATTTAACAACGTATTTTTTATTGAAATAAAATTAGTGATTTAAATAGTATGTACGTATTTTGCTTTTCTAATTATGATATATATTTTTTTTCCTCAAAAATAATTACAAAGCTAGAAAATATCTTTTGGTTACTAATATTTAACATTTTTCTTTAGTGGGTGTTGGATCTTCACTTCTCCGATATGTCCACATTAGTAGTGCTAATGCATGTTTATAACATCATGTCACCTGTCACCTGTCATCAAATATACACAAAATATTACTATTCATAACATTATATAATTTTTTGTTTGACTATCTAATACCTGCTGAAGCTGCACAATTGTAACATTGAGTGTCTTGGACTTTTTTTAATTTCTCATTAATAATCGAGGTAACTTTATAAGCTTTTCTCCGAACTTTATGATCAGGACATACACGTTTTACCGTGCAAATTCCATTTTTGCATTTAAGTTGAACTAAACCTATAGCCTTGTCACCGTAACTTTCTCGTGACACCCTACAAATAGTTTAATTATATTTAATAGAAATATTTTGTTTCTTATTTACATTCACATGATTATTATTTTTAAAAAAACTTTAGAAAATCTGTGACCATAAAATTATGCACAGCAGGTATATTATCAGAATTAGCCTTTATGAATTCTTTGTAGCACACTACTGAACTAAATAAGACAGTATATATACGAATAGAAAAAAAACCGTTGACAGTACTGTCGTGGAAACACTGATTTTCTGGCGTCACAAACATAGCATCAAATCGCGGTTCGTTCGTAGTCAAGTGATTTTCTTTTTAAATTTTGTACATTTTAATTCATTTATAATTAATTGTAACAAGTTTTTAAAAAGTTTTTCGATTATCAATATTATTTATGATAAAGTTTTAAAATAAAGTAAAAAAATCGATAATTATTTTTTATTCAAAACCCCAATTGCGAGCTCAAATTTATCTATTTTTTTTTGCCATTTAGAAAATTAAATTAATAAAATTTATTTATTTATATACCAATATTTATATAACACTATGTACAATCTATTCAAATTTACTAGAATATTTCCATTCTGTGAAAATTGCTTTGTTTTTAGCGATAGAATAACTGGGTCTTCTTCTTCTTCCTGTGGTGCCAACTTCCTTTTTCTCCAACTTTTCCAGTTTTTAATATTAGTTCTTCAGTATATTTTCTTACATTATCTTGTCATTATGTCTATGGTTTACCTCTTTTTCAGATACCTCCTATTCGTCACTCCATCATTCTCCTTGGTATTCGGCTTTCTGCCATTCTCGCCCAGATCAAATTCAAACGATGAAGAAAAAAAACTGTCAGAGAAAATATCATAATAAATTATTATAATGTTGGTTTAGAACATCTTTCGATGTGCCTCCACCTTTTTCTGCCTTCCAGTATTTATTTCTCTCCATTCCAGTTATTGTAGATTTCTAGTACTTATTGGTTTTATTACACTTTGTTTCCTGCATGTTTTTGGCATTCCTCTCCTTTGATGTTTTGTTGATTACCATTTTATTGGTTGCTTAGGGAGTCTTGATTCTGACTTATACTGTAGGTTTCCGCACGATATTAACTATTTTCTTGCTACAGTATCTTAATGATTTCTTCAATGTCCATCATGTCCTTTTACTGCATCATTGTTGATCCTTACTTTTCGTGATATCCTAAGTGATCTTCGTATTACGCCCATATCCCCAATTTCTAATCTTTTTTTTATATTTTCCTTGAGTGTCCAATTTACATCTCAGTACAGCAAGCTGCTTTTGATTTGTTTGGGACAAGGACTTGACAGGGACTTGTTGTGGTGTTATCTTTACCTTTTTGCATCGAGAAATACTACAGTCAACTTCATTGTGAAGCTCCACCATTAAACTTGAAATGACAGTATATGTTATTCCGCTGAAGTGTAAACAACATATTGTATTTGCGGGGAATTTTACTACATGGCTTTTTTCTATTACTATTTTTCTATTTATTATTACTATATTACTATTTTCTTTACTATTTTTTTTAAATAAAGCATTCATTCGAAATTTGTAAAAGCAGCGAGAACTTATTCAAGTCCCTTATGTATATATATATATATATATATATATATATATATATATATATATATATATATATATATATATATATATATATATATATATATATATATATATATATATATATATAGAATCAGATTTACTCTGAGGCCTCAATTTGCCTATTCCCCAGAGATTACAACCAGAAAAGAACGTGGACAGCGCGACCTCTGCATTAATAGGTGAGGTTGTAGGTGGTGCGCTCGGTTGAAGGGTGGGGGTGAGACGGGAGATGGACGTTTGACTAGAAGGGTTTCGGATGGGCAATTTGGGAATAAGCGGTTTCCATGTATTTGGAACTCTAAGACAGTCGTCCCTCTTATTTAAGCAGTCTGGACGTTTTTCGATCTCAATTGCGTCACGGATTATGCGGGGTTTGTAGGAATATATAGGTGCGATTACTTTGGCCTTGTCGAAATCTATTTTGTAGGCAGAATGAGGCCTTGGAGTAAATCAACTAATAAACTACAACTTTCTCTTGAAAATCGCTTCAAATTGGAAGCCGAAACGTTCAGATTTTATAAATCTAAAACGCGGTTCTACCCGAGAACCTAGTAATTCTAATATATATCATCATCATCATCATCATCAGCCCGCATCAATCCACTGCAGGATGAAGACCTCTTCAGCATGCTTCCAACCTTCACGGTCCTGGGCTTTCTTCTGCCACTCGGGTCCAATATACTTAACGATGTCATCAATCCATCGTGCTTTCGGTCTTCTTCGCGGACGTTTGCGATCAAGCGGTATCCACTTCAGGATTGCCTTGGTCCATCTGTCGTCCCATCGCCTCGCTATATGGCCTGCCCATCTCCATTTCAACTGTTTTACTCTTCCAATGATGTCACAGACTTTTGTTTGTTCCCTGATCCATGCGCAGGACTTTCTGTCTCGTCTTGTAATGCCAAGCATACATCTTTCGATTCCCCTCTGTGCCACCCGAAGTTTTTGAACTGATTGCGATGTGAGTGTCCAGGTTTCACTTCCGTATGTCATAACGGGTAGAACACACTGATCGAATACTTTTCTTTTCAGGCAAAGTGGGAGTCTGCTCTTAAACACTATGTTGAGCCTACCAAATGCCTGCCAGCCACATTTAACACGCCGTTCCACCTCCCGGGCGGTATTCCCCTCCATGGAAATCCTCTGCCCAAGATATATAAAGCTGTCCACAATCTCTAAGTCCCTTCCTAGAACTGAAATTCTTCTGTCCTGAGCGAAGTTATTGAACATAACCTAACTCTTTTTCAGGTTTATTTTCAAGCCAAATGGTTCGCCAGCCCTTTGCAGTTCTTGTATGCGTCTTTGCAACTCCTCTGGGTCTTGTGAAATGAGAATAATATCATCTGCAAATCTAAGATGGTTTAAGTTTGCACCATTGATCTTTACACCATCCTATTCTCAATCCAGTTTACGGAATACTTCTTCAAGGCCAGCCGAGAAAAGAATAGGCGATATTGCGTCACCCTGCCGTACACCTCGTTCTATATTAATTCCCACTTCAAGATCATCAAGGTGAATTGTGGCTGTAGCTCCATCATATATCGATTCTAATAGGTTTACATAGGCTCTCTCTACACCTTGGCTAAGCAGTGCATCCATTATCGCATGCTTTGAGATGGAATCAAATGCTTTTTCGTAGTCGATAAAAGCCAAGCACAGTGGCATGGTGTATTCGTTGTGCCTTTCTATGACCTGCTGTACAACCTGGATGTGATCCATTGTACTGAATCCACTTCTGAATCCTGCTTGTTCTCTTGGTTGTGCGTCATTCAGTTTTTTTAATATTCTTTTAGAAATTATCTTAGTGAAAACTTTGTACATCACTGATAGGAGGCTTATTGGACGGTAGTTCTTTAAATCTTCCTGTGCTCCTTTTTTATGTAAAAGGATCACTTCTGCATTTTTCCATAAGTCCGGTACTTTTTGTTCTTTGAGGCATTTTGAGTATAATTTTGCCAGTGTTTTATGTAACGTCCGACCACCAGGTTTTAGCATTTCGACAGTTACACTACCCTTTCCTGGAGCCTTGCCGTTCTTCATCAATTCTATAGCATTTGTTACTTCCTCCACTAGGATATCTGGCATTATATATTGTTCTTCCGTGGGTATTGCTGTCCCTGACTGGCTCTGATCTTCATATAACTGGGAATAAAACCTTCTGACAATCTCTAACATTTGGGTACGCGTCCTGCACACTGTGCCATCCTCACGCTTTAAAGCATATAGTTGCGTTCTTTTGCTTCTCAGCTTCAGTTTAGCTTTGTTAATTCCTTTGTTTTCTTCCAGAGTTTTTTGCACTAGCTGCATATTGAATCGGCCCGTGTCCTCTCTGATACGTTTTCTTATAGTTTTGCAGAGCTCAGTGTACTCGACCCTGCCAAAAGGACTACCTGCATTTCTCATTGCTCGCCGTTTCTTCATTAAATCAATGGTCTCACTGGAGATTTTTGTTTGTTTGAGACATTTTTCCTCTGGTGCTATTGAAGCAGCCGTTTGAAGTGCATTGTTGGCGATTTCTTCATATTGAACTGATATTTCCACGTCCTCTGGATCTTATAACGCAGCAAACCGGTTTGACAAAGCAATCTCAAAATCGCTTCCTCTCTCCAGCAGTTTTCCAGAATCCACCTTGCCCTTCTTTTATCTTACCATTCTTTCGCGCTCTTTTCGACAGTCAATCCGAACCCTTGCTCGTACCATTCGGTGGTCACTTCCAACATTAAAATTGTTAAGGACAGTACAATTGGTAAATATTGTTTTATCGTTGGTCATTATGTAGTCAATTTCGCTTGTGAGCCCAGATGGACTTTTTCATGTCCATTTTCTGCTGATATTTTTCTTATAGAATGAATTCATAATATATAGTTCTTGTCCTTCAGCAAAATCAACTAATCTGTCACCTCTATTGTCTCGCTCACCAGTTCCATATGGGCCAGTTGCATTTTCGTCTGTTCTTGTTGTTCCAATTCTGGCATTAAAATCACCCATCAGGATTTTGTACCTACATTTCTCCTTGTATAAAAGCTGGGCCACATCATCATAAAATTCCTCAATTTCCTCATCATTATGGCTTATAGTTGGTGCATAAGCTTGGACGATTTGAAGCCTAAACTTTTTATTCAGCTGAATGACGCATTGGGCTAATCGGTCGGATGTACTTTCAAATTTTACCACACTGTCCTTCAGCTTTCGATTGATGAGGAATCCAATTCCGCCACATCGGCCATTTTCCGTACCTCGAGTGTAGAGTACGTGTCCAGTTGGTTCCAGTTTGATTAACTCTTCACCCTTCCTTCGTGTTTCACAGAGCCCAATAATATCCCAATGTATGTTGTCAAGTTCGATTAACAGTTCTTGCAATCGGGCCTCTGTTTTCATAGTCCGTATATTTAACGTTGCAATGTCAAAAGTCCAATGGCAGCCTGATCTAACCCGGTGATTCTTAGCACCCTCTGCCTTGGGGCAGGTCTTCCCGCTGCCGTAGGTAGTTGACCCTTGGCCTCCGGGGAATGAGGGCCGTGTTTGAGGTTGTACTGTCATATTTCAACATATTGAAATACCATGTTGAAGGTATGGACCGTAATCTGCCACGCTGGTCCAATGCGGGTTGGCAGATTTTGGATCATGTTAGTCTGAGGCCTCCGCTTTGACCAGTCCACCAGGGGTGACCCTCCCAGGAGCATAGACTCCAGACGGCATAGCTCAATGCTTCTACCTTCTTTACCCTACTCAAACCCCTTTACCATGTCAAGGTCTGATCCACAAAAGGGATATATATATATATATACATATATATATATATATATATATATATATATATATATATATATATATATATATATATATATATATATATATATATATATATATATATATGTATATATATATATATATATATATATATATATATATATATATATATATATATATATATATACAACAGCTTTTTTGGAACATACGAAAGCATTATCATTGTTTTTAAAAAACTGAAAAGCCAGCTGGATTAAGTTCTGGTCTTGTTTGGTATAAAAGCCTGAGGGATATCTGGTTTGTTTTTCTTTAAATTTCCAACTAAGATGAGCTTGTACAGTGGGCCTAACAATTCATTTGCATATATACATATATAATTATAATTATTATATTAATATAATATAATTTTCTTTTTTGTTTCTGATACTTATATATCAACCTGGGCATATGTATCATTTTTATGTTTTAAGGATACTGTTACATACATTTTGACCAATGTTGATGATATATAACATCCTTGTCTCAAACCAGGTTTCATTACCCTACTTTTACTCTTGATGTTGTGCCACTGTAAATATTTTGAAGACCTCTAATAAGAATTTGGTTCGTGTTTGGGTTTCAAGACCAAAGTTTCATCGTTGGTATGTTTCGTAGATATATTTTTCTGTTGACAACTGTTTTCTGCACAAAAACCACTTTATTCTTCATCTTGTCCGATAATAAATTAATAAATACCGACATTTAATTTATAATTACAATAGAAAAACATTATTCATATTATGAATCTATCGTTAATGGTGATCTATATTCAAGACCTACTGACTTACTCTAACCGAACTGGCATGAATGAAATTTAATTCCGCTAGGCATCGGAGTCGTCTCACGCTGCCTATTACCAAATACTTTCTCTTAATTGTCTTCCCATAGTTAAGATGAAAACAACTTATTATGTTCACTGAACGTGTGGACTTTTTTGGTGCTTGTGAGGAAAATTAAACCCAATTTACGTTCAAGAATCGATTTATTCTAATAGCAAAATTGTAATGAAAATTAAACCTAAATTTTGATTTATGACATTTAGTTGTTGCCCTGTTATAAATATTTATGGGATTCCTTTGTATTATTGTCAATAATATTATTGAAGGTAATATGTAGATTATTGAGATACAACCCAAATACCTAGATTATAAGAATAATTAAGTTTAGTCTCACCTACTTTCTCGAGATGGTTTTAGATATGGGAGGTATGAAAGAACGAGATAATTGTGTCGAAGCGCATATGAGTTCAGATTTTTTTTCGTATTGTTGATGTTGTTAGCATATTTTATTCAATTGTCGATATTTAATTACATGGTCATTTTTTAGTTTAATAAAAATAGGTCAAGTATCAGCAACTACGGCTGTTAAGTAACTGGACCTTTTATCTCGTAATGTTTTCTTCTTCTTAATCTATCTTTATGCTGTGGTATAGTAACTAATCAAGGTAGAATACCTCTCAGAAGGCATCTGACTTTACTCAGCCCCGAACAGGCATGGCTGAACGATGATCCTTTGTCAGTTTTACGTTCTTGCCTAGAAACATTGACAAATATTTAACAAGTTTTAAGCCACAATCATCCTCACTGAGAACGAGAATCAAGCCAGCTGCCGCGCAATCTACGATATTATAGTCAGACCACCGGAGATATTTACGAGGTGTGACTATTAAATAACGAGACTGATGCTGTAAAACGTTTTATTTTGGTTTTATACATATT
The DNA here is from genome assembly GCA_031761425.1 of Cosmopolites sordidus. Taxonomy (NCBI): domain Eukaryota; kingdom Metazoa; phylum Arthropoda; class Insecta; order Coleoptera; family Curculionidae; genus Cosmopolites; species Cosmopolites sordidus. The sequence continues at coordinate 490,003 of JARFXV010000813.1, read as the reverse complement.
TACTTATTATTATCTTCAATATACACCCCTCCTCTATCCCTTCAATGCTCCATGCGAATCTCCCATTGTTCGAAACAGTGCTGGAAGTCTTCTTCTGCCAGCTGTTTCAGAACACGTGCCGCTTTCTCTTTCACAGCTTCAACGGACCCAACAGATAAAAGTCGCACGACGCAAGATCCGGCGAATAAGGCGGATGGTCTAACACTGAGATGCTGTACTTGACTAGAAACATCTTGACAGATAATGCCGAGTGAACCTGCGCATTGCCTCGGTGGAGAACCCATGACTTGTCCTTCCACAATTGAGGCCGTTTTTTCCTAATTTTTTCACCGGATTCAACAAGAAAGTGAAGGTAGTAATGTTAACCTTCAGGAATCTAGTGAAATACACAATCCCATGAATATCGAAAAAATCATCATCATTGCTTTGAATGTTGAATTGCTTATTCGAGCTTTTTTGGCTTTCGGTGAATTTGGGCTCTTCCAGTGCATGGATTGGCGCTTCGTCTCAGGATCATAAGTAAAAAACCACAGTTCGTCACATATTATTATGGTTTCCAATAAGTTTGGGTCAAGGGTATTCAAAGTGTCAGTACAAACATTCTTGTTGCAAACGTAGCAATTTTAAGCACCATTTTGGCACATACTTTTTGCATGTTAAAATTATTATGTAAAATTTATCCTATTCATTCTTTGTCAATTTCTACAGTTTCAACAATCACACCAATACTTAACCAATGGTCAGATCGAAAGAGATTCTTCAATATTTGTCATTTTTACGATATTGTCATCCGTTTTTGACGTGGAAGGGCGACCCGGGCTTATATCATCTCCAACGTCTTCTCGGCCATCTTGAAAACGTTTAAACCACTCAAAAACAATTCGTTGCTCTATTGTTACACTTAATATTTTTCCGGCGCAACAAACAAACGACTCTAATGCGAACGAAAGCTACGGTTTGGCGCATGCATACTGTTCTGTAGCTGCCGCAGTCTCGTTATTTAATAGACACACCTTGTACATGCACCGAGGGGTGCAAATAAAAAGGATGACAGAAATTCCAATTAAATACAATCTTTTAAGTGTTCAAAATGTTTAAATTGCCGACCTTCAGCATTTACACATTTCCGTTGTATAGTTTCTAATATATATATATATATATATATATATATATATATATATATATATATATATATATATATATATATATATATATATATATATATATATATATATATATATATATAGAAGACCAAAGAATACAATCGCCCCTCTATTGTGCATTTGTGAATATATACGCATAATGATAGTTTCTCGGGTATCCCGTGGTAGCTGAATGTCCACTGATGGACGGTTTCGCTGACGTTTCGATGGAATCTCATCCATCCTTTTCAAAGCGTTTACTTGACGGTTTTTCATTCAGCATTTGTCGTCAAAACACCGTCGAGTAAACGCTTTGAAAATGATGGATGAGATTCCATCGAAACGTCAGCGAAACCGTCCATCAGTTGACATTCAGCTACCACGGGATTCCCGAGAAACTATCATTACGTTACATTCGGCACACTCTCTTTCATCCGTAAGGAGAAAAAGGTTTCAATCGAACATAAACCCATAACATTCAACGCATGCATACTCCCTGTGCTGACGTATGGAGCACAAACTTGGACATTTAATAAGTCCAACCTTCAAAAACTGACGAAGACACAGAGAGCTATGGAGCTAAGAATGCTGAATATAACTCTACGAAACTACAAAAAAATATGTAGATACGACAAAGGACCAAAGTTATAGATATAATAGAACATGCTGCTGGACTTTTATGGAAATACGCAAGACACAACCAAAGACAGACATAAGTGGAACCATGTCATCCAAAATTGGCGCCCACATGAAGGTCAAAGAAACAGAAGATGATGACAAATGAGATGGGTGGATGACATAAAGAGGCACGGAGGATTGGCATGAAAAAAACAGCACAGGACAGATAGAGATGGAGACCTACACTGGAAGATACCTACCTACATTCAGAGATAACTGAATGAATAAATAGGATGATGATGTTGATACACTGTGTTCACTATTTATGTTTTACACAATATTTTAAGTACGAAAAAGGTTATTGCTCGATAGGGGCTAGGTTTTTTAATGCATTGCAACTCATGTAAGTTTAGACTTATTTAAATGAGATTCTGCATTTTTTTGTTTTTTTTTGCCATTTTATAATAGTAGATGAAACATGGATTCACCGCTATATGTGACCATAGATAAGAAAATAGTCCAGCAGGTGAAAATGTGCCACAAAAAGCGAAAACGCATTAATTTCTAGAACAATTCATACTTACGATTTTCTCGTGGAATGGTATGAGCCCCATTCTACGAGAAAATCGTGGCTGGAACTACATGGTAAAAGGCCAGTCACACACAAGACCATCACAGATAATGCGCTTGCACACACATTTCGAATTCGATTAGCTGTTGCTGCAAAACTCCATAACCTATACTACACCGTCCGCCCACATGCACCGTATTCACTGGATTTCGCTCCCAGCAATTATTTGCTTCGCCCATACCTGTAGAAATGGCTCACTGGATGGATATTCAATTCAAATGATGAGATTAATGCAGACACAACCATATATCTTGATGACTAGGAATGCGTTAAAAGTTTTTTTAAAAATCTCAAAAATCTTAGGTTTTCCTTGTCAACGAGAACTTGTTCATCGTAAGTATTCTTAAGGCAAGGTATCCTAGATACTTTGTAATCTGTTTTAAATGAGCAATGAGCAATCGCTTAAGTGTACGATATTAACATTATACTATACGATACGATATTAAGTGTACGATAACATTATACTATACTCTTCAACACATAATCATTCACTGTATGTGCTGTAACAATATCTTGCTGAAAGATGAGTTTTAGACGAGCTTGCACATACAACCTAACGACACGCTGTAATATTTCGGTTACATAACGGAGTACATGTAAACTTCATCTGATAGTTACTAGAGTGGCCTGCTTTCAAAAAGTACACCCCAGTATACCAAAATTCCTGAAACAATAACTGTATGCGGTTAAATTTCGTAACAGAAAACTCTGATCCTTCAATTGCTATATTGACCATCTAAGTTAAAGCTAAACTCATCATTAAAACAAAATTGACTTAGTGTACTAATGGGAAACATTTATTAAGGACGATAAGCACGAATGTTTATCAGTAATAAATTGCTATTAGTTCCAGCAATATCATCAGGCACTTGCCGAATACGTTCATGTCGATGTTGTACAGCTAGAACTCTAAAATGTTGTTTGTCACTTTCTTGTATGTTTCAAGTGTGAGGCATTTTCCGCATTTTTTAACAATCTTATACATAAATGTGAAGGTGTAAAAGCTATAGAGTGACTATATTTTCAGTTTGATTCAAATTTGTACACTGGGTTTTACACTTTCTGGTTCCAGCATGTTATAATATAATTCGACCATTCAGTTAGACGCACCTTAAAAATTTTAGTAACCATCGTAAAAATATACTTGATTAAACTACTGAAGAAGAAACTTTTTCACTTTACATTCATAATAAATTAGTTTCGAGTGATATATTGAGTATATAAAGAATGACAAATTTAACTTTGTAATTTTAATTGCTCTTGCATGTGATTATAATTCTAATATTCTACGATGTGACCCATACTAATTCATTTTAAAGACGGCAAATTTACCACTAGCTAGGTTTCTAGTTTCGACGATAAGTAAATACGAAATAACGACAACATAATAAATAATATAATAATCAGGAGTCGCCCCTCAGTTACACCAGTAACCAGGCCGGGTAAAACCAGATGCCTTCCGAGCGGTTTTGTACTTTGATCACTCACCAGTTACTAGGCTTCTTCAGATACTAAAAAGCTAAACACAAACCAAGGATTGATAATCCAAATGGTACGTTCACCTTTTCCGTTCAACATGCGTCTGAACGTGTCTTTCAACTTGCGTTAGTGCATGCATAGCGCAGGGTAAACGCATGCCTTTTTTATCCACATCTTTGCGTCAATTTGATTCAACATGTCTGGCGAGTTCAGTAAAGATGGTTTTTTGAAAACGCTAAAAACATTTTATCTTGTAACTACCTACTGTTAACTGTGTAAGTTCCGTTTCATGCATACATGTGACACTGTCATGTTAGCCGATATGAGTGCTGCTGTAGTGGTGTTGATAAGAGCATGGAAGATAAGGGAAACATACAGAAAATCTGTATGGACAAAGGAATATTTAGAATAGAAAAGGAAAAGGGTTTACGGTTAGAGGCGCATCAGCATCTTAAGGTATTTAGCGACTGGACCTACAGCTTAACGTGGGTTCCGAACCAAAGTCATCAGCTACCGATAATCCCAGGCTAGCACCCCCATCAGGTTATAAACCCTTGGTTATGTGCCTACCCATAAGTCTATCAGGAAGCCTACCGACTGGCGAGTGACCAACGTAGAACACTTCTCAGAAGGCATCCGGCCTTACCCAGCCTTTAAGTGGCGTGACTGAGGGGTAATTCGTTGTCGGATTTTACACTCTTGCCTAGAAACAATCACAGACATTTAGGTGTAGATATGTGTAGGCGTGTGTGTGTAATGTGAGTGTATATAATTGTATGTGTAGGGTAGGAAGTAAGACGGACAGAAGAATTAAACAAAAACACCCATCCGAGCGCTGGAATCGAACCAGCTACCTTTGGATTGCCAGGCAGGGAACTAACCCACTAGAATAATTACCACAATTTACTACAGGAAAATATATATTAAAAAAAAATTCCTTTAATTAATAATTCCTTAATTTTAATCTAAATGCCCGTTACATGTAAGAGGGACAACTTACATTTCAACATGATGGTATTTCAACAGATTTAATATAGCTAAATAAAACATTTGTATATTTTATATTAGAATAAGATTCATTATTAGTTGTACAATGTTATTTTCTTTTTTGTTATCTTTTGTAAGAATTACTAATAAATATAATAAACATAATATGCCTAAATAGTTTTTGACTCCCATCGAGTACAGTTTTATATTGTATTTTTGTACCTGCCATTGTTTTGCTTTTGTCGATATTTATTTCCATGTTTACTTTTCTTAGCTCTTCGTTATATATCGTTAAGTTATGTTGTAGTTTTTATTCAGTATCTGCCATTACGATCATATCATCAGCGAGCAGTAATTTTTATGTTTTTATTTTTGTATTCTTACAATTTGCTTTGCTATTTATTACAACATCGTCAATAACTACTGAAAATAACAGTAGACTCAAATTTTCTGGATTCATCGTTATGCGTTTTTACTGTATTCTTGTTGTTCTTGTATAAGGTCTTGATAATTTCTATTACTCCCTCTTCTACTCCTCTTCTCTTTAGATTTTTCCAAACATCCCCTTCTTTTAACTCTATCAAATGCGTTTTTCATGTTAAGAAATAAATATAGATTTCGATTTCTTTTCTTAACAGTTTTTCTCGTAGTTGTCTAATTATAAATATTATATCTTGTGTACTTCTACCCTTTTTAAAACCATGCTGTGATTCCTCAAATGTTGCTTCTAATTTTTCTCTCAGTCTGTGCTCTATTATTCTGGTAAATATTTTTCTTGGTAAACTTGCTAGTGTGATCCCCTATAATTTTTAGCATCTCCAAATGACAAAAATTCTGCTTTTCTTCCCTGAAGTTAGCCAAAAAATATTATTACTTTCACACGCTACCATTTTATTTACTTATAACTTTTAATAAAAGCAAGACAGATTTTTTTATATGTTTATTTCACATTTAAATTTTGTGCTAATTAATTTTTCAAAATTCTGTAAATTAAATGTGAACCATTAAAAGCAATGTAACTTTGTGACCTTTTTAGCACATTTTTCATAACCTTTGTCAACATATCTGGTGTTAGTGTAATGATTTCAGCACGGAAATTATCCTTCAGTTGCGTACTTTTACATGAAAATGGCCAATTTGATGGAAATGGTTTATGATAGGATTACAATTATCTAATCTATTTAATTATTGTCTGCAGGCAACCGGTCTAATTTGAATCTTATAAAGAAACCTGCAAGTTAATTCTCAAAATTCGGCGTAAATTGCGTGGAGGGATTCCCAAGTTTCTGGAGACTCCACACGTGCAATATTTTGAACTTTTCTCAATGTTCTTGGACCTTTGATGCGAAGCCTATACCCAAATGATAAATTGTCGTTTTATGAGTCGCCCGACGGTTAGAATAGTTTCGCCTAAATTCACATTGAATTGCAATAATTGATTTTTTATGTAAATTTCAACAATTCCACAGCATTCTCTTAGCGTATATTTATCCATAGTAAAACTTGCCTGTTTGCATTACACAATAAATATAAAAATGACACCAAAACAAAATAGTACCATGATACTTTCCTCACTCTTTATAATAAAATAAACAAATAATAAATAATTTCTATAAAATAACCATAATGAAAAATAAATATAATAACAGGAAAATGCCACAGTAAATGTAAAAGGACAAATTACGACAAATTCGAAATTTTCAGGAATCGAAGAAAAAAAATTGTGGTTAGAAATGGGCGCAAGGTGGAACCTCTCCGCAGGTCAAAAATGGGTTGTCGTATGTCATCATACGTAATCTGCATCGTTTTGAATTCGTCGCATGTTGCGGTCATTGACGAAACAGTAGATCAAGAGAACACGAACGGATTTTTAATATGTGACGGGTCATGCGTGTAATTCTGTTTACCAAATTGCCGACACGTTATGTTGACGATAAAATATTTATTTTGTTACTTTCAATTTTATGGCACGAAATAATTAGTTGTATGACTGAATCGTATGTATTTGAACTGATAATAATTCTACATGAAACTGTAGGTATACTGAGCAATGCATACATATATGTCCAAAAGTTTTGAATATTTACAAATAGTGAATAATAAAAAATTGTGATGGATATTTATTTTAGGCCATTTTTAAATGCAAATAACAAATGCATTGGTTTTGTTGATAACACAAGTTTATAGATTTTTGCCCATTCTATTAATACTGGTATCTACACATTATTTCAGTTCTCTTTCAATGTTCAATCAATCCGTTTAAAAATGATATCATAATATCTCATTTTAACAGAAAAAGAGTAATTGCTTTGTTACAACACGGTTTTAGTCAAAAATATATTGCGGAAATTGTAGGTGTTTCCCAAAGTGTTTCCCCTGTATCCAACATTCATAAAAACATAAATACATTCATAAAAAAATCCAAGAGACAAATGACGTAAAAAATCGTTCCAGAAGTGGTAGAAAACTATGTACAACAGCTGCACAAGCCCGGCAGATATCAATGATAGCTCGAAGAAATCGTCTGGAATCTACAAGTTGTATATCAAGGGAGCTTGTTAGGCTTAAAGGGGTAAATGTTTCACGACAAACGATAAAACTGAAAGCAGTAAATTTGCATCGCAGAAGACCCTTACGTGATCCCAAACTAACCCTTTAACAAAAAAAATGTAAGATTGCAATTGGCTCTAGATATGGGGGATCATAGTCCTAACTGCAATAACATGATGTTTTCCGGTAAGATTTCCGGTGGCTTGGTTTCTGATTCACGAAGAACATTAGTTTGCAGAGCCCAAGTCGACAAGTGGTAGTTAATCGACAACATGCCAAATCGTCTACAAGCATGCATACAGACCCATGGGGGAACTACTGCTTATTAGTTTTATTGAAAGTTGTTCTTTTTAAATTACTTTTGAAGGCAATTGGTGCATTGTCATATTTTTACTCTAGTATAATAAATCAATTTTAGGCACATTGGTTATTTGGTGTCGAGTTTTATTTGGTACCAGTAAAAAAATGTTGTTATAAAATGATTATTATGTAAACGCGTGAAAGAAAAACTTATATTAATCAATATAATATCAATAAAAAAGTGAAATGTTATTTCCATGGTTAATAGAATATTCCAAACTTTTGGATATATGTGTATATAACTGAATATCATCAATAAACGAACTAAGATTTATATCTGAATTTCCACTATATTTAAAAACAATTTTATGACAATTGTTTCGACACACAGTGCCCTCTTCAAATAAGAAATTACAATGCTAATATTTTTAGTGTAAAAATGTAATATGTACCTAAAATTCGTATGTATATGTACCTAAAATACCGAAAATTCTATGTTCAATGTCTAGACGTGCAATAAAAATTCATTACGGCGCACCATTCAAGTCTACCTATCAATTAGTAGAAGTCCTACTTCTTTTATTTAAAACGAATTTACATCAAATATCAGCTACCTGTGTTAACCTTAAAGGGGTCGCGCGCCATCGAATCGACGGCACTTGATACATTTTCGGTTATAAAATCTTACTTCTACTTTAGAAGTATTTCCCATCTTTAGTAGCCTCTAAAGGTGGGTCTACACCAATAAGAATTTGCGTTGTGTGGGTTGTATGTGTTGTATGTGATATCCGTGTGTGGCAATATAGACGCTCTGACACACAAGATCACACACAAATATTTTCCCCGAACAGCATGAATACAAACCAGCTGTTATCGATTTTCTCGCGAACGCCAAAGAAATTTGCGGAGCACAAAATTTGTGTGTGGACGTATTCAAGTGAAATTAATAGGTTTCGTTTCCAAAAGATTCCTACATGACCTTGTTATATTGAAATTTATTATTTATTGAGCATGTCAGCATATTATTATGTTGACAGAAAAGTGTACTGTATTCACAATAATGAACAATTTAATCAAGAAAAAGACAAAAGAATAGCAAGAAAAGGTGTTATTGGATGAAGCATTTGTATCAAAACAGCAGAAAATAAGTATAAACACTGGCAAATATAAAGAACTTTATTTTTGACACTTGTCGGGATAACCTAATCAAGCATAACCTACAAACCACCCACTGCACACATAAACGGAGCGGAGTGTACAGCGCGCATAACAGAAATATTTATTGACTGTGTGAGGTATATGTCGTAAATATTTTCACCGCACGTAAATTCAACACACATATGCAAATTTATATTGGTGTTAACCCAGTTTTAGGCGAAAACTTACGTGTGACGTTCTTCGCGATAGTATTTTTTGCAATAAATACAATTTTTGTTTAACACAGTTCGTATTTTCCTTTTTTATTATTAAAAATGGCTCGTAGGCGAAAACCAACTAGTGAAATTGGCAAAAATGTATTCGACGTCAAAAAAAGGCTTTTGACTCTCTTTTTTGCTTTCTAGATATTGCAGGAATAAACGCCATGGTAATTTTGAGAGCAAATAATTAAATAGCGCAAAAGTAGTTATAGAAAACGGCAGAAATGTTAAATTCAATTCATCTAAGGGTACTTTCCTCGAAACAACGCTGTATATTCAACCTTTAACTTAGATGTATAACTAAGTTGTATCACTAAAAATCTTTTGAGCAAAAGGTTCTTCAAGCAATTTGTACCAATTTGAACAAAAGATTTCTGTATTATTAATTATATTAAATTGATTAAAATAAAACAACCGATGACGAAAACATTACCAAAATTAATCATATTATACTGAGTAGTCGCTGATTAGAGTCTGCTGATTCGAGAAGAAGTCGCTGATTAGAGAAGTATTGGAGTCTATTCTAAAAAAACCTCGATGTTTGTGGAAAAATAATTCAAGGTTTTAACATCATGATAATGCGCCGTCGCACATAGCAATAATTATTCGTCAATTTTTCGCTAAAAATTAAAAAATACCATTCCACAAACATGATATTCACCAGATATGACACGATGGGACTTTTTCTGTTCCTTCAATTGAAGAAACCACTTCGTGGATGCTGTTTTGAGTCCACAGAGGTCATTCAAGAGAGTTGTCTAGCCGCTTTGGAAGAAATACCAGAAGTCAAGTATAAAAACTGTTTTGAAAACTGGAAAAAAACGTTGGAATAAGTGTATTGCTGTGAGAGAGGATTACTTTGAAGAGAAAAGGTGTACTATTTAAAGTCATTTTACTTTTTAGTCATAGTAGTGAAACATTATTTTATATTTAAATAATAATTTATATTAAAATAAATTTACTTACAGAGTATTTTTTCATTTCAGATGATTGGACTAAAAATTGTGGACGATACTCTCAACAAGTCGTTCTACAAACTCGGACTGCTAGTGGGGAAACATCCAGGCTATTTTCTTATTATACCCATCCTAATTACGATTTTGGGTATGACAGGATATCAGAAAATGCACAACAATATAGATCCGGAATATTTATTCAGTCCAGTTAATGGACAAGGCAAAGTTGAACGAGCCATCGTGGAGACTTATTTTAAAGTTAATTATACCAGTAGATTCAACGTAGCGAGGATAACAAGAGCTGGTAAGTTTTTGTCGCTGTTTTAATATTTACTTCGAGTGAACATTAAGCATGTGCAAAATTTCATTTTTAGATAAATTAATTAATATTAATTAAATATTAATTTATTAATTATAAATTAATTTTAGATAAAGATTAATTAATTTAAAAAATATGTATTATAATCTAATACATACATATATAGATATATTAAAAAATTAATATTAAAAAAATACAATGTCATGTTTCCCTTTTTCCAGTTTTCGCAAAAATATGTTTTGAACTAAGGAAATCGTCCAACCAGTTTTGTATCTCAGAAAATAGGAAGCGCCATTCAAGTAAATAATGTTTTATAAATCAGAGCAGATGAGAACAAAGACCATGCTGAGTTTAACGAATTTAGTATTTTCTTGTTTTGTCGCTTTATTAAAAGGTCTTTCAATTCGGATTGATATTCTGCTGTGGCATTAACAATTTGCCTTTTAAAAACAACACTTATTTCCATAGAGGAATCAATTTTTATGAAGAAATCACATAGCTCATCTGCCATTCGTAAACCTTCACTCAGGTTTTTTAAGTTTAATGTTACCTTTTCAGTGCTCGTTGCGGCTTCCTACTCAATGGAATGGGGACTAATTTTCCTCCAAGTGGGTTTCAGTCATATCTTCATCTTGTGATTCAAGCAGTTCTTGAATGTCACTTTATTCTATCTGTTTGAAACAATCTCGTCCAATACCATTCGCAACTTGAGCAATGTTATCAGTTAATGTTTGCATTTGCACGGATTCTTCATCATTACCGACAGTTAGATCAGGCCACAGTTTTTTTTCCAGCATAATTTCAATGTGTATTCAGTTTTGTACTAATTCTTTTGTTAACAATGCACTTCGCTATGTCAAAATTGTTCGAACATTGCATAACATTTATATCAGGATCATATGGTGTCCAGTATGATGTAAAAGGTGTGTTTAATATAATAGATCTTAAAGGTCTGGATTATTCCTTAGTCCGGATTAAGTTGGAGTAAGGCCGTCGTGTTATAAGGCAAAAATATCACCTTTATATTTGGATACATAGCTTCAAGCTCATGAGGGTGACCTGGAGCATTGTCCAAAACTACAATTGGCTTGAAATCAAATTATTTTTCTTTAAATAAGTTTCAACTTTAAGAACCGGTCAGAGAAAATGATAGTTGTAATCCACGCCTTCTTGTTTGAACGCCAAAACACTGGTAGGTTGTCCTTAATTTCATTTTTCAAAACACTCGGATTTAGCGATCTGTAAAGCATAAGTGGCTTAATTAAGCAATCTTCTGATGCATTAGAACCGAGCAGCAGTGTAACTCTATCTTTTGCTGCGTTAAAATCACAGGCAGGCTTTTCACTTTTGGCCATAAAAGTTTTGTTTGGCATTCTTGTCTAACACATGGCAGTTTCGTCTGCATTAAACACTTATTCAGATTTGTATCCACCATTAGCAATTAACTTGAAAATTCTTCAGGATATGTTGATGCTGCTGAAGTGTCTGCAAATGTAGCTTCCCCAACAATTTTGATATTATGCAGTGATTGTCGCACCTTGAACTATTTCAATCAACTTTCCGATGCTTGGTCCTTCATCCATATGTTCATCATCAGGTTCTTTAAAATGTGTGTAAAGGCTCTTAGCTTTCTCACGAAAGCTGACACCACTTAGAAGCATTCTCTTCTGGTTACAACTGTTAATACAGTTTCAATTTGTTCAATTGCTGGATAACGAACAATTTTTGTTGATAGTGAGATTGAAGCTGTAGAATTCCTTATTTTGTCTTCAAATTTCTTGATGGGGATCATACTGTTGATTCATTGACATTTAAAAAACGGGATATGGATGCAAACTATTCGCCAAAGAGTAAACTGTGAAGCATTTCTATTTTTTCCTTAAGCGGCAACAGGACTTTTTTGCGTGTAGGAACTAATTTTCCTTTGCTTTTACCTTATTTATTATTTATTATTTATTATTTATTATTTATTATTTATTATTTATTATTTATTATTTATTATTTATTATTTATTATTTATTATTTATTATTTATAATTTATTATTTATTATTTATTATTTATTATTTATTATTTATTATATATTATTTATTATTATTTATTATTATTTATTATTTATTATTATTTATTATTATTTATTATTATTATTTATTATTTATTATTTATTATTTATTATTTATTATTTATTATTTATTATTTATTATTTATTATTATTTATTATTTATTATTTATTATTTAATTTATTATTTATTATTATAAATTATTACGACAAATGATAAGTTCAAGCTATTTATTATTTATTATTTATCATTATAAATTATTACGACAAATGATAAGTTCAAGCTATTTATTATTTATTATTTATCATTATAAATTATTACGACAAATGAAAAGTTCAAACTATTAAACAAAAAATTCGGCACCGATCGTGCCCAGGTAGCTGTTATCAAAAGCCATAGCGTCACGCGAAACCTGGCGGTGGTGACTTATTTGTCAAAGAACTTTCGGCCAAGTGGGAATAGGACTTGTTTGTTTATAAATTATGTAATACTTATTTGTTTTGAAAGGTAACTGGGAAATAAATACATATTATTCTAAAAATACATTATGTATCATCATCTTCAGCCGCGAATACAAGAAGTGGTCACAAGAACTGTGAATAAGGAGCTTTGACTGTATAGCCTACCCGACTTTAATGGGGCATTTGGAAATACAGGGAAAGATAGACACTAAATGGCCATAGTGGCCATAAGGAAGGGGACCTGTCATATTAAAGCCTGCAATGCCGCATATTATTAGTCCTCAACTAAATTCTCGGACTTTTTGAGCATCTCTGACATGTATTTCCGAAAAAAGTAAAACAAACTAAATCTTCGAAGTAATCTTTCTCACTTTCGTCACCTTTCAGATAATTGTCGAATCCCAGATCGAAATAAGCTTAGTTGTTTTGATGTGTTAAAGTCATTGAGGCTTTTTTCGATTTACTCAAGAGATGTGAATCGGTTATCAACCAGGTGGTAATGCAGGGAGCAAAAAATATGAAAATTCGAAGGGGCCAGATCTGGAGAACACGCTGAGGTGATAAAACCTCCCAACCCAACTCGCTGTATGTGGCCGTGCGTTGTCCTAAAGCAAAATTTCCTTCCTTGCCAATATGAAGTGTTTTTTTCTCCAGAACGTCACTAACTCGAATCAGTTGCTCCTGATAATGGTTAGCAGGAGCTATTTGAGCAGGTTAGAGTTGCTCCAACCTGTCCAACTCACGACGCACTATGTCTAGCTGAGCCCATCATATACACAGCAACACTTTTTTGGCCTGAATATTTGGTTTTATTGTACTAATTGATGGATCATGACGTTTCGTTTAGGAAGTCCTTTTTTTTAATATTCGTAGAACACCCAACAATTTTCCTTTTGGATTTTCCCTAGCTTGTATATTTTTTCGACAATGTTTGTTCTTCACGAATTGAAACTACCTCTTCGTCTTCTACTTCGCGTATCTTCATCATGACTTGTATTGCTTGGATCTAGCTCCTTTACTAATTGCCTTAAATTCTAATTCACTCGAATTTCAAATATTTATATTTCCAAAAAAATTAAGTTATTAATTTACAATTATTTCACAACAAAAATTTACTTCAAGAGTTACATATAACAAGTTAAACGAATGACTTTAACTGGCTAATATTTACTTTCAATGCAAAAAAGGACAAATAAGGTGCAACAATAAAACCACGAACAATTGTCCTCTGAGCTACTTTCTAATAAGACAATTATATAATCAATACTGTGCAAATAATTATTTTTAAAAATGCGTTTTCTGTTCTATAGACATAATTATCTAGAATTAAATATCATAAAGAAATATAGGTCACGCTCAAATGCATATGAATATATTTGTTTCAGTGGTAACTCGTTAATTCAAACAAAAACCCTTTTAAGTTTTCTGATTTGTCTCATTAAGCTCGCATGACACAAAGTGTGTGATACTTTTCTTTCCATGCTAGGTTAATCTTTTTTAATGCTAGATAAATCAGAAAACTTAAAGTTTTGATTGAAATAACGAGTTACCACTGAAACAAATATACTTTTGTCAAACTTATTAAACTGATATATAAGTAGTTAAGGGATATATTATTCTTCTACCCGCGTATATATATGTATATATATATATATATATATATATATATATATATATATATATATATATATATATATATATATATATATATATATATATATAAATATAAAACTAAACTAAACTAAATTAACAGGCTATCAACCCCAAAGTCTTTGCTTCCATAAGGAAAATGGACAATTAGCTCTAAATAACCAAGACAATTGCAAAGAACTTGCGAAATATTTTGAACAAATACTAAACTCTCCTGAGCCCTTAAACAAATTAGTAACACTAAACCCTAAACAAACAAACCCAGATTCATTACCACCGAATGAAGATGAAATAATTAGGCAAATCAAGCAGCTTAAAAATGACAAGGATGGAATCACTGCTGAACTTTTGAAATCCGCTGGTCCAGGTACAATCAAGGAAATAACCAAAATTCTACAAGAAGTTTGGCGAACCGAACGGATTCCGGAAGATTGGAAAGATGCTCTAATCCATCCACTACATAAGAAAGGAGATAGAACGGATGTAAACAACTATAGAGGGATATCTCTTCTCCCCGTTTGTTACAAGATTATATCTCAATGTCTACTAGACAGAGCACAGGGAGAGTTAGAACCTAACATTGGTGAATATCAAGCAGGTTTTCGACCGGGCAGATCCATCCCTGAACAGATCCTGAATGTAAAGTTGATTCTAAGACATCAAAAACTATACAATAAAAATATCGTCTGTACATTTGTGGATTTCAAAAAAAATATGATTCTATTGACCGCGAATCTTTATTCCGAATCTTGAAAGAACAAGGACTAGATCTGAAAAAGCTGCCAATTATTAAAGCAACGCTAACTAACACAAGGTCAAAAATTAAATTCATGGGTGATATCTCAGAGCCTTTCGAAATTAAAACTGGAGTGAGACAAGGGGATGGACTCTCGGCACTCTTATTTAACTGTGTTCTAGAAAAAGTAATACAGGAGTGGCGTGAAAAAAAGTCGGCCCTGAATATTGACCAGCCCATTAAACTGGGGAGAACCAATTGATTGTCTGGCATTTGCTGATGATCTAGCAATTTTAGCTCAAGATGTATTAACGGAACAGAGACAGATTGAAATCCTAAAAGAAACAGCAGAAAATGTGGGACTCCAAACTTCCTTTGAAAAGACACAATACATGACCTGTAACTAAGAACACCATTTTTAAAAACAAAATATGGTAACATCAGACGAGTCTCTCAATTCAAATATTTGGGTGAAATAATCATGGAATATGGGTTGGAAAAAACGGCCAATAAGGGTAGACGTCAAAAAATGGAAACGGCAATGAGACTTACACAAAATATTTACAACAAAAAATGCCTATCTAAAAACACAAAACTGAGACATTACAACACAGTTATTAAGCCAGAATGTCTATATGCTGCAGAAACGCTCATTTTGAATAGAAAGTGGGACATCGAGGACATTGAAAAGAAGGAAAGAAAAATCATAAGAAAAATCCTAGGCCCCCAACAAATAAATAGCACAACATACCGTCTTCGAGCAAACCAAGAAATCCAACAGTACACAGATATACATAGCGATATGAGAAAAAGAAGACTTAAGTTTTACGGACACATAAAACAGATGAATCGGAGTGGGCTAAGTAGACAAATAGTCGAATTTTATGAAAATAGGAGTAGAGCTAAAGTAGAAATAATTAAATGGATTGCTGCAATTAAAGAGGACCTAAGATCAGCAAATATTACACAAAGTGAAATTCAGGATAGAGGCTGTTTCAGACACAAGGTTAACGTTTGGAAGGTTGGCCGGAGAGAAAAATGTAGGAAGACTGGAACAGCTTGGTCTGACGAAAGGAAAAATGTTCATAGCGAAAAAATGAAATTAGTATGGGCGCAAAGGAAGGCTAACAACAACAAGCGCCTCTAATTGTACTTCGCGTGGTCCACTAGGGCCCATACGTGAATAATATATATATATATATATATATATATATATATATATATATATATATATATATATATATATATATATATATATATATATATATTATAATCTAGTAATAACTAATATTAAAGCTAAAGGTAATAATACACTTAATTAAACCCAGTTAAAATAAATCTGTGTGTTTAATTTATTTTGATTAGGGTCACGTCAACTTATAGTGCCACCATTTTGTATCATTTTATGCTTTATAATGCATAAAAGGGTATGCGAGAGTAAATGCGATACCCTAAGAGAAAACAAAGAAAAACGAGTAGGGTGTATAGAAAGGCGGAAACTATGAAAACAAATAGAGATATAGCAAACAAATTAAATTCTAAAGTAAAGTGTAACCAAAGAATAACATAAGAATCAGGGAAACAAAAATGGAAGAGTAACAGAATAAGAAAGCTGCAGAAATAAGGAAGAATTAAAGAATAAAGCTTAACAGAATAAAGAAGATCACTAATCTCCATATGGAATCGCTGTAAGAATTTTTTGTAACATATCATTAATTTGTTAAATTTGAAACGTTTAGATTTAAGAAAGTGACATATGGGAAAACTGAGAGAATCTCTCTTGACAGGCCAAAGTTTATTAGGACCTTCCCAGATGTACCAGTTCAGATGCACAAAATCGCATAACGTTTTTTGGATAAAAGGAATGAAATTTTGGAAAGTTCCCATTATAAGGAATGGACTCAATCAGAGTACCATTTAGGATAGCATTCTTGGCTAAGCCATTTGCCAGTTCGTTACCATCAATACTCTTTTGTTTAGGAAGATAGGAAAGGCACAGAACCAATTTTTTTGTTGCAATATATGTATATATGAACTAAAGAGTGATTTTTTAGTGTGTTCGAACTTTAGATAGGGGTCACAGTATATAATATATATATATATATATATATATATATATATATATATATATATATATATATATATATATATATATATATATATATATATATATATATTCTTCTCATGGCCGGTTTCTGGCCTAACAGCCGTCGTCGGCTAGGCTCGAGTGTAACGCAAGGACATAACCGATGTCCTTGCGAGACAACTGCCCATGTTGGCTTGTTAGAGGTGGTCAGAAAATTTTATTCACGGTTACATGAATATCAGAACCAATCAAAGAGAACAGTACCTACGGAAGAACCAATGCCAGATATCCTAGTGGAGGAAGAAATAACTGTCAAAATGCTAAAAACTGGTGATCGGACTTTATTTAAAACACTGGCAAAATTATACGCAAAATGCCTCAAGGAACAAAAAGTACCTGGCTTATGGAAAAATGCAGAAGTGATCATTTTACATAAAAATGGAGCATATGAAAATTTAAAGTACTACCGTTCAATAAGCCTCCTCTCAGAAATGTACCTCCCTCAGAAAAGTTTTCACCAAGATAATATCTAAAAGAAAATTAAGAAAACTGAATGACGCACAACCAAGAGAACAAGCAGAAATCAGAAGTAGATTCAGTACAATGGATCACATCCAGGTTGTACAGCAGGCCATAGAGAGCCACAATGAATACACCATGCCACTGTGCTTGGCTTTTGGCTCAATAACAAAGCAGGCTATAATGGATGTATTGCTTAGCCAGGGGGTAGACAAAGCATATGTGAACCTATATATACGTTTTCATCTGATGCACTGCATTATTTCCCTTTGTGTTTAAAGGATTTCTTTTTGTTGGGAAAATTTAAACCTTGATACGCTACTGCTTAATTTATATTTATATGTATAACAAATATATTCATAAAGGATTTTGAATACAGTTCGGGAAACAACTTGTTACTAGTAACACTAACGATATTGCATTTCCTTTCATGGCTAAATGATTTCATTTTACATTTAATTTCAATAGAAATAAGCAATTCGCTTTCATAATTTTCCGCTAGGCAAAATAGGCGTTGCTACAACAAATACCGTATATTTGACGAGAGATTTTTTTATATTTTATTATAGAAAAATGGAAATACCAGAGCAGTCATGGTAAATTAATACAATAAACTAGTTTTCTTTAGTCGCATAGTTGAGCTAAATCTAATAATTGTTCAGTAATTAGCCTTCTACTTTCAATTCTTGTTTTATATACTAACTAACAGAAATATCAATATCCAGTGTATACGAAATTATTGAGTGGTTGCATATATATGTATATATATATATATATATGTATATATATATATATATATATATATATATATATATATATATATATATATATATATATATACATATATATATATATATATATATATATATATATATATATATATATATATATATATATATATATATATATATATATATATATATATATATATATATACACATATATATATATATATATATATATATATATATATATATATATATATATATATATATATACACATATATATATATATATATATATATATATATATATATATATATATATATATATATATACATATATATATATATATATATATATATATATATATATATATATATATATATATATATATATATTTACATAAAAAACATGATATTTTTTGTTTTGAATATTGGATTGACTTATTTTTGACTTTGTTAAATTTTATAGATTTGCTACCTTTAGATTTTTTATTATAATATAACAATTTTGGATTTTTCACTTGTAACGGTTTATATACATATATATATATATATATATATATATATATATATATATATATATATATATATATATATATATATATATATTTGTGTGTCTGCGTGCGTGCGTGCGTGCGTGCGTGCGTGCGGGCGTGCGGGCGTGCGTGCGTGCGTGCCTGCGTGCGTGCGTGCGTGCGTGCGTGTGTGTGTGTGTTTGTGTGTGTGTGTAGTATGTATATATATATATATATATATATATATATATATATATATATATATATATATATATATATATATACATATATACACTAGATATTCCTATTTCAGAATATTGCAATATTTTTATAAAGTTTAGCATCATTAGTTCTGGCAACAATCGTCCTTCCTTATACAATAAGAAAACCGAGTTTGATCAATCGAAAGCAAACCTTAATGGTATAATTATACTAAAATGCCTTCTAAAAACTAAGTTAGTACATGAAAATTGAAACAAAAAAGCTAACAAACTATGTTCAAGAAATAACATGATTCGCTACACCTAAATCATAAAGTCAGAGGAGAAAAAGAAGTAATCCCCTATACATTAAAAAAAAATTGAGAAAACAGTCACATAAGACAAGAACATCACAGAACAAAGGGAAACTTAGCAGAGAAACGCAAAAAAAATTATCGCAGCAAATAAAGAAGAAAACAAGGAATACAATATATTGAAAGATTGTCTTGAACAAAAGTTAGCGATTATTTCTTGTGGGAGGCAATAAAAAAAGAGAAACCGGAAAAACTAAATTCGTCACTTAAAATATGTACAAATTGGACACGAAATGATAAGCAAAAGGCAAAGGCATCTGCAAAAACTTTTTCCGAAGAAATCGACATCATAGCAGCACCTGACCTTAATTTAATTATAAGAAAGATGCTGCAATATTATCCTCAAAATGCTTGAAGCTCATCACATACATGTTTAAATGTTAATGATATATAAACCGATCCTAGGAGAGGTCACTTACTACAAGTCTATAAACTTGTTGATTTCGAAAATTTCCCCAAATTTTTGGAAAAGATCTATTGTAATAAATACAAAACATACTATCCGAGCACCAATTTGGATTTTGAGAAAACCTGGGCAGATAAAACAGATCTATACGTTTATTAACAAAATTAAAAGAGAGAGTTTTTCGAAACATCACAAGCCTTCAATAAAGTGTGGCACGAATGATTACATCATAAACTTAAACTTACTGACCGTATTCCTACTATCTGAGATATCCTACGTGGCCGACAAAGACTTTTCCGTTAAACAAGGAAATTAATATCTAATCCGAAGTCCTTCAAGAAAGTGTTCTAGGTTCCACTTCATACTAAGCTAATGGCTAAGCTACTCTGAAGCCAATTTAATTAACGAAGCAATTCTCCATGGAACTGCTTTGAAATCCGATATCGTCGTCCTACAACGTCCAAAAAAGATGCTGCGCATGACCGTTGATGCGCTCTACGCATGATATTATCTAATGTGACATACTGACTGCTTTGGTTAGTGAACTGATTAAACAGTTCAGTGTTAACCACAATATTCGGCTTAAACACAAACCTAATATGCTTGTTAGAAAATCAGTTGAATGCGAATAGTTCGAAAGAAGTGAACAAACTCAAATCTTTAAAATCAAATGACTTTACTGACTACACGAGATTACACGATTACACGAGAGTGAATCAAATATAAACTGGAATTGTTTTATGCATATTATTATTTATAAAATAATACAAAAAAACTATTGATAATTTTTCGACATAGGCTCCTCCACGCTCTACACATTTTTCCCAGCGATTTGGAAGCTTGTGAATTCCTTGCTCGTAGAAACTTTGAGTTTGGGGCATCAGAGAATTGCGCACGAAGTCCACAATATCTCATCAAACAAAAAATAATCACAGAGTGACAAATTTAGGCTATATGGAGGGTGTTCAAGAGTTTCCCAATGCATACTCTCCAGTTTTTCCTCGTCAAAACTTCTGTGTGTGGCCTTGCGTTGTCATGGAGAAGGAGGACATCTATGATGGGGACACCGCGTCTTTTGCTCCTGTAAGTCAATTTTATTGCCTCCAATAGCTAGCAGTAATAGGTAGCATTAACAATATGTCGATCATGTAGAAAAATCAATCAGCAAAACTCCCTTCTAGTCGAAAAAAAAAACGGTTGCGAAAATCTTACAGGCTGAGAGACGGGTTTTGGTCTTTACAGGGCAGGTTTCATCTTTCCTTCGCCATTCCTTACTCGCCATTTTTGATTCTGGGGTATGGAGTGTAATGTGGAGTGTAATAATATACCCACGTTTCATCACATGTCACGATATGCTTCAAAAAAGTCTCTAATTCCCGCCGAAATCGATTCAGAAGATCTTCGGTCAACAACTTCGCAATCCATCGGCTAATACCCACTTTAAAAGCAATTTCATGAATAGTGAACCGCCAGTCACCTTCGATAAGGTCACGAACTGCACCAATATTGTCAGCAGTGACATTTGACCTGGAACGTCAATTATGACTTACATTTACCCCACTTTTTGTTCACTCTTAAACTTCTTGGCCCAACCAAACACTTCGGTACCGAGTATCGTCCCCATACTGAACCGAGTTAATATTTCGGATGGTTTAAAAACTTTATTATAACCTGTTGCGCAACGGGCGGTGACACATGTTGCTCACTTATGGCTGTACTGACAAAAGAACCGAGTGAAACAGCTAACCGAGCGAGTGGAGGGTTTTCTCCACTCGCAATACATTGCACTACAACGACCTACATTGACAGCCCGCTCGTGATTGGCTGAGAAAAGTAATTGTTTGTTACATCTTACAACTTGTATGTTACATCGAATATTTTCACGGGTGGTAGATAATGCTCCTAAATCATTCCGGGTATCGATCCGTTGGTTTTGAGGGATCACGACGTTTCTCCAAAATCTCATTTGGCATTTTCCAAAAATGCGTTCCAAAAGCGTGTTGTAAATATATATTAAATATAGATTACTCATTGGAGTGAAACTCCAGCACTTATTCCATCACTATCAAACAAGACGCTAATTGTCTCTGCGGTGCAGAGTGTCGATTCCGTTACATTAAAAACATTAAAAAATATATTCGTTACCTTATATTCGAATTTTATTACTTTAGTTTCACAGTCGTATCTATTTGCATTCAGTTCGATTGGTTAAGATGCCCAGAATATAACGAGTTATAAATGTTACTCATCTTAGTGAGTTTAAAAAAAAACGAATAGTCGGGGTGATTGAAAAAGGCTTGTCATTCTGTCTTAAAATCATATTAGACTCTCTACGAGTATTCGAACAAAGTCATAATTAACGTACAGGGGATATATGATACCTAAAAATAACTGTAATTGCCGTTTTATACTTTTGGAAATACGTGTTGCTAAAAGAGCAGTTTTGATCAATGATTTATAAAACACGTATGGCCAACTGGAATACGTTGGGGTTTCAGTTTCCAGTTTTCTTAAGGGTGCATACGTATCGCACTGTAGTAGATCCCCTTAAGTGTTGATTCGTGATAATTCGACTATCAAGCGATAGGTATAAGAAACCTTGAAACTTTGCCTATTGCCAAGTAGTAAGACAATTTGTGTCGTTCTGTTTTACCACCTGAATACGCGACTTCTGGATTTACTTAATTCCCCTCAAACCATTGAAGCCCTAAAGCATGAGATACCAGTAAACTGGGATAAGATACATCAAGACCAAATCGACAATATCATTCAATCAAAGTCTATATGAGACTGTAGCGAATTGAGGTTAACCAAAATGTACAGGATGGCGCAGAGGAAACGCATGTTTTTGAACGGTTAGTATTTTGCAAAGAGAGGGGTAACGACCTCGCCGCGCCGCCAACGAACAGCTCAGGTAATGGAGTTTTAGACATGGCAGCGTGGACCTTAGAGAAATCTTATATTTCTCATCGAGCAGTTTTTTAGAAACAGTGATTCTGTAGTTATCGTGCAACGTCTCATCCGTCGACAGTTCAACGTTGAACGCCGAAGCCAATTTCAGATCGAAACAAGATACTCTGAGTGGTTGAAACATTTCGAACTACTGGATCTGTCATGAAGAGGAAACCACCTGACCTTTCCAGTGCCATTCGGACACAAGGTAATCTTGAAATAGTGAGAAGTGCGGTTCTTGCTAGTCCTCAGCGTTCCACTAGGTGCCAAGCTTCAGCTCTGGGTATGTCCTGTCGATGGCTACAACGTATTCTGCATGATGACTTGAAATTTCACCTCTATAAAATAATGACTGTGCAACAGCTCACCGAAAGGAATTTTTCACAGCCCAGAGAGTTTTGTGCGGTAATGCGCGCCATTTTTGCTGATGATCCTGATGCTGTGATAATGATGAGTGACGAAGCACATTTACATTTAAATTGATATGTAAATAAACAGAACTATAGGTACTGGACGGCAAATAAACCACAAGAGCTGCACCAAAGACCTCTCCATAGTGAAAAAGTAACAATTTGGTGAGGAATTTCCAAATTAGGGATAGTTAGTCGTTACTTTTTTGAAGAGGAGGAAAGAACAGTAACAGTGACTTCGGCACGTTATGCTGACATGATTAATATGGAATATTTTCTGTTACAACTTCAACGGCGACAAGTAAACATGGGACAACTGTGGTTCCAACAAGGTGGTTCCAGAGCTCACACAGCGAGAAGATCAATGGAATATGTTCAACAATTGTTTCCTCAACATGTGACTGGTTTCCTCAACATGTTTTGGCGATGTTTTTTAGTCCTCAGGCTCTCCAGATTTGTCTGCATGCGACTTTTTTTTTGTGGGGTTACCTTAATTGCTATTCGTCAAAAAATGGCAAGAGTACCAGAAGAAATGATTTTGAGAGTGATGCACAACTTTCCAGAGAGATGGCAGATGTGTGACCGAGAAGAAGGGCGACACTTGATTTACATTATCTTCCACCATTGATTTAAAAGGGCATTATTATTACTTAATTTAGCAGTAATTACAAAAAAATTATCTGAAATGGAAATAAACAATGTTATGCTTGGGTGAAAAACATGCGTTTCATCTGTACCACCCTGTGATATTAATTATACTGGCTAGCTGACTAATTATCTGACATTTTAATCCTTTATTATGTTTTGATGGAGATGCCTTTATATAAAAAATGAAGCAATTAATTAACCGTGTTCACATTTCTCAGTCAGCATAACTTTCAAGGAAAATACTGCATTTAATAGTAACAGATTCTTTGAATAATATCTATTACGTTCGGTTTGATTTGATAACGACACGACACGGCATCTAGTTCTAATGGTTAACATTAAATATTGTAAACGTTATATTATCGATTGCGCACAATAATATTTGATTGTGTTCATAACATTGTAGATATCCTTGATAGATTGATCATCATGAATCTAGTCGCGGTTTTCCTTAGAGATCAATACACTACAAAAAGGCAACTATATATGCTGCTATATAACTGCTCAATAAATTTGCCTTTTTAGATAGTAAATATGTCAAAGTATTTTCCACTTTGAAACGACCTTTCTAAAATAAAGTTGATCGTGCGACATATTATACAGCATGTAGGTCCGGCAATAAGAGTTGATTTTATCATCGCATACGTGTATTGAAACTCTAAGTGTAGTATAATCACACAGTGTTGAACTTAAAATCCATCTGGTATACAAGCATCGTTCGAAAAGTTATCGTTATTAAAACATAAAATTTTTGATAATTGTTCAACGCAATCACCTTGGAATTCAATACATTTAATTTAATTTAATATTTTTTATGCGATGTGTGTATCTCTGCGGTCATCTCAACATTGACCTCTCCATCTGAAGTGAATTTTCAGCTTTAGAAAGAGGAAATAGTCGCTGGGCGTCAAATCCAGCCAGTAGGGTGCACGTAGACAGTAGGGGCATTTTGTAGTATGCATTTCATAAAGTCTTTTCGACCTGATGTGAAGTCTGAATAACATCCTTCAATTAGTCAATTCTTCTATTAGAACCTTCAATGTGAAACACTAAATTCCAAGAGATTTTCCATTAAACACCAAATCACTTTATTTAATTCCTCGGTGCACGTTTTGCTAACCATGTTAGTATCATCAGTGGCTGCTTCGAAATCGAATTATCAAGACTGAATGAATGATGATTGGAATGATTGAAGATTGAATAATTTCCTGATGATGCTAACATGGTTAATGAAACGCGCGTCGAGAAGTTAACCAAAGTTATTTGGTGTTTAGTTATAAATCTCTTCGAGTTTAACCCTTCAATTGGATCAGTAGTGAAACATAATATTCCCCGGTGATAGTCCCGCTTTTTGCCAAGTAGTACTGATACTACTTGGAGCTTATCCACACTATGAGAATCTCAGAAAAGCCACTACTTTTTCCTGCAGATGGAATGGACGGACTTTGTTTTCTTCGTTTTTTTGTATAATTATTTCGTCTGATGCTTAATTTCTGGCATATAATAATCAATCCAGGTTTCATCTACTGCTATAAAATGTCAAAGAAATCCAGTAGAATCGCGCTTCAAGAAGTTTAAACACTCTTGAGAAATATTCACACCATTAAATTTCTAACCGACTGTAAACTTACGCATCACCTATAGCTTTTTCAGAAAAGCGGAAAGCTTTTTTATACCCAAAACATTATGTAAAATATAGTGTACTCTGAAGCTCGCGTACGTTTAAATAATCTCGTACCTTCGCTGCCAAATTCAGCAGCCCGCTGAAAAATGTCATCTAAAGTGGAACTTAACTCTTTTTGTATGCCAGTCGACGTTACACCCTCTATATCGAAGTTTATAATAGCTCGAACTTCAATTTTATTCATTCTACGCCATCTAACGAATCATACTTAATAAATATCATGGTAATTTGCGCCATCTCTGTGCCAGACCTCAAACGTGTTGAACGACCCACATATTAGCGAGAGAATCATACTTGATTTTTGCAGTAACCCGTATATTAACCAATTTCCAGATTAAAAGATAATTATTGAATAGGGATTTAAAGTGATTCTTTCTCTTTCAGGTAGATTCGGCAGAGTAATAGTCACGTCCAAAGACGGAAATAAGAACATGTTGAGGGTGGAAGTATGGAAGGAAATGCGAATGTTAGACGAACTGATTCAAAATATGACCGTGAGTTTTGAGGATCAATACTTCACGTATGCCGATATTTGTGCCAAGTGGATGTCGGAATGTTTTCAAAACGATATCTTAAATTTAGATTACATAATGGAAGACGTAAGTACTTAAATAAAGGAAATTATATATACAAGTATATTTTCGTCAGTACTCCATTCGATTTTATTGGTGTATTTATCACGATCAAATTGGTTTATTTATCATGTATTGTTTTTAAGTATATATTGTATGCACTCAACTTCGTAGTTATCGCTAATTTTTCGAACTGAAATTAAAGATATTTTTTAAATAAAATCAGATCGATCAGACGAATTTTACTAAAGAATAAAAAAGCCCACGTTGTTATCTTAGAGTACAAGTTAGTTTTTCTCTTCTGTATATACTCAATATAAAATATTTATCAATACCCCCTTGTAGATAAGTTAGTTTATCCACCTATTTACCAATACCCCCTTGTAGATTAAATTAATTTATCCCCCTAATTATCTAATAAACTTCAGACAATCCAAATTTACAATTTGAATCCATTATAAAAATGTTAAAATATTACGTATGCATGGATATATATCATATTACATCAAATAAATATTAGGATTTATTCAATAAAGTACAAAATATTAATCAATTCTTCTATTGGAACCTTTGGTATGAACTAAATTTCTCCTCCAAAGATTAAATAATCTCCTGATGATGCCAACATGATTAGCGAAACGTGCGTTGAGAAGTTCAAAAAAGTGATTTGGTGTTTAGTGGTAAATCTTTTCAAGTTTAGTACAAAATATTGCTTTAATTAATAACACAGGTCGACATTTTTGCAACATTGATGAGAATGCTTTTTTGCGTTTCATTTAGGTAGTTATTAAAACACCTTTCCACAGAAATGGCCTAGCACGTTCCATTTTCAAGTATCTGCTTCTCCTTTATATCATGGCGTCATTGGAATTTTACCTGACTTTGGACTGGACAGTGTAGGAATTACCACAAGACCTTAGAGGGGGTATTTCCACAGTATTCTACGAACATTTAAGGGCAGTTATATTGTTTTTTATAGTTTACTTTATTTTTGCCTCGTTTACAGTACACTCAAATGTAAAGTCGATTTTATATAAAATGGCAAGTTCTAGTCGTCAATTTTACAAAAATCCAGCAGATAAGTTGTGTTATATATGCGGACGACTTACTAAGTCACAAGCTAGATCCATATCCGAGGAAGTTAAAAAACCTATCTTTTTTATTTTAAGTGCCAAATTAGAGATCAAGATAAAAGTTGGGCTCCTCATGTTTGCTGTGAGTTGTCACGAAAATTTAGTGCAGTGGATGCATGTCAAGAAAAATTCTTTGCCGTTTGCTGTTCCTATGGTGTCGAGAGAACCTACTGACTATGTAAGTGATTGCTACTTCTGCATCACTAAAACAGAAGGGATTTCAAAAGGTCAGTTCCTCCTAGCCAGAAACTACCGGTACCAATTGCGCCTTTAAACCTGGACAACATGTTTCGGTGATTCTAATCCTTCATCAGGATCTGATTGAAAACTTCCTGAGAACACCAATTGTGACCCAACATTTTAAGCAACTACCAGTTAATCTCACTTAATAACTCAGAATAAATTAAATAATTTAGTACGTAACCTGGGATTGTCAAAACAAAAAAAGGAACTTCTTGGTTCCAGACTTCAACAGTGGAACCTGTTAGATAAAAATGCAAGTGTCTCATTTTAGTGAAAACGGAATATAACATTTTCAAGTTTTTATAAAATGGATGCCTCTGTTGTGATATTGATGGTTTAATGAATTAGCTTAATATGGAACATGTATCTTCCGAGTGGCGTATTTTCATAGATTCATCGAAATACAGCCTAAATACAATCTTGCTTTATAATGGAAACAAAAACTCATCTATTGTTTGAGCCTGTTCAGTGGTAATGAAATAAACCTATGGCAACTTAGCAACCATACAAAATCGCATTAAATATGAATAAATTTAAAAGTGATATGTAAATTTCTAGGAGTTCAAGGGGGTTTCACAAAATATTGCTGTTTTTTTTGTGTAGAGCAGTGGGATACTACCGCCACAAAAACCATTACAGAAAGAAAAATTGACATCATAGAACTTGTTTTGAACCTGGTACTTTAAACAACCCACCAAAACCCAAAACCCACCCAAAAAAGTGCTTCTTCGGCCTCTCCAGATTTAGCTTCGACTAATGAAAAACTTTGTCAAAGCCATGGACAAAAAAGGTATTGATTTCAAGTACCTAAAAGAAATATTTCCACAATTAAGTAATACAAAACTAAAAGAATGCATATTTATTGGACCTCAAATAAGGAATCTTATAGATGATTTTCGTTTTCAAGAAAAATTAAATGAAATGCATTGGCAGCTTTGTATTTTGTACGTGTAGTGAAAGGATTTCTGGGCAACAAGAAAGATGAAAACTATAAAAACCTCATAGATAAACTCCTGAAAGTCTATTAAATACTAAGGTGTCGCATGTCCTTAAAAATACATTTTTTACGCCCCTATTTGGATTTTTTTCCGGAAAATTTGGATGCAGTAAGCGACGAATAAGGAGGGAAGTTTCACCAGGACATCATGGCGATGGAAGCAAGGGACGCTGGTTTTTAAAAAGAGGTGATGCTACAGAATACAAGAGGAAAAAGTGAAGGTTTTGGTCGCTGTATGACATCTCATGATATATATTTTTTATTCACATAATCATCAGTAATGTCTCGCAAAGATTTAACACATTTTACATGTTTATAGCAAATAAATATTAGATTGTAAAAGTATGTCGTCGCCTTTTTTTCCCACTACCTACCCCCAATGGATGGTGATGCCGCTCGTGAAGTGGACCGGCGTGTTAAATATAACTGGCAGGCTCAACACAGTCTTTAAGAACAAACTCCCGCTATATCTCAAGAGAAAAGTTTTTGATTAGTATATCCCGTTTTTATATTTGGAAGTGAAGGAAGGATACTCACATCATAATCGATTAAAAAACTTCGGGTAGCACAGAGGGGATTGGATAGGTATATACTTAGGCATTACAAAGCGTGACAGAAAGACCTACGCATGGATCAGAGAATCAACGAAAGTGTGATACAAGCAAAGCAAAGTGTGTGATATCATTGGTAGAATAAACGAGTTGAAATGGAGGTGGGCAGGTCATATAGCCTAGGTGATACAACGAGAGATAGATCAAAGCAATCCTGGGATATATACCGCTAGATTACAAATGCCCACGAAAAAGACCGAAAACACGATGGACTGATGGCATCATCAAGTATATTGGACCCGAATGGTTTAGGACCATGCGAGTTGGAAGCAGGCTGGGAGTCCTTTATCTTGAAATGAATGGACAATGACTAAATGATGATGACTTATTTTCAAACCCACTTTCGCATAAACACGTCGTCTGCCAAAGTTCCAAGAACTGCTCTTCAATAAATCTGTCCTTTTCCATCGAACATTCTCACTCAAACAACTCATAACATCCAACAATATCGTTTTTTCTATGTTTGACCAACATAGTTTGGTTAGTTTTTTCTGTTTCAGCTCGTGATCGAACCGGCTTTCTGAAGTTTGTTGGCTGGTTTGCATGACGAATTCATAAACCGACGTCTCGTTACCGGTTATGATGCGTTACATGAATGTGGGGTTCGAATTGGTCCGTTTAAACAGCTTTTCAGCAAACCTGTTTATGGTATATACTCTTTTTGAAAAAAATCATCTCCTTTAGAACAACTCATGTCACGATGTATCTCATGTTCAAAACATCAACTTAAATAATGTTAGATCCAGTGCCATCTCTGTTAAGCTTGACTGATAATTTTTCAACACATTTCTTTCACTTTGACGATGTTTTCTTCAGACGAAGACGTGAAAGTCAATTGGAATGAGGCAAGTTTTCAACTACTTGTATGCTTGTGTTTTTGATAAAGCTGCCTCATAGTAGACCTTTTCAAATATTTTCAATGATTCAACGGATTCATTTTTGATTGCTCACAAACCCATCAAGCCAGAAGTGCTCTTCGACACAAAAAGATTATTTTTTCTTCTTCCAAATACCCTAAAGCCCTAGAATTCTTGTATTATGTCTCGAATTGACACAATGTGCTGAATAAAGCAGTCAATGGAGACATTAACATTTCAAACAGTGTTAGTGCTATTACGGTTCAAATTTCTGTTACTCTTATTAGAAAACTCTTTACAAATACCATGAACTAAGTAGTATTTTAAATGTTAGTAGAAATATTATTGCTGTACGAAGCTCTAATATATGATTAATTTAGATTGTCAAAATATATATTTTATATAAAAATATCTATGTTAATTTTTGACCATTCACCTATTCAACTGTAAGATTCCTGTACGTATCAATTTCGATAACACTTTTTTTCTTATTATTGATTGAAAGTAGTGTTTGAGAATGTAAAGTCGTTTTACGAAACTATAGTCACACCAATTTTGTTTACAAATAAAAGTGATAGATAACAAAGTAAAAAATTGTTTTATTCCTTTTTTACTTTTTTCCTGTTCTTTTAAATATTCCTCATTGAATACAAACAGTATTAATTAATTAATTAATTAATTAATTATATTTTACCTTTGAATTAAAACTAGCAATACAAAAACACCAATTTGCAGAGTGAACGTGAACACGTTGACGCGATATACTAATTTATATACTTTCGTTTTATTTTGATTACAGGTGGAAAACCACAATATAAACTTGACCTTTCCCTTGATGTTTAATCCTGTGACATGGGATGCACATGCCTTTCCAGTTTTCTTCGGCGGTACGGAAGTCAGCGAAGATGGTTTCATAATAAGCGTACCATCAGTTCAATTAGTATATTTTGGAAATGCAGACAGTAAAAAAATTGATAAGTTGTAAGTATAATAAATGTTTATACGGAAGATTTAAAAAAGAAAGTTTAATTTTTGAGACTGTTATAAAGAAACATCCAAATTAACATTACATGTCTACTAGGGTGTAACAAAAGTATATGCGTTTTTAAGGTACTTCATTATTGAGTGTTTATGCTTATTCACTATTTGACACCATTCATGTACCTCGCACATACACGTAATTCCCTTGAAAGTGTTCCAGTACTTGTTCTAGTATCTGCAGCCACATCTGCTCTTAAAATATCGTCATCAAGATACCGTGAACGTCCTAATCTTTCCCTATCTTCAAGACTCATGCCTCTCTCCCGGAACTTTTTGAACCAGAGCTGAGGGGTGCGGATTTATACAGCACCTTCCGCTTCCAATTCGTAAATCTCTCACGCAACGCCAGTACCTTTAAAGCATCTTTAAAAATAATGTAAAATTGCCATTCACGACCTATTTCACTCATTTTAACTTTTTTGGTAAAAATTGTGACTGAATATTTCGTAGTGCAATAACTTTAATATTCAAGGAGTAATATATATTTGTTAGACCAAAAAGTTGAAATGGTATTAAACTTCTGAATAGTGAAGTATAATCCTCGGTTTATCAAAGGAAAAAATACAAATAAGTTTGTTACACTGTAATATGCTATTCATTATACGAAGAACAGTTCCCAATCTGACACAGAGATGGCACAGATATCACTTAATGACTATAATATATATGTCAAGTACGACTTACTAAATTTAGTTTGCGTTTAGTTGCTTGTCTATGGTGATTGAGTAAAGCAAACAATTTTTTTACATTCTCTGATAAATTAACAAAATCAAGTTCGAGTTATTATAAAATAGTTTTTTTAGGGGTTTTACCAAACCCAACGAACATACCTATATATACGTCCCTATTGTAAGCCCAACGTATGTCCGTTTGGGCTAAACCGCCTAATCGACCATTTAATTCCAAATATTCCACTTAACTACGGATCCTTCGAATCTTCCACTTGAAATGATTCTTCTCCTTTGTTTTCGACGTCAAAAAAAATGGGTTAATTAATTTATACGATGTCGTATATCCAGAAGATAGATGAATTACATGCCAGATATGAAACAGTAGTCTGAAAAGTGGATAGGATCAGACATACTGCGCAAAAAAAGAACAAAAACAGCTCCATCTGCAAGAAAAGTTATGGTTACGATTTTTAGGATTCTCATAGTGTGGTACTTGTGGACTACCTAACACAAGACAGGACGATCAGTGAGGAGTATTACAATTAACTAATGGACCAACTAAATGATGTTATTCAGGCAAACGTTCATCAAGATAACAGTCATCAAGAGATTATTCAATCTTCTAATGATACCAACATTTAGGGTTAGGGTAGGTTAGGAAAACGTGCGTAGAGAAGTTTAAAAAAGTGATTTGGTGTTTATAGGCAAATATTTTGTCTTATATGGGTTTGACCGGAAAGAAGCCCCACCTATTCCTTCAAGTGGGTGACATATGTTTCGTCTCTCGAGGTTCAGACTCTTCAGGGCGCCGACATATACCATACCATCATAGCCTATTGAAACCCTTATTTAACCCTTAATTACTCGCATGAAGTCAAGGCACTTTCGTGTTTAAAAAAAGTACTTGCTGCGTTTCGAATTTCCCAGCTAGCCTCCCAACTCGCGTGAAAGTTTGCATTTTAGTAGCGATAAAGTCACTGGAACGGAAGGACGTGTCACTGCTGTCTTAAGCGGTGACCCCATGCGAGTAATTACGTAACTTTTTTGAAATAGGTGTCAACCTATAGACGTCGAATATACAACGAATAGAACGTTAACAAATTGATAATTTGGCAGCAATGCGCGAGCTCTGCGACATGTTCCAAGCAAAATTTCAAAAACATATTCGTAATTCATAAAATGTGACTATAGATGAGCAATTGATTGGGTTTTGAGGCCGTTTTAAAGGAAAAGTTTACATGCCAAGCAAACCAAATAAATACGGCATAAAAAAACCAGGCCTTGTAGATTTAAAAACTTTTTATTTGGTGGCTTTCGAAGTATATACATATATATATATATATATATATATATATATATATATATATATATATATATATATATATATATATATATATGCAACAGCTTTTTTGGAACATACGAAAGCATTATCATTGCTTTTTAAAAACCGAAAAGCTAGCTGGATTAAGTTCTGGTCTTGTTTGGTATAAAAGCCTGAGGGATATCTGGTTTGTTTTTCTTTAAATTTCTAACTAAGATGAGCTTGTACAGTGGGCCCAACAATTCATTTGCGAGTTTGACGCTTGTATACCAATTGTCTGTGGTAACATTTCGGCAACTTCCTTTTACGGCTCTACGTTTTACTATGTCATTAGGACTGTTCGAGACTTGGTAATGACTCGCAGGCTGTTGGCCAGAATACACTTCGAAAGCCAACAAATAAAAAGTTTTTAAATCTACAAGGCCTGGTTTTTTATGCCGTATTTATATGGTTTGCTTGGCATGTAAACTATTCCTTTAAAACGACCTCAAAACCCAATCAATTGCTCATCTATAGTCACATTTTCGCCCGGCGAATATGTTTTTCAAATTTTGCTTGGAACATGTCGCAGAGCTCGCGCATTGCTGCCAAATTATCAATTTGTTAACGTTCTATTCGTTGTATATTCGACATCTATAGGTTGACACCTATTTCAAAAAAGTTACGTAATTACTCGCATGGGGGTCACCGCTTAAGACAGCAGTGACACGTCCTTCCGTTCCAGTGACTTTATCGCTACTAAAATGCAAACTTTCACGCGAGTTGGAAGCTAGCTGGGAAATTCGAAACACAGCAAGTACTTTTTTTAAACACGAAAGTGCCTTGACTCTATGCGAGTAATTAAGGGTTAAATAAGGGTTTCAATAGGCTAATTGAAAAGTTCGCGGAGCGGAAATGATAAAACAAATTTATAGTTAAAAAAATGATTGTTTTCAGTATATTCTTCCGCAATACATTTTTCCAGTAATTATCCAATTCATTTATTCCATTTCTGAAGTGATTATCTGGAAGTCCTTCAAAATGCTACTTCTTCTTCATTTGATGAAAACCGCTCGCCACGTAGGAATTTTTTGAGGTTTGGGAACAGATGAAAGTCAGAGGGGGCCATCTGTTGAATATGGTGGATGCTTTAACAATTCATAGTGTAATTCCTTCAATTTGGTCATTGCAAGAACACCTCTATGAGCCAGTTTATTGTCTTGATGAAAAATGATTTTTTTCTTCGATAAACCAGATCTTTTCTCACGAATTTTTGCATCTAATTAATGCAAAAGGTTTGAGTAATACTGTCCTGTTATTGTTTTACCTATTTGAAGGTAATCAATTAACAACATGTTTTTTTCATCCTTAAAAATTGATGTCATAACCTTTTTGGTCGATTTCGACCACTTTGGCTTTTTTCAATATCTCTTTCCTTCAATTCATCTGGAATGCATTTTCCTACCTTTTGGATTTTTTTCCAAAGCGTGTAGGCATTCGCAAATGGGGAAATTGGGGATTGGGCATCATTCAATGCTTCTGCAAATTATTTCTACGTATGAGATTAGCCTTTAGCCAATAATACTTGCAAATCGGTATCTTTAAACTTTTTCGGCTGTCCTAGACGCTCCTTGTCTTTTATATCAAAATGACCACTTTTAAGGCGTTTAAATCATCTTTTACAAGTTTTTTGAGTTAGAGAATGTTCACCATATGCTTCAACCAACAATCAATAACTTTCAGCGGCCTTTTTTCAAATGAAAGAAGGTTATTAAACTTCCCTGCAAAACTTTTTTTCGTACATAATTCAACATACTCAAAGGTATAACAAACTATGTTTATTTTATGTTAACTGGCTTTTGATGGCGTATGTTTAGATTTTCTTGAACTGCGTCCAATGAGACAGCAGTATCTGAGTGTCATCACACACTCATCCGTTGGGTTCCACAATCTCATGTGGAACACACAACAACCTGCGTCTCCGCCTAAATGAACACTTTTGTTTGTTGCTTAACCGGGAAGGAGCCCCACCTATCCCTTCAAGTGGATGACATATGTTTCGTCTCTCGAGGTTCAGACTCTTCAGGGCGCCGACATATACCATACCATCAAGAATAGGGAGACCCTATCCACAGCCAACAACATATATGTACCAACAGTATATATGTACTGTTTGATTTTCTTGGACTACGTCCCTTGTCTTGATGGTATGGTATATGTCGGCGCCCTGAAGAGTCTGAACCTCGAGAGACGAAACATATATCATCCAGTTGAAGGGATAGGTGGGGCTCCTTCCCGGTCAAGCAACCAACAAAAGTGATCATTTAGGCGGAGACGCAAGGTGTTGTATATATATATATATATATATATATATATATATATATATATATATATATATATATATATCTTCTATGCATCACGGAGCTGATGATCAGTTGTGTGGTACTTACAACGTAGGAAGGCGAACGAAACGATGACCACTAGCCATTTTCTTACATTTCCTAAATGGTAGAGCAAATATAGACAATTTACGTATTCACGTGAGGTGACATTTCTTGCGGCAATTGCCTGTCGAACTTATTCAAAATCACCAGAAACGACGACTCGAAGTCAGTACAACGCCTAAGATTGTAAAAAAACCTCTTATAGAAGTTCATAATATGGAAAATCGCGTTCCACCAACCACAGTAAAACGCAACAAGTGTCCGCGGAAAAGCGATCCAAAAGTGGCAACAAAATGTAGAAAATAGGCAAAATTTGTGTGCAATGATCACTCTGAGACAGTGTGATGACAGTGATTCGGAGAGTTCCTCAAAAATATTATAATTATTTAACTTTGATCTCACTATAAGTACAAAATGTTGATTTTTGCTAATTATTTTAATTTAATTTGTTTTTGTCTAATTGGATATTAATTCATGATATTTCTTGAAAATGTAGTGTAAATTTGCATTTTCAGAGGTGCAGCATGGGAAGATGCATTTCTCGACTTG
This sequence comes from Cosmopolites sordidus, assembly GCA_031761425.1. Classification (NCBI taxonomy): domain Eukaryota; kingdom Metazoa; phylum Arthropoda; class Insecta; order Coleoptera; family Curculionidae; genus Cosmopolites; species Cosmopolites sordidus. Next base: position 453,761 of record JARFXV010000813.1, on the reverse strand, counting down.
ATTGAACAAATCCAAGATATAGAAAACAGATTTCAACATATAAGAATAGCTAGATTCGCATCTAGGACGTTGGATCACGAACTAGAAAAAAACACTCATTCTGTTATACCCTATTTCACTTCGACATTTGTCATTATGGCACTTTTTTCAATTGGTAGGTTATTATCGTAAATGATAGTGAATAATTAAATATTGAAAGTTATCCTTTTACTTTTCAGTCACTTGTATGATGTCGGATTGGGTCAGATCTAAACCTTGGTTAGGACTTTTGGGCAATTTAAGTGCAGCTATGGCGACTTTGGGTGCATTTGGATTTTGCATGTATGCTGGTGTGGATTTTATTGGTATTAATTTGGCAGCACCATTTTTAATGATCGGTAAGTAGTTATTGTGTTTTATTTTAGTTACTTAATGATCCTATTTATTGTGCTAATGAGGAGGTTTACATTCGTAATCCCAAACTGCGAATTTATGGCTTCCTGCTTAACATACTTGTCCGTATTAAAAAAAATCTAAATTTTTATTACAAACAACTTAATATAGCAATTTAATGAAAAATGAAATAAAGCATTTTTAAAATGATTTTTCCTTTTCATGTTTTTTCCCAGCTAAGCTGAATTTTAAATGAAGTGCGGGCCGTACCCAAAACAATTTCATTCCTCCAAAAATTTTCGGGCGATGCAATGAATTTCCATGAATTTTGATGTTATTTTTCAAGTTCTTTGGTATAATGCCAATGGTTAAAATTGTCAATGGCACAATATGAACCTGGTTTAACTTCCATATCCGCTTAATTTCTAGCTTGAGGTCTGTATATTTTTGCACTTTTTCTTCAGCCGTCTTTTGAATGTTGTGTCTGTTTGGAACAGCTATGTCGATTAGAAATGCTGTTTTCTTCTTTTTGTCCAATAATATAATGTCCGCCCTATTGCAGTGCACGGTTATAAAACCGTGCACTGTAATAACCTATAAAGGTTATTACAGTTCGGTCGTAATATTACTGGAAATCGGCTGATTCTAGTACCGCATCTGGGGCGTATTTATAATAAGGAGCTCGCTCTGTCATAAGTCTATTACGACCTGCAAGTTCTAGGTGGACTATACTGGCCACTTGGTTATGACGGTGAAGGTAGTCTATCTGGGAGAGTACTATATGCACACTAAAAATTACTATAATCATTATTATTAAATGCGACCTCAACCAGCAGCTGGGTTATATTCACCCACATCCGGCGATACTACATCAGAAGAATCGTGTATTTTTTTCGTATGCTCGAATCTAGCTGGTTTTTCTCTAGGGGCGTAAATAATAATGAAATGCGAATCTAATATTCTTAAAAGGCTACCTCGTGGGCGTCATAAAAAAGATATCCTAAAAGCTTTAATTTTCACATTTTCTAGATGGATATTTTTTTCTTGTGTTCAAATCTAGCTGGTTGAATGGGCGCGTAAAATAACAGTGAAATGTGAACCTGGCGTCTTTAAAATCCTGCCTCGTGAGCCCTCGTAACAGAGATATTCTAAAAGCTTCGCTTTTTAATTTTTCTAAGTTCAGGTTGTTGAGGCTGAATCGAAGTTGATATAATGTTGGATACATAAATATTTATAAATATTTCATTTTCCAAAGAACCCTCAATAAGTATCCCCAGTTCTACAGAAACTCTTTAACATGACATAACAGGTCATTCGTTACTGATGCGAAATGCGAAAAAGGCTAATAATATAGAAATGCGATTTTTACGCAAGGTCGAGAATAAAACATGAGGAGATAGAATAAGAAATTAAATTCACAGCGACTACAAACTAAATCAATTAAAAAAAAAACCTGTGTGTTTATGACCACACGATAGAAATGAAAACTTCTAATTTTCCAATTAAAAAAAAAAAATATATATATATATATATATATATATATATATATATATATATATATATATATATATATATATATATATATATATATAAAGAAGTTGCAAAATATTTTGAACAACTACTAAACTGTCCGGAGCCCGGAAACACTAAACCCTAAACAAACAAATCCATTCATTACCACCGAATGAAGATGAAATAATTAGGCAAATCAAGCGACTTAAAAATAACAAAGCTTCTGGTCAAGATGGAAGCACTGCTGAACTTTTGAAATCCGCTTGTCCAGGTACAATCAAGGAAATAACCAAAATTCTACAAGAAGTTTGGCGAACTGAACAGATTCCGGAAGATTGGAAAGCTGCTCTAATACATTCACTACACAAGAAAGGAGATAGAACGGATGTAAACAACTATAGAGTTGTATATCTCTTCTCCCAGTTTGTTACAAGATTCTATCTCAATGTCTACTAGACAGAGCACAGGAACAGTTAGCTAACCTAAAATTGGTGAATATCAAGCAGGTTTCCGACCGGGCAGATCCTGGCCTGAACAGATCTTGAATCTAAAGTTGATCCTTAGACATCAAAAACTATACAATAAAAATCTCGTCTGTACATCTGTGGATTTCAAAAAAGCATATGATTCTATTGACCGCGAATCATTATTCCAAATCCTGAAAGAACAAGGACTAGATCTGAAAACGCTGGCAATTATTAAAGCAACATTAACTAACACAAGTTCAAAAGTTAAATTCATGAGTGATGTCTCAGAGCCCTTCGAAATTAAAACTGGAGTAAGACAAGGGGATGGACTCGCGCCACTCTTATTTAACTGTGTTGTAGAAAAAGTAATACAGAAAAAAAGTTGGCCCTGAAGATTGATCAGACCATTAAACTGGGGAGAATCAACATCAAAATTGATTGTCTGGCGTTTACTGATGATCGAGCAATTTTGGCTCATGATATATTAACGTCACAAAAACAGATTGAAATCCTAAAAGAAATAGCAGAAAAGGGCTCCAAATTTCCTTTCAAAAGACACAATACCTGACTTGCAACAGACTAAGAACACCATTTCTAAAAACAAAATATGGTAACATCAGACGAGTCTCTCAATTCAAATATTTGGGTGAAATAATCATGGAAAATGGATTGGAAACAGCGACCAATAAGGGTAGATGTCAAAAAAATGAAAACGGCATTGAGACTTACCCAAAATATTTACAACAAAAAATGTATATATAAAAAACACAAAACTGAGACATTACAACACAGTTATTAAGCCAGAATGTCTATATGGGGCAGAAACGCTCATTTTGAATAGAAAGAGAGACATCGAGGACATTGAAAAGAAGGAAAGTAAAATCATAAAAAAAATCGTAGGCCCCAAACAAATAAATAGCACAACATACCGACTTTGAGAAAACCAAGAAATCAAACAATACACAGATATACATAGTGATATGAGAAAAAGAAGACTTAAGTTTTACTAGACAAATAGTTGAATTTTATGAAAATAGGAGTAGAGGTTAAGTAGAAATAATTAAATGGATTGCTGCAATTAAATAGGCCCTAACATCAGCAAATATTACACAAAGTGAAATTGAGGATAGAGGCTGTTTCAGACACAAGGTTAACGTTTGGATGGTTGGCCAGAGAAAAAAATGTAGGAAGACTGGAACAACTTCGTCTGACGAAAGGAAAAAGGCTCATAGCCAAAGAAAGAAATTAGTATGGGCGTAAAGGAAGGCTAACAACAACAAACGCCTCTAACTGTATTTCGCGTGGTCCACCAGGGCCCATACGTGAATAATAATATAATGACATTTATCTTATATAATTGATTAGTTCGGTGAATCAATAACAAGATGATATTACTATTGTTATATATAATTATTTATTCTTATCTCTGAACCTACGAAGTAATATTAGTTACAAAATGAACCATTATACTTGTGAATTAATTATATTGTTAAATTTTGTTCTGATTGAACTTGAATGAAATCTATTTATGGAAACTAAAATATGTTATAAATACTTTAGATTCAAGTTTATTTAAATATCTAAAAAAAATATTAATATCATTATTAACTTATACTAATTGATATCTAAGTTCTTCATATTGTTGAAGAAATGCGATAACTTACCTTGATATAAAATAAATTTTTCACTATTAGTGAAATGCAGCACAAAAATATTAATTATTAAATATTACATAAAATATTACATAAAATATTACATAAAATATTACATAAAATATTACATAAAGTATTACATAAAACATTACATAAAATATTACATAAAATATTACATAAAATATTACATAAAATATTACATAAAATATTACATAAAATATTACATAAAATATTACATAAAATATTACATAAAATATTACATAAAATATTACATAAAATATTACATAAAATATTACATAAAATATTACATAAAATATTACATAAAATATTACATAAAATATTACATAAAATATTACATAAAATATTACATAAAATATTACATAAAATATTACATTAAACATTACAGTATTAAATAGCATTAAATATTATACAATAATATAGCATTATTACACAATAATATAGCAATAATATAGCATTAGCATTAAATAGTACACAGATCATATACAATAAGACACGCGTATTATATTAAAATACTACACTGATTACATACAAAACGTGGCTGATGACGACTGGAAACGAGTATACACGATTCAGTTCGTCACCGACCCAAGCGCGTTTGATTTCGAGCGGAGCCGAGTAAACCCGATTCAGCGTCACTGACCCGACCGTGACGATTCGCTTACGTTCACTTCTCAGCAAAAACGCGCCTAAAGAAGTTTTCACTTCAAAAATTAATAGAGAAACAACATAAACGGTTCGAACACATAAAGAATGCCAAATAACAGGGTCACGAAGGTAGTATACGAAACGATTGACGGAAAAATTATAGACAAACGCCGAGAAAAAGGTGAACTGAAGGGATTGAGGAAGGAACAAAAAGTAGAGATATAGAGTGGGAAGGTATTAAGCACATGGCAGGATAATTAGTCTAAATAAAAAACCTTACACCAGAAGGTAGATAGGTATAGGAGTAAATAGAAAAAAATGTGTTGTCACAAATTACAATTTAAATAACTACGATGGTGTACTCTTGTTTTTTTTTAGGTATTGGAATCGACGACACCTTTGTCATGCTAGCAGCTTGGAGAAGAACTTCCATTAAAACGTCAGTTCCCGAACGAATGGCCCAAATGTTAAGTGAAGCAGCCGTATCAATCACGATTACATCTGTAACAGATTTCTTTAGTTTTTGGATCGGTATCTTCAGTCCATTTCCTTCAGTCACTATATTCTGTATTTATTCAGGTTGGTATAATGATTCAAGATACATTGGAGAGTGATAAAATGAATATATGATGATGATTCCGTGCAACTTTCAGGTGCTGCAACTGTGTTCCTTTTCATTTGGCATTTAACATTTTTCGCTGCATGTGTCGCCATATCAGGATATTGTGAACAAAAAAACCTACATTCAGTTTTCTGTTTTAAAGTTCAGCCATTATCAAAATCACGTAAGTATTCTAACGTACTGGGACTATTTAAAATAACATAATTAAACTGTTGATATTTCATAAGTTTGAACCTGAACATATTAAAGTACTGGGACTATTTAAAATAACGTAAAATGTGAAATCGAGATGATCGCGACAAACTTAGAATTTTAACTGCTGCTTATTTGCATCGTTAATTTTTAAATGCGAACATACAGAAGAACAAAAAATGCAACACTATTAAAAATTGATTTAATTTAATGGAAATTTTACCTTTACTCCTATTTTTTATTTTATGATTACCCCTTTATTCGCCAGACGATAGACTATTTGATAGAATGAAAAATGCAAAGGAAATTAATCAAGCTATAAAACACTTTGAAAGTTTTCTTAAAACAGGTATCCAAAACGCAACCATTTCCGCAGAAAGCAGGTCAGAACTTTATTTTAATTTTCTTAACAATGATAGCAACGCCTCATCGTCTTGTTTATTTCGATTCATCGGAATCTAGTTTTTTGTTGCAATGGCCTTTTAAGGTATTATTTGAAAATACAATGTAATATTTATACATCCATTTATTCCATAAGTTTCAGCATACATTTGGTTTGTTTTGTTACAAAAATAAAGGAAAACTTACACATTGTTTTCGTTTAATGTTAAAGTTGAAATTATTAGCACTAATTTTTGTTACCATAATACATTTTAAATAATTCACGTTACATTATATAACACAACACAGGTCAACAAATGAGGTAACAGTGATGAAAATAGGTGAATATGAAGTATTTTGTAGTTTTAGATCCGAAAATGATAAACTACTTACTGTAAAACGTACATTTTTTGTTTCGGGGGGTGGGTGATGTGAAAAAAAAGGAGACGACATATTTTTACAATCTAATATTTATTTAATATAAACATGTAAAAAATGTTAAATCTATGCAAAGGCATTACTGAGGGTTATGTGAATAAAAAATATATTACATTAGATGTCATATAGCGGCAAAAACTTTCACTTCTTCCTCTTGTGTTCTGTAGCATCATCTCTTTTTAAAAACCAACAGTAGTCGCCCCAACATAGGTCGGTTTCAGCATCCCTGGTATCTTGCTTACATCGTCCTGATAGCTGGTGAATCCTTGTTCGTCGCTTATTGTACCCAAATTAAAAAATACATTTTTAAAGACATGCGACACCTTAGTATTTCATAGGCTTTCAAGAGTTCATCTATGAGGTTTAAATAGGTTTCATCTTTCTTGTTGCCTAAAAATCCTTTCAACCCACTTACAAAACACTTCCAAGATGCCAATTCCTTTTCATTTAATTTTTCTTGAAAACGGAAATCACCTAGAAACTTATAAGTCCAATAAATATGCCTTCTTTTAGTTTTGAATCACTTAATTCAGGAAATATTTCTTTTAGATACTTGAGATCATTACCTTCTGTGTTCAATGGCTTTAACAAAGTTTTTCATTAGTCCAAGCGTAATATAGAGAGGCTGAAGAAGCACCTTTTTTGGTTCAGTTATAAAATATACCCACAAGGGGGTATATTTTATACCTGAAGTACCAGGTTCAAAAGAAGTTCTATGAGGCCAATCTTTATTACTGTAATGTTCTTTTGTTGCCCTACTGTCCCATAGAAACAAAAAATCGTCGGCATATATAACAAAACTTATCCGCTGGATCTTTGCAAAATTGTCTACTAGAACTTGCCATTTTATATAAAATCGATTTACACACTTGACTGTACTGTAAACAAGGCAGAAACAAACTAAACTATAGCAAATAATAAAACTGCTACGGTCTTTCTACATTGTCCAGTCCAAAATGCCAGGTATAAATAATTTCAATGATCTAAAGGAGAAGCAGAAAAGCACTTGAAAATGGGACGTGCTAGGCCATTTCTGTGAAAATATGTTTTAAAAACTACCTAAATGAAACATAAAAAGATCATTCTCATTAATCTTACAAAAATCATGTCAACCTGTGTAATGAATTGTTAAATTAAACTAATTGTCCATGTCCACCATCCCATGGTGAAAGGAGCTTCGTCGGTTGTTAAGTATTGAACAAAAAATGATTAATTTAATTTTGGTCAATAAAGCATTCACAATATTTTTGTTTGTGTAAAAAATCAACAAGTAAGAGTGCTTGCACCCTTTATACACCATAAGGGTAGAATAATGTCTCTTATTATTAATAGTATTCTCTATACAATCCAATGAAAAACTCCAACTTGTTGCGCCACACTTCGAATACTTCTGATACAATCCTCTTCAACAAGATATAAAATTTGTTCTTCGGAACCGATTTCTCGCTGGCGCTCTCATTTTTTAAATTCTGGAACTTACACATTGTTTTCGTTTAATGTTAAAGTTGAAATTATTACCACTAATTTTTCTTACCATAATATATTTTAAATAATTCACGTTACATTATATAACACAACACAGGTCAACAAATGAGGTAACATTGATGAAAATAGATGAATATGAAGTATTTTGTAGTCCTAGATCCGAAAATAGTAAACTAATTGCTGTAACACGTACATTTTATACAACATTTTTTTTACGGGGGGGTGGGTAGTGGGGAAAAAAAGAACCACATTACTCGTATCCGAAAATATTTAAGAAACTCTCTTTCTCGCTATAGTAGACCGAAAATGCACCTAGCCCCCAGCCCGCGAATACGAAGCATATCGTGATATTCGCCATACAGGATATATCTTTAGTTTGAAATCGAACATAACTGCACGCACTGGCCTACTGGTCCAATATTGGTATTGGTCCAATAAATATGCCTTCTTTTAGTTTTGAATCGCTTAATTGAGGAAATATTTCTTTTAGGTACTTGAAATCATTACCTTCTGTGTTCAATGGCTTTGACAAAAGTTGTTAAGTAATAGCTAACTATTATTTGCCAATTATGATTTACACATATTTGCTTAAAATGATAATTCTTATTATAGTTTTTCGATGATGATTTAGTAACTTTGCATTTTTTTTCTCGGGAACCCTCAGGTTTTTGGTACTGGTTGTAAGGAATTTTTTTCTTTATAATAATGTAAATAATTGTTGGTTACAACTACGAAACTACTTTCGCTTACACCCTGATATATGCCTTATAACGTCTTTGTTATTGTTAAACATTTAATGAGCAAAAAAATTGCGTTTTTTGTCTAAAAATAGACATTTCTGTTGCTGCATTAAAAATATTAACACATTATTACGGTAATAAAGCTATGTGAAGAGAAAAATGTTTACAAGTGCTTGTACCACTTGTAATCATTTTTTTTTTTAGTGGATAGAACTTCCATGCCAACCTATGAAGGAAACATTACGAAAATCAAGGATATTGTGCTTCGTAATCATCGATTAGGTATTAGAGATATTGTAGATAAAATGTCCAGATTTGCGGAAAAACAATTAATTGTATTTGTATCGCTATAATGCACCATCCTACACGACAATAATTATTTGCCAATTTTTTGCTAAAAATAAAATAAATACAGTACCACAAGTACCGTATTCACCAGATATGGCCTCGTGTGGCTGTTTCCCGTTCCCTCCATTGAAGAATCTATTTTGTGGACGGCGTTTTGAGTCCATAGAAGCCATTCAAGAGAATTCGCTGGCTGCTTCGAAGAAAATACCAGAAGTCGGGTATAAAAACTGTTTCGAAGACCGGAAATTACATTAAAATAATTGTATTCCAGTGAGAGAGGCTTACTTTGAAGTAAAAAAAATTAATTTTAATAGATAAATAAATATTTTGTGTTTAATTTAAACGGTCGCATTACTTTTTGATCTTAGTATATATAATTTGTTGCAATAAGCATTTTTTATTATTCCATTATACTAATTTTCGAGAAATATCTGCTCCACTTTTACCTTACTCGGTTAATTTTCCATTATATAAGTCGATAATTAAGGTGAATACTCCGAATAATTGAAAACTACATTAACTAACCTAAGACTTTCTCCAACGCTGCAACATTTCCATTAACGAGCCAAAATAGTTTACACTTGTATTATCAGACTTATATTAGCGAAACATGGGACGTATTACTTGTTGTTGCCTACTAAAATTCTTAATAACTTAACTTAAGTTCAATATGCTATTAAGATCACAAAAGTAAGGTGGCTTTTGTTTTTTTTTTAACAAAAGCTTAAACAAAAAGTTTTTAAGTTGGCATGACTCTCCTTGGCATCTGCCAGAAGTTTTATGTCATTTCACTAAGTTAGATGGAGCCACATGCGTCAGCCTTACGATACGGCAGTTAATGTGGAGCGGGTTCGATTCCCGTACTAGGCAAAAAAGTTTTTCTAAAATTCTTATGAATGTTTCTGGGTAAGAGTGTAAAATCTGACAAAGAATCAATCCTCAGACACGCCAGTTCGAGGCTGGGTAAGGCCGAATGCCTTCTGAGAGGTTTTCTACGTTGGTTATTCGCCAGTCGGTAGGCTTCTCGAGATACTTTTGGTTAAGCACAAAACCAAGTGGTTCGGAACCCACGTTAAACTGAAGGTCCAATAGCTAAAAAGCCTTCTCAGTTGCTGATGGGCCTCTAACCCCAATACTTTATTTTACTAAGTTAGATTTCACTGAGTTAAGATTTAGAAATAATAGGCTTGTAAATGTCAAAAAAGTGTGTAGGGGATTTTTTTAAAATACATTTTTACACGCATAAAGTGTTCTAAAGAACGAAATTTTTTGGGTTTTACGAAAATAAAACTATATCGAAAAATAACACATGTCAACAAATATAAACTTTTTTGAGGTAGTATCGATGAAAATTGGTGTATATGAAATATTTTATAGTTCTAAATCCGAAAACGGTTTTAACACGTACGGTTTTTGTTTGTTTGTGGTGTGGAAAAAAAGGAGATGACATATTTCAATGTAATAATTTTACATGTTTATATACATATATTACATCAATCAATGTAATATTTATTTAATATAAACATGTAAAACGTATGAAATCTATGCAAATACATTAGTGAGGATTGGAAAAAGGAAGGGCAAGAGGAAAAAGTGACAAAAACTGTCCTCTTGATCTGTAGCATTATCTCTTCTTAAAAACCAACAGTACTCGCCCAACATAGATCGGTTCCAGCATCCCTGGTATCTTACTTCCATCGTCCTGATGCCCTGATGAAACCCTCTCCTTGTTCATCGCTTACTGCACCTAAATTTTCCGGAAAAATGGGAGTGTAAAAAATGTATTTTTAAAAACATCCGACACCCTAATATTTCAAGAATCTATGAGGTTTTTATAGTTTTCGTCTTTCTTGATACCCAGAAATCCTTTTACTACACATTTTTCTTGAAAATGGATATCACTTAGAAGCTTCCTTATTTGAGATCGAATAAATATGTCTTATTTTGGTTTTGCATCATTTAATTGAGGAAATATTTCTTTTAGGTACTTGAAACCATTACCTTCTTTGTTTATGGCTTTAGCAAATATTTTCATTAGTCCACGCTTAATATGGAGAGGTGAAAGAAGCACCTTTTTCGGGTTAACAAGTGGGGCATATTTTATATTTGAAGTACCAGATTCAAAAGAAGCTCTATGAGGCCAATCTTTCTTACTGTAATGTTTTTTTGTTATCCGTCTGTCCCCTAGGTGTAAAATAATCGTCCGCATATATATCAAAACTTATTTCATGTTTTTTTGCAAAATCGACGACTAGAACTTACCAATTTTATATAAAAACGACTTAAACACTTGATAGAAACAAACTAAACTATAGAAAACAATAAAACTGCCTTTAAAGGTTCGTGACTACTGTGGAAATACTCCCTCAACGGTCTTGTGGAATTCCTACATTGTTCAGTCTAATGTCGGGTACAAATAATTCCAATGATTCTATGATATAAAGGAGAAGCAGGTATTGGAAAATGGGACGTTTCCAGGCCATTTGTGTGAAAAGGTATTTTAAAAACTACCTAAATGAAATGCAAAAAGAGTATTCTCATCAATGTGACAAAAATCATGTCGAAACAGGTCAACATGATTTTTATGGTAGAAAAACAGTTTAAGATGGACCTCGTTAAAAAAGAAGAAAAAGAAAAGAACCAATTGAGAAAATATTACCAAAATCAAGTATCTCATACTGAGTAATAATAATCTGATCAAGTGTAGCTTATACTTGGTATGTTCTTGCATTATTGAACCGGCCCTAAGTATTACAGTCCATTCGAAAAAAAAGTTAAGATTTTTGGCAAAACAATTCTTGATTTTCGAATCCCAATAATGCACCATGGCATTATAATTATTCGTGAATTTGTCCAAAAAACATCAAATACCATTCCACAAGCACCATATTCAGCAGATATGGTACCGTGTAATTTTTCCCTGCTCCCTCGATTGAAGAAACCAATTGGTGGACGCCGTTTTGAATCCATAAAAGTCATACACGAAAGTTCGGTTACCGCTTTGAAGGAAATTCGAAAAGTCAAGCATAACAACTTTTTCGAAGACTGCAAAAAACGCTGGAATATGTTTATTGCCACTACAAGCGATTATTGTGAAGGAGGCAAAATAGATTTCAATGAACAAATAAATAGTGCTAAATAGTATAATGCTATTGATCGATTACAAATGAAAATACTGTTGTCTTGTTTCTTCGTTTCAACAGTAAAAAGTGGGTTGCAGAATTTATACGTGGTTGTCCATCCAATGAAGATGAATGCTGGAGCCGCATAAAAACCTCTACGATCTTCAAAACCGTTACAAAAACCCACAATGTTCTATTAAATAACCGCCAACTGAAGGCACGCGAGCTTGCAGACACTGTAAACATCTCGACAGACCAACTCTACTACATTAATAAAAGTTTTCCATTCGATGGGAATTGGCCTAAGACGCATTCGAATAAAAATATTTCAAGAGTATTTAAAAGCGATGCTGCTAATTATTTGACGTTTTATAACAGTAGATGAAACATGGATTCACCATTAAACGCCAGAGATGAAGCAGATCTCCAAAGAAAGCAAAAACGTTTCCATTTCCAGAAAACATATTAGCTATGAGATTCTTGTTAAGTGATGCTTATAGACCTGGCTATATTGCTTCGCTTCTGGACCTATTGAAGTGCGGTATTTGGGCCAAACGTCCACATCTGACCAAAAAGAAAGCGTTCATTAACCACGAGAATGTATCTACACGGGTTATTGCTGCCAAACTTCATGACCCAGGCTTAGAATTACTTCCAAATTGATTCTATTCACCAGATTTGGTTTACAGCGGAAATAAAGTATATCCCGAAATTTTAAAAAAGATTTCACTAAATAAATATTCATTTCAAATGATAAGATCGAATGTGAGTCAACCGCTTATTTTGCAAAGTTGGACAAATAGCATTATACTGAAGGTATTTAAAAATTGGAACATCCTTGATCTAACAGTATCGAATTGCAAAGTCAGACTGAGAATTTTTCGAATGACCCTCGTCTAAGGTTATATTGAGTTATATAAAGTTATACAAAGTTTTTCACAGTTATATAAAGTTACTCGAATATACATACGATTGCATAAAGTGATAAACAGTGATGTAAAGCTATATAAAGTAGTTGTGAAGGTCTCAAACTTATGAATATCAAGCGATTCTTAAAACAACTTTGCATCAAACATCTAGTAAATGTAACTTTCATTTCCAATTTCAAACCCAATTTATGCAGTTCATCGACTTCATTAGAAAGAACCTGACCTGACAAATTATTATTTTGGTTCGTTCACTTTTACATTTTAACTGTTTTAATTTAAAAACAAATCAATGAAAACATAAATAATTAAACAATGAAATAACAACAAGTTTAACAAAATACAATACTTTTAATAAATATAATTGTATAATGTTTAAATTTTATGTATTTTCAAATGATATAAGCCATTTTGGCAAGTAGTAGACTGTTAACCATAGACAGGTAATGATTATAGAAAAGCATTTATTGTATGCAAACTTATTTAACCCTTTGAGACCCCATGGCCATAATTATGTACACATTTTTCAAATATTTTTTTCTGCATCAAAAACTAATTCTGTAGCGTTTAGACGAAAAGTATGCTTAAGTAATATGCTAGCCTAGTGTCGCCATCCTGTGATAAATATGAGAACTGCCATTTTTTGACATTTCGATGATGGCTGGCACACGAGGTAAGAAATAAGAAATCTTGTGTCATTGATACACACGTATAAATAAATTTATATATTATTATCTAATATTGGAAACAATGGTTTGAACTAAACATATACATGTATATTTTGCCAAGATCTTCTATCAGCCTGAAATGAAACACCGGTGTTTTTAGGCGGCATCATTTTTCAGAAAAAAACACCATATTTTATTTCCGTTAAGTTTATTTCAACTCATTTTCCTGATTCACCTCCTGAATACTGTATTATTGCACTAGCACGAAAAGTAAAAAGGAGGGAGGGGAAAGCAAAAAAAATCTTCAGCAGCACTATTTTCTTCTATGCCCTCCCACTTTAAAAACCCACGGGCGGCACTGGGCGACATAATTATGCACAATTCGTTATAATAGTTGTTTGCCTAAAACAATGCTGCTGTTTAAGTAATCGTAATTCTGCACAGTTAGTCCAAATAGTACATATTTGGTTTATTTTAGAAATTAGATGCGATCCAGAAAATGATGCACAAGCAGCTATTTTACTGGATTTTCTAGAGAATTCACCCAATTTCGATTTGAGCGACGATGAACAAGGGGAAGAGGAAAAACTCCCCAAAACCTCCAAACTCCCTCACCAGATATTGTTCGTGTACGACCTGACAAAGTTGATCCAAAACGTTTTGAAATTCCTAAGTCCGACGATGAAGATAATTTGCCTTTAGCGTTATTTGCAGGAACAGTGAATGAGCCAAACTTTAATGATATTACAACTCAAAAGGATGACGTGGAATAAACGTAATTTTCACAATCCTGATATAGTCTGGAATGAATTAGACCGAAGCAATAATGAGTACGAAGTACTAAGCCCGTTAGAATATTTTCAAAAATCTATAAATTATGCAGAGTTTGAAAAAATGCCAAACTTTACTAATATATATGCCCATCAAAAAAACGTTCACTTCAAACCCACGAATTTACTCGAACTAAAAAGTCTATTTGGATTGCACATTGTGGTTAGCTGCCTAAAATTTCCAAAAATTTCGCCGGTTTTAGTACATATATAAATCTCTAGAGATACATTGAGTTGAGACAGACTTTCCAACTTCAAAGGAATTTACACTGTGTCAATAATTTGGAGAATCCAGAAAATTGCAATGATAAATTGTACAAGGTTGTTGTGATGCTATTAGAAATTACTGTGCAGAGTTAAATCTGGAAGAAAATGTATGCATTGACGAACAAATCGTGCCGTTGAGGGGATACTGAATACACACAATACACAAAAGGTAAACCAGCCCCCTGGGGTGTAAAAATATTTATTTGATGTGGAAGATCTGAAATGGCATACGATTTCCTGATTTACCAAGGGGCTTCTACTGGTTTAGACGTAGATAACCCAAAAACATTTGGCCTTGGAGCATCAGCGGTCATTCATCTTTCAGAACGAATAAAAAAAGAAAATCAAGTTTTAATAATTATTTTTCATCGTTTCAACTTCTGCAAGTCCTAAAGCATAAAAAATATATAGTGTTGGGACAGTAAGGGGTCCCTTGATGACATGACAACCGAAAATAGAGATATTGCATTAGTAAAATGCATGAATAATCGTACAGTAGTACTCGCTTCGAATTTTGTGGGTGTTGGGCAGGAAGGCTTGGTTCTAGGTGGGAAAAGACCGAGAAGAAGTACGTGGAAATTACAAGGCCTGAAATTGTAAAATTATATAATCACTCGATGGGTGGCGTTGATTTACTTGATCAAATGATCGAATTATATAGAATTTATATTCGTTCTAGAAGGTGGACACTTCGCCTAATATTTCAGTTGGTTTGAATATAGGCAAGATTGCAATCGGCTGTAGATTCCAAAAAAATCTCAGATGGGTCTATTAGACTTCTATTTATATTTGGAGCCTGTTTGCTAAAAGTCGGTACACCATTTCAAGGTCAAGGTAAAAAAGGAAGGCCAAGCAGAGTAACACCTGAGGTATCAAGATCAAAAATTCCTAAATGTAATGAAGAAATTCGGCCATGTTCAGTTTCATCTGCCACGTCTTGATAGTAGTAAACGTTTATTTACTTTCCTAATTAAGTATTTTTAATAGCTGTCTAATGTTTTTTTGTATATTAAAACATTTTGTACATAATTATGCACGATTATTTTTTTCAAAAAAAAAACAAAAAGAAATATTTACTAACTAGAGCCTTTATAGACACAAACTAATTAATTATATACACCGAAATATTTAAAAAAAAATCAAGGTCTCAAAAAATGGATGACCAGAAACTGTATGCATAAATATACACATTACTGCTGTGAGTGAAAGTATTGAAAATGAAATGACAGCGTCAATTTCACTCCATTCAAAAGAATTGGGCATGTCTAATAGCACTTTATGCAATATTTTGACATGATATTTAACATATTCTAGCATATTACTAGAAATTCATCATCAGGGTATTCTAGTCTTAAATTATCTCAAACACATTATTAAGGGCACTAATGTTCTTGACGACCAATATTAAACCTGCGAAATCATTCCAGACATAACGGGAGGCTATAAGGCATTTTTCGCAATCTGTGTGCAATATAGTGGCAGATTTCTGGGACTATCCCATATTATAGGTCGAAGCTTTATCTTGAAAAAAGCAATCACCCGATGTATTGGTTCCAAACACTGCTCAAAGTATATAAATTGGGTAATAACAGGTCGAATATTATTCGCGAAATTAGGGCTATTTTAAGACATTATTTTAAAAAGACGCCACTCATGAGATTTGCGAAGTAGAGAGGGAAGGTGTCATATCAATCCGCACCGCTCAACTCTGGTGGAAAAAAATCCGGGAGGAGGACATGAGTTTTGAAGATGGGAGAATATCAGGTCAAGCACGGTCTCTCGATATCGACATTTTGACAGCAGTAACTTTCGGGAGAATTAGAAGTATCTCACATCACTGTTATACGACATTTACGAGGCATAGAAATGGTATCAAAGAACTATACAAGCATCCCTCGTGAACTGTCGTAACAGCAAGCCACTTATCGGGTTCAAGCGTGTATAACTTTCCTCTAAAACCCTATCATCATTTTGATTCATCAAAAGGATTGTTACCTGCGATGAGAAATAAGTTTATTTAAATAATCCGAATGGCGTCAAGCAGTGGGTTATGCCCAGGCAACCATGTTCTTCCGGTACAAAGGCGAAAAATATTTGTCAAAAAGTTCATGGTATATATTTGGTGGAATTTTGAAGGAAAAATTAAGTTTGCGTTGGTTCATGATGGTAGAACGATAAATTCAGGACTCTACTCAGCTCAAAATGAGAGAGTACACACTGTTCTGGCTGACAAATATCCAGCTTTGATCAACTGTAAAAAAGTGCTTCTGCAGGAAAGCCACAAAACTATACACTTCATATCTGCCACCTCAAAAATTATTGAATTGAATTTTGAACTTTTTCCTCACTCAGCATATAGCCTCGACCTCGGTCCATCGGATTACCATTTCTGGTCCATGGCTCACTTTTTGCGAGGAAAAGAATCAGGGCCGAAGAAGTAAAAACTAGCTGTGTCGAGTTTTCACCTCCAAATATTGTGGTAATGAAGAAGATTACTGGCTCAAAGATGGGTTGAGAGCATCGAAACCAATGGTCTAGATTTCAAGGGCTAACCTTCAGGTTTACGTTTCTTAAACAGTGAATAACTAAGCACCTCAAAAATTCTAATACTTTTATTACACACTACAAGATGTGATCATTCTTAATAACAACATTCCGAAAAAGCATTGAAATACAAAGAACTACAAGAACAAGTGAAAAAAACAATACGGAATGTAAAGTGTTACAATAGTTTTCATTGTCATATCAATGACGGGTGTCATCCCAAAAAGTCTGAAGAAACACACCAAAGTATTGGGTCTCAGGAAATACCTTATCACGCCAATGAAGAAAGTAACACTAATTGGAATAACTGGAACTACCCAGAAGTTCCTAAATAACGCGGGAAACCTAACACATCTACCATCACCGTACAGTCCGATGACAGTGTGGCAGTAACACAAGTGCCTATACAGAACTTAAGTCTTGTAATATTAAAGATATCTGATATAAATGAACGTTTCCTGTTAGATGGAATGCGCATGATCTAAGCTGTCATTAGAATAACAAAATATATGACAATTATGATTATAAAGTAAAATTTGTTTTTTTTTATTTTGCAGAAAATAGATGTTGGTTGTATAAAATTTTCTGCAGTGGTGGAGTAGATCCAGACGACATGGATAACCCCAAAGATAATAAGGAGCATGGAATGATGGTGTTTTTCAGAGACTATTTCTCAGGTAAATTTATTCACAAACGACCAATCTCTTATTACAAAATTTTGAAATTTTCAGTATTTCTGAACAATGGTTGTGTAAAATGCATGGTCATTTTGGTTTTTGCCGTATATTTACTTGGAGCTGGATATGGTATCACTCAAATTGAGGAAGGTTTAGAAAGGAGAAAGGTGGCAAAAAATGATTCTTACGCCATAGAATTCTTCGACAGGGAGGACGACTATTACAGAGAATTTCCTTATAGGTATATATACACTAAAACATTGGCATAAAAACATTAAAACATACATACATTTAGTTAAATTTTTTCCATTTTATTTTTAAAAACCTTCGACAGTAATCAAATGTATTTTTGAAACAGTACGAACCAGTGATACCTTCGGATCATAAATTTGTTAAGGAAGTAATAGTAGCTCATAGAAATAGTCATAGTCTATCATCACTACAAATGATTTTTCGTTGTCTTGCACAAGGACAATTTCATTGTAGACTTCAACAAATTGTATATAATGTTCTGAACCATGCTATAGTCAAATATGTACTAAAGTAGCTATCAAGACCTCTATAATTATTGAAAGATTCCTATGAAAACTGGATATGATAGTGGTTAGAAAACTGAATACATGGAAAAAAGAGCTAAAACTATTGCTAATAATAAAGGCAGATTAATAGATCAAATATAGTGAAGGCAATTAGGAGCAAACGATTGAGTTGGTGAGTCCAGACCGAGACAATGATCAGCGAAAAACCGACCAAAAAATATTCGAAAAGATCATATAGAGATCAAGATCGAAGGGAAGACCAAGAATGAGATGGAGGAGGAAGTGAGGAAGAACCTGCAAGAGATAGAAATAACGGAATGGAAACGAAGAGCGACGGATAGAAAGGAACGGGGATGGATAACGGAAGAGGCAACAAAGTATTGATACAAAAGGCGGCACTCCTCTATAACTAGATTGCAGTGTGTATGGAAACGCATGATTAACATTCCATGTAAAAAAAATAGACCTTGATAATCCCTAGGGGAAGGTAAAAGGCCTTGATGGGCTGTCAAGCCATAGAAAAGAAGAAATCATAAAGCATATCCTTTAGGAGACTTCTAAACAACTAAGAGAAAGAAGTGATTTTTAGAACAAATCTAAATCGAGAACGAAACAGATTTTACAACTGGTAGACATGAACTATATATGTTTAAAATAAACCTGATAAACAAACAAATTCATCTCGTATTTGATGACCTCACAAATGTATATGAAAAATTATTAATCAAAGTGAGGAAGCAAATGCGTATCGGAAAATTCTCAATGATTTATCCAAAAAACCAAAAACAAATACTACAAATTTCGTTAAAATTATTATTATTATAGCATACTATAATATATATGTCTAAAAGGTGATCCTTTACAGACAATGAAAATGTAGTTGAATGTAAAGGACATAAAACAACATGAAATACAATATAACATAAACTATATACATTGTACTTGTACTGCAACATTTAAGAGACTTGTTGAATTTGACAAGAATCGGTTGTTGGCTAAAATTGAAACTGATCTCAAATAAACCATACAAAAATTAGCCACAACATTAAAATGTTATGGCTTAAAAAACAACGGTGTTTAAAACAACTGAACAATATGCAAATAGGAGGAATGTCTGTGCCATATGAACTTTCAGTCGAAACAAAATTCAACGTGTAACCATATGCTGTGCACTTTTTGCTCAGGTTAGACACAGATCCTTTTACTTCAACAAATTGTTACTGAAGATGAAAACTGAAGAGAAGAAAGAAAACTGGTTAATACCAGGACAACAACCTTTGCCCACTCTAAAAATTAGGTGTTCACCATAAAAAAGTGTTACTGTCAGTATGGTGGAACTTTCAAAGGAATTATTCACTATGAGGTTCTGAATCCTAATGTAACCATAAGTTCTGAATATTATAGTGCTCAGCTTGATAGACTAAACACGACTTTAATTCAAAAATGTCCGAAACTAATTGTCAAAAATATCCAACATTTTCAACTGAAAAGCCATTATTCTTCATCATGACACATAAGACCTCAAAGTGCCAGAATCATCCGAGAAAAAATCGAAGAGTTAAGCTGAGAAGTACTTCCTCACCCATCAAATTCACCTGATGCTGCACCGTCAGATTACTATATTTTCAGATCTATGGAATATTTTCTTCCTAGAAAAAATGCCTACTGCGACAGCTATCAAAACTATACTCCAGGGATTTCCAAACTTTCCATCCTTAGGGCCATACTGATTACTCCACTAAGTTCCAATGGCCAAAATCGTTTTAGTTTTCCTGTCATTATCTATAATTTCTAAACTAGTCGCCGAGAACGCGCCCTAACCGAGTATACGCTTGCTAAATTCACTAGTCGCGAGCCGGATTGATAACTGATTGATAACACTGGCGAGCCGGATTTGGCCGTAGTTTTTTTTACCCCTGCTATACTCGATGAATATTTAATTTTAAAACCACCCCCATTTTACAAAAAGGGAGTAGAAAGCTTGTCAGAGAGATGGGCGTAGTTAATAACGATGAAGGTTATACTGTAGATTCAAATTGTATTAATTCTTTAATAAAATAAAATTTTGTACAACACCAAAAATGACATTCCATATAAGCTTATGCTAGTATGCCGATATATAAAGGGACAGTTGTTATTTCATGCTTGTTTCCTCATAATTGTTGGTCAGTCTGCTGAATACGGTCCAATAATTTCCCTCTGGTGTTTAAAACTTGTGCGTACGCTAAATTTTGCATGTACCCCCAAAATAAAAATCTAGAGAATTATGGTTAGGGGATCTAGGCGTCCATGCAACAGGACCACCACAACCGATACTGCCTCCAAGGGACTGTTTTGGTGACTTGAAAATTTAGCTGTGACTATCGTAAGATCAAGATAAAATAAAGTAGACGATAGAATCCAGACAGAATAAATTATGTTTCTCATGTTTCAAATTCAACAAATAATCATTTGTGGTACTTCAACTTACCTTCTACACTGGTAGATTAATCTCTAGTAAGTAGTTCTAACTAGCACTTATTCATTTAAATTCACCGGCAAATTCACTTGCCTGCTGAAAAAAAATCACGAAACTCGTATTCTTGAAACTGTCTGTGTACTTCCAGAAACGTTTTGATAAAATGAGATATTCGTCTATTTAGAAAAGCGATATCGCTATATTTAACTACTTTACTCGCACTTCGGTTGCAATAACCATAAATGAAATGTATATCCGCATACCCTCGAGAAGAAAATCGGTAAGGCATTTTAAATAAACGTTCACATACTAAAAAAACACAATAAGACACTAACTCACTTGAAATTAAAATTAAAATTGACATTCAAACTTGTTATTCTGCCGAAGTTGACGTAGCATGGCCACCTAGATTTTCGAAATGAACATTTATGATATAAAATAAGTTTTTATTTGGTTTACGAATTTTAATCAGATTATTTACTACTTATAATGTTTAAACGTTCACACACTAAAAAACACACAATAAGACACTAACTCACCTGAAATTAAAATTCAAATTGATATTTAAACTTGTTATTTTGCCGAAGTTGACGTAGCATGGCCACCTAGATTTTCGAAATGAAGATTCATGATATAAAATAAATTTTTATTCCGTTTATGAATTTTAATCCTATTATTTACTATTTATAGTTTTTAGGCCTGTTTTTTCAGACCGAATACCACTCGGTCGATCGGCCAATCCGTCGATCTACCACTTTTGTGTATTTTAGTCTCAGAAATTTGATGTTCCCAAAATCAAATTTTGAATATAACCTATATATGTGTAAATAAAGTAATAGGACTGATTTTTTTTTATTATTCAATTAAAATTACAATTCTACATGGTCTCCTTCATGGTAGTTATCTTGTGAAGACACACAGCGCTGGAGACGGTTTGTCCACTCTTCATGGTAGTGTTGGATACTGGAATCGCCTTTACCTGGTCGGTTACGGCCTTTTCAATGTTTTCCAATGTCCCGAAATTGTGTTATTTGAGATGAATTTTCAGTCTTGGGAAAAGGAAAAATTCATAAGGACTCAAGTCTGGTGAATAAGGGGACTGCGAAGCCAAAGTGATGGTTTTAATTGCCAAAAACTCGTTATATGGAAAAATAAGCTATGTACTGTTGCTTGCTGCAGAATTTTTTCGAATGTACATTCGTCGGTGCGTTTCTTTTAAGTACTGAGAGGTATTTAGGTTTTCACGTCAGTTCGTATGTTCGTAAATGTACGCTAAAATAACGTAAGAAAACTGATATACTTTTATCAAAATTTAACATTTCTCTTTTTCTTTTAAAAGCTAAAAATAATTATAATGGTAGCGTGATACTTACCCCACCCTTTACAACTGTATAATACGTCAAGCAATACTATAATAACTTAAAGATATGTACCCAAATTACTTTGCCCTGGAAAGTTGGAATAATCTTCAGCCACTTGCCTTTTAAGCTGATTTGTATTTTAGAAAAGAAACACAAGTATATTTGTAGTAAATCTAGCGAAGACGAGTATGAGAACATCATCTCTCTTCTCGTGGTAAGTCGGGAAGAAGATATCCTGGTGATGAAATAATTATTGCCCCTAAACTTATCAAATTGCTTTTAACACGTCTAATTTTTTAAAACATATTTCATACAATGTTTAATTTTCTTTGTTTTATTTCAGAGTACAAGTAATTGTATCCGGAAAATATGATTATTCAGACCCGAAAATTCAAAAAGAAGTGGAGAAACTAACCCAAACTTTCGAAAACACCTCCTATGTGTCCAACACTCTTTATACCGAATCATGGTTACGCAGTTTTTTACAATATATTGAACGAAACGAAGATTACCTAAATATATCGATCAAAACCCAAAATGATTTCAGCAAAGCCTTGAAAGAAGTAAGAAAAATAATTAGAGATTTGTGTCGTGTATCTAATACGTTGTCTTCTCTTCCAGTTGTGGCTTGCACCATCTAGTCCATTTTCTTTGGATGTTAAATTTGACGAAAAAGAAGAAAATATCATTGCAATGAGATTTTTAATTCAAGCAGTGAACATATCTGGAACGGAACACGAAAAGGAGATGGTTAGAGCTTTAAGAAAGATATGCAGAGACTCACCTTTGAATGCCACAGTTTTTCATCCATATTTTGTATTTTTCGATCAAGTGGGTATTCAATATACATACACATTGGGCTATTCCATAAATTTCCGCCATTTCTTTATTAAAAAGTCTTATTGAAAAAAGCAATAAATATAGCAACAAATTTATGAATGATGTATTCTCCGTCATTATTTATGACCTGTTCTCGATCAATTTGTTGATGCCGTTTCGCCAGAAATTGCCGAGCCTGGGCTCGATGAAGTTGTTAAGCCAGTTTTTAATATACTTGGCGAAGGTTAGGCCCCTCATTTGGTTGGACAACGAGCGGAAACAATGATAATCGGTTGGCGCAAGATCTAGAGAGTACGGCGGATGCAGAAGAACCTCCCATCAAAGATCATTCAGAATATTCTTGACGATGTTTGCTGTGTGAGGTCGTGCATTGTCGTGGAGCAAGATGACTTGACTTCTCCAACATTCCCCAATCCCACCAAACAGGTCATAATCTTCTTGGGATAGAGATCTTGCTTAACTTTCGGCTTTGGTGTGTCTCCCGCAGCCACCCACTTCTTTCTTTGCTTCATATTGATGCAGATACATCATTTCTCATCTCCCATGACGATTCAGTACATGATTCGTTGCTTATGACCGCGTGTTGCTCGATGTCGGGCGAGATTTTGACCAGCTTTGTTACGGCAATTTTCCTTGTCGCCAGTTAGCTTGTGTGGCATCCCAGATCCGAATTTTTGAGTAAATCATAAAGTAAATAATTGAAGAGGTCGGAAGATTCGCAGTTCGCAGTCGCAAAGTCGCAGTTCATCTTCTCAGTCAATTCTCAGCATGTTTGACGACCTTCCTTCTTCAAGAGCACTTTAAAAATGGTTCTTGTCGAAGTTGGACGATCCACCAGAAAGGGGTGTGTCGTCCAGGTTCAAGTTGCAATTTTTAAACTTGGCAAACCAATCTCGTGCAGTCCGATGGGCTATAGCGTCCTCTCCAAATATGAAGCAAAAAGTGGCTTTTTGACCACAATGAAAGGTGAAATATGTCGAAAATAAAGTTTTTTGCCACTTGGAATTTCCATTTCAAAAGTCTGAAAGTTTATTAAAATTAAAGTTTTCAAAAAAAATCTTGCCAATAGTTTTGGAGAGCAAGAAAAGGGCTTACGAATGCCATTACACATTTGGCTAAACAAAATAAAAATGGAGGAAATACGAACCATAAAAACGGCGGGAACTTATGGAACAACCCATTACTTCCGTTAATGTTGTGTCATGACGAACTGACCATTAATAATTTTTGTTGCAGTTCGAACTAGTCCGACCACTAACCATTCAAAATATCATCATTGGAGGGGGTATCATGATGTTAGTTTCATTCGTCTTCATCCCCAACATCTTCTGTGCCTTTTGGGTGGCTTTCAGTATTATTTCAATCGAAGCCGGAGTCGTGGGTTATATGGCATTGTGGGGAGTTAATTTGGATTCCATCTCGATGATCAATCTGATTATGTGTATTGGATTCAGTGTTGATTTTACTGCTCATATTTGCTACGCCTACATGTCCTCGCCAGCAAAACGTGCCAAAGAGAAGATGAGTGAAGCTTTGTTTGCATTAGGATTGCCTATTTTCCAAGGTAAGTCATTATGATATAGCCTCTTAAAATACAAGGTGTAAGAAAAAGTACTTTCGTAAATTTCACCTACTGTTCGGCATTATTTTAAAGAAAAGAAATTCCCGAATAATTTTTTTAAATTACTAATCGAAAAGCTATGATAAGTTATTATCATAGCTTTAGTTGATATTGTTAAAACACTTTTTTTTTAATTATAATAACGCCATATCAAAAGAACCAACTGGAAGAATTTTAATTCAACGTTGCAACAAAAAATCTCCCAGTGTGTCAGTGCGACTATTTAAGTTCCATTTATGACCAAAAATGTATTCTGTACGAGAATATTACGATATAATTCTTATTTAAGGAGAAGCTCGTATTAAGAACGTATTTTTGCTGCTACCTATAAGATTTATATATGTGCCAGAACTATTTCACCCACCGTGTTCGGGAAAAAGGGTTAAAACTGTGCCAGGCTTGCAGATAATGAAATGGTGGACATTTGGAACATTTAATTTAATAAAACAATTAATCAAATGTTTCTTAATGTGACGTGAATAATTCAAAATGTGTTATCATTAAAAAATTAGTGGTGGTAATTTCAATTTTGACATTAAATGACAATAATGTGTAGGTTTTCCCTTTTGTTTGTAAAAAAGAAATAAACCAAATTGGCTTGCTATTGGAATGGCTATAAAAATATTTCATTTTATTTTCACATAATACCTTAAGAAACCAGTGAAACAAAAAACTGAATTTTGTTCGATTTAAATAAACACGACAATGTAATGTTGCTAATTGTGAAAAAAAAATAAAGATCTGGCCTGTTCTTAGCGGAAATGGTTGATTGTTGAAACGTTGATTAAATTTACGAAAGTAGTTTCCTGTACACTCTGTATATTAAATAAAAATATGTACAATTTAAAATCACAAATTTACGAAAAAATTGAAGATATTCGTGTTTGTAAATTAATCCTTTAACCCTATTTAAGTGCACATTGATTCAAATATTTTACATCATTTTATTTAGGCATATTAAAGATGTATATTTTTGATATGGCTTCATCTTTAAATTGCTGACTGAAATGAAATTTACTGAAAAAAATATAGTAAATAACAAGGATCTTCCTACAAGGGTGTTTTAAATTCAAAAATTGGCGACTGCTATATATATATATATATATATATATATATATATATATATATATATATATATATATATATATATATATATATATATATATATAGGATATTTTGAAAATACTATTACTCAAATGCTCGTCTCCTGCTGCTTTACGAATAGACCTGTTTATTGGAATATTTTGACGCTAACCGCTTTACCAGTTTTATTTACAATACCAATGATTTCTCGAAATGATAAACTAATAGGCTTACCCATAAGTAATATTGTGCTTTTTTTTTTAATTCTAAAAACATTGGCATCTACTGAAAACAATTGAATTATAGGGTGCTTATTGTAAAATTAAAAAAATAAAAATAGATGAACCCTATAAGAATGAAAGAGCAAAGTGTAAATAAGTTCCATATTAGACATTTGAGGTTTTTTGAGTTTCGAAAGCATAATAATACCATTAATGATGTTTATCCTAGTGCCTTGGATAGTAGCACTCGTGAACGTTGATTTATAAAAAATAAGAATGGTGATTAAAATCTTTTCAACGGCATAAAATTTGAAAAACTGTTGAGTTTGATAAGGATCTGCTGTTGGCTGAAATTGAAGCTGATGCCAACCAAACCATCCAGAAATTAGCCACAAAGCTTCACGGTCCAAAATAAAACAAAACCAAACCAAATCATCTGCAGTGCACTTTTGTCCAGATTAGATATAAATCAACAAATTGTTAGTGAAGATGAACAGTCGATTCTATACTACTTATTAAGCATAGAATCTATCATTGAGCAAATTACACAAGAAAAACAATGGTTAACACTAGGCGAACCACATTTACGCATTTCAAAACCTCCTCGCCCTAAAAAAGTGTTACTAACTGAATGGTGGGATTTTACTGGAATTATTCACTATGAGGTTCTGAATCATAATGAAACCATAACTGTGGAATATTATTGTGCTTAGCTTGATAGACTGAACAAGGTTTTCATTCCAAAAGGTCCAAGACTGATTAAAATCGAAAAAGTTTATTCTGGAGCATGACAATGCAAAAAAAGTTAAGCTGGGAAGTACTTCCTCAACCACAGTATTCTGCAGCAGGTCAGATTACCATCTTGTTAGAGATATGAAACATTTTCTTCATGGAAAAAAAAACTTTATCAGGATGTAATATCAAAACTGCATTCGAAGAATATTTTACTTCGAAAACAGCCTTATTTTACAAAAAAGGAATAGAAATTTTGCCAAAGAAATGGGTGAAGATTTTCAGTAACCATGGAGATTATATTGTAAATTAAAAGTGTTTAACTCATAAATAAAATAAATTTTCTAACAGAATCAAAAAACGACATTACTTATGAGAAAGCCTAATATGGTATATCAAACGTGATTTTTTTCAAGATATAACGGTAGTTCAATAATGTCCCATATAAGGAAATATTACTTACGTAACCGTTTAAATGAAAATTATTGTCATAAAAGATTCCCATCATTGAACCACGACTTTCTGAGTAAAGTTGAATAAATTATACACGGTGCTCTGTATATTGAACGATACAATTTTTGTAAATGGAACATATTCAGTTTCTCATAGGTAAAAACGCAAATAAATTCAGCTATTAAAACACCCTTTGTTTAAAGGCCCTCTACATTTATTTATTCGAAATAATTTTTTCCTGCAGCGAATATATGATCTGAACTGAAATTAACTAAACAATATTAACATTCATATTTTTTTGCAGGTTCTGTCAGTACGATCCTTGGAATGGTAGCCTTAATCTTAGCCAACAATTACATATTTGCCGTTTTCTTCAAAATGATCTTCTTAGTTGTGTTCTTAGGAGCAATGCATGGCCTCTTTCTCTTGCCTGTACTCCTATCCCTGTTCGGTCCAGGATCCTGCACTCGTCACGAAAATGACGATGACGTAAAATTATCAAGCATAGAAAAATCCTTGCCGCATCCTTATTGCATCCCCCATCCGCAGTTCACGTTGAACGGAAGCAACTTGGGAAACAGCTTGAAAAATACCACCCTAACTCCAGTCGAGCGTTATCAGAAAAAACCTTTCAAAAGTTTTGGAGATATTGATAAGGACTTGGGGTTGGGAACATCAGAAGAAAACTCCAGTGAGTCCTCGACGCATTCCAATAAAAAAACTGAAATGCCTCCAGAAGACGATAGGAGATACAAAGATACATGGCGGCGAAGATCTGATGCTCATTTATATCAACACCGAAGCCCTCACATTGATATTTACGGTACGGGGATGTACAGACCACGAGACGAAGACATGAGTAGATTCAACGAAGGTTACAGACCTGAGGAATCTAGAAATCGATACGAAAGAAGGAGATACTCTCCTCCCGAACAAAGAAATCATCAACACAACGGGGGTTTAATAAGATCCCATTCTCATCATGGTATTATGCTTCCTAGATACCTAAAGGAATCTCGGTTTCCGTAACATGTTTGATGGTAGTTTCTAATAGTTCAAGTATTAACTTTTTTTAGTGTGTTTAATATGAACGTTATTAAAATGCAGAATGCCTAAAACAAAGTGATTTTTACTTATAATTTAGTATTTAGTTATCGAAATATTTTAAGTGACAGAAGATGTTTTTTGCGCTTATTGGAGACCATATTCAAATTGTTTTGCCTTTGATACATTCTACATACTAGTCATACTAGCAACCACAAAATATGTATCTAATTTACCTAAATTTAAAGGATGCCTCCTTTGGTATTAAAAATGTTTTTTCATCTATGGTTAACTAGGGGGCATGATATTTATCCTACCAATAAGAACCTTTGCTCAACACTAGTAAACTTTTGTTACTAGACATAATTGTACAGTTGACGATTATTATAAGGACTTAGAAGTAGTAGACGATTTTGTAAAATATTTTTGTATTCATAAGATTAAAATTAAAGCTATTTTGTATATACTATGTATCATTTCAATAACCTCCTCTAGGAGCACTGGTACTCCCCAGTACCATCAATCAAATGCATATTCTGAAGGAGGATTTAAACTGTTGAATTCAAATTCTGATTAGTTTTGTTCGATTGTCTAATTGTTTAGTTAGTCTTTGTTCTTCTTCCTGTGGCACTACTGGCCGTACAATGAACCTTGACCTTCTACCTTCCCTCAAACCGTATCGATCTTCAGCAGCCCCTTGCACATTTTTGTGCAGTAGCAACTTTTTTTCGCAATTACGATTTACGATAATCCTTTTTCGCTTAACAGCACAATCTGGCTACGTTACGGCACAGTCAATTCATCTGTTCTTCTGCATTCTTGTATCATTAAGCACTCACGAACGAATAAAAATATATCTCGCACGAGACAAAACAACTGACGAAATGTTCTACTAAGTTTACTCTGGCAATGTCTGTATAGAACTAAGACGCGATGGTATGAAATCGTCGACAGGCAGAGAGATAATAAAAATATCCGGTTAATAAATCATTAAACTCTCATTTTATCCGATGAGGATAAATATTCTTCTTTGTAACCAACGAAGATAAATATTTGCCTCGAATTTCGATCGTTTTTATAATGGAGGGTTTTTTTAAGGGTGCCTAATACTTTTGCTCATAACTGTCTATATATATGTTATTGCCAAAATAATAAATACAACCGAATTCTCGTGTTCCCTTTACTTCTTTAACTATTATTCTATAATGTCAATTAATTCCGCTTTAAGAAATCCCTTATTGAAAGGAAAAATATAGGAAAAAAATCTCAAAAAACATAAATAAATAGGTAAAACGATTAAAATGATAATAAAAGTCATCTCTCATCGGTTACCGCATTTTATTATGTTTAAATATATCTGGCAACACAAGCCTTTTAAAATTGAATAAGAATATACAAAGATGTCCGGGCTACCCAGAAACCTAGACTTTACTTATACAGAAACTGCAATACAATATTCTAAACATAATTGAAATAAGTTATATTTATAAAAATTTACATAACAAAAACAGTCTTTGACAGAAAAATTGATTTGTTTAGTTTATGTTACGAAAAATAAATGAAATATATAATAGATCCTTTACAATTTACCATATTGTTTGCATAAATAAAAAACTCCTTATATTTTACTTATATTCAAATGGTTATATAATCAGTAATATGATTACAATAGAGAATACAAGTTATATGTAGATATTTAATGTATTCCTAACATTTGTACCAATGTCTAGTTCTGCAAATTCTAACAATGAATGAAGATTATTCTTTAAGCATCGGGAGGAATATAAAAAACGTTAAAATAGCGTGCGTCCCTTGCTGATTCTAAACGTTTAGTTAAAACTTACACATAAATTTACACTACTTACTAATAAACACACACCTTTGAAAGTATTCTTAAGTTTGATCTGACCTATTCACATATTCTTGATTATTTATTTAGTTTTCTTAAATACTACCTACGCCAATATTTTTGTGTGTTTTTGTTTGTGTTCTCAGACAAACGCAAATTTTTACTTTAGTTTAGCAAACAAAAGAACAATAATGTAATGTGAGAAACCGTTTGAATAAATGATTATTTCTCTATCAGTATTGATACATTCAATTCAGATATTGATTGTAATATTTACATTATATTTAGCAGGTATAACTATGTTGCCAGAGCTTGTTTCTCACTCACTATCCAATGTATTGAAAACATCTCACAGCCCTATGATATCTAATCAAAAACTGCCATAATGAAATAATATAAATGTTTACAAAATGACTTTTTTGAAAAAGACTGTGTTCTAAGTCTGAGCACCACCATTCAAATGTTTTAACCTCTTCAAATTAAGGTCCGAGACTAAAAGATAGAACCCCACATATTTATGCGTTTTTTTTACATTATTCTTCAATATTGTTGATCTCTTCTTATATATTATGACTGGATTTACTAAACAAAAACAGCATCTTTCAGTTTGTGTACCATATAGTTTAATACCTTGGAAATATTTACAAATATTAATTATACAGTAGGACAAAAATATGACATTTATTGTTTATTTTATAAATATAGCCTGTTTTTATCTTTCTCCAAAGTCCTATTTTAATCCAATTATCTTTCTTCTAATGTGAAAATAAATCCAGCATGGGGCATTCAAAAATTTGATTAAAGAATTGAAGGACATAGAAAGGGGAATATTACTGGAAGACCCTATGTATTGGCGGACAAAAAAACGTGCAATATTACGCGCTGCTTGTAATAACACATCCACATCTCGTCAGACTGCGCATAAAGCAGATGTGATTACCAACAGTAAAAACGTTAGAAGAGTTTCTTCAGCTTCACATATTCAGAATAAATGAAAAATACCCCGCCCCTCAGACATGCTCACAAAGAAGATCGGAAGCAGTTCGCTCATGATCATCTTCGTTGGAACAAAAAATGGACGGACCGAACAACTACTCTTACTACTTCCACGACTTCCACGATCATTTTGTTTTCAAGCGACAAATGGGTAGTGGTAGCGTTATTATTTGGGTAGGCATGAGGTATGAACAGTCAAAACTACTTAAGTGATTCATATAAAACTAGGGAAATAACCCCAAACGATAATTTTACATTTCAATCAAGCCCCCATGTATAAGACTTTGGTTGATAAACAGTATTTTCAACAGAACATCCACATTTTAGATTGTCCAGGAAGGCTCCCAGATCTAAACATCATCGCAAATGCCTGGCGGGTCTCATGTTAATAATTTGTAATGCATAATCTATTCAACAAAGTTATTTTGAAAAAATCAACACTGTTTTATCTTTTTGGCATATTTTAAAATCATTCTTTGCAAACATTTCAGATATATCAGCTTGTTTCTCACTCACTATCCAATATATTGAAAACATCTCACAGCCCTATGATATCTAATCAAAAACTATAGTGAAATAATATAAATTTTACTAAAATTACTATTCTGAAAATGATCATCAATTCATTAGGTACATTTCGGTAAGTAAACCAAGTTACTAAATACACAGCATGAGAATATGGAACACAAATTTAAAAAAACCACAAAAACTAGGGGTATCCTACCTGTGTCCCAGACTTTATTTCCTAAATCCAACATCCAACCAACAAACAGTAACAAATTTATTTGAGATCATATGAAAGAAAGTAGGGCAGTATTTAACAAAATCTAAACAACTCATATATATCAGATCAATGATTCAGGTGGGGAATTTAAAATATTCTGTAAACAATTCTGTAACTAAGGGTAACTAAATTATTCTTTCAATGGAATCTTCTGTAAAGTCTTTATAGCTAGATCCATTAATTTGGTGGGAGACAAAGATTCTAATTTGTCAACTATTAAAGTATACATCTTCACAATTTCATCTTGCCCTAAATTATCTGAAGCCAGGTGTTCATATAAAGCATCTGTAATACTTTTGTCCGGACAGGACAATTCAGTTTCTGGAATTTCAGTATCACTACTTGAACAAGGGTTTGGATTACTGGTTGCACTTTCTAGTTCATCTTTGGTGACAAGATCGAAGTGAGACTTGGTATAAGTTATTACATCATTTCGATCTAATAAAGGAAACAATATATCGCAAATAGCTGGAGTTGATGTTCCCTAAAAAAGTAAGAACAATATTTTATGTATGTACAGGTTCTGCAGTATTTGAATACACAAAACTAGTAAACTTATGTATATAATCATTACCAAATAAAAGGTTACATAATCCCGTAATTTTATTTTATCTTAAATAACAAATAATGACATCATGTTTTGAAAATAATGTAGTTCAAATGTCCTCCTTACCAGGTGGAATGTATTTTGGAGACTCAATTTTCGATTACTTTTTCACGCACATCGCAAGGTATATTTCCGATGGTAACCTGAATGTTTCATTTAAGATCAAGATCAAGAATTGCTTGGAGTTTATTTCTGTAACCGGAATTTTAACATAACTCTACAAAGAATAATCAATAGGCGTGAGATCGCATTATCTTGGTGGAAAGTTGGTCTTAACATTTCGCGAAATAACGTGCCCAGGAAACTTTTCTTGCAATACATCGATTGTCTAGGGCATCGTTTCTCAACCTGGCGTTCAGAAATGTGGGAGGTCGCAATGTGTTCAAAAAATAAGACCCGTATACGAAACATCCTTTTATTAAAGTATTTTTAATTTAATAACAAGTGTCAGAAAATTAAATATTACTAGATAATAGCAACATAATAAAATAAACTTAAATAAAGTAATAGCCAAAGTTGTTTGAAATAATAATTTAATGCGACGGTTGATTTAATTTTTCACTTAAAAGTTTTTCTATGCGTAGATCATCATTGCAAACACACATAAGCAAATTATTTTCTAGTGATAATAGATGATTTTTATATCTAGTTTTTAAAGCCAACATAGACGAGAAGTTTTTTTCGCATAAGTAAGAAGTCGCGAAGAGCATCAATATTCTCAAACCTTCCGTTACTAGGCTTCCTTCCGCATTCACATCGTCGTGGAAGTCAAAATTTATCTATATCATGAGTTAGAAATTCTAGTTGTAAAGTTTTGTCGGCCGATATTTCAGTAAGTTGGTTGTAAATCTCAATAAGTAATTCAGCAGCTGCAACAACATATTCATCAAACGGTTTGAAAACCCATCTTTTCGACAAATTATCGTTGCTATCTGGAAAATATTCCAGTAACTCAATTTCCAATTCGCGTAAATGCGTTTTTATGCCCTCCAACACGCGATCAATAACAGCATTTTCTAAATCCAATGTGGTTTCTAAATTCGAAGTTAAAGTGAATGTATCAAAATTGCTTTTTTCAAGGCGTATAATCCAAAAACCAAGCTTCTTGATGAATTGACTTTGTCGTTAGTAAAATGTTTTTGTTACGGCCTTGTAAAATCGTATTCAAGTCATTAAAGTGTGAACATATATCACTCAAGTAAGCCAACAGTAATAAAGTTTCTCCATCTTGCAAAAATTCCGAATCTGAGCTACTTTTATCTGTAAAAAGATTTTCAACTCATCTCGCAATTTAAAAAATTCTAAATTCCAAAAATGTAAAAATCAATCTAGTCTACAATGATCTGCTTTTAATAAAATTAACAATTTGTACGGCTTTTACAAAATTGCATTTATTAAAGTCCAAATTTTCGTTTTGTGTTGTATCAAAAACTATAGAGTCGTTTGCCACTGCACGAGTAGAGATTGATTTGCAAAATAGCATATTTTCTTTAATTGACCACTCGCATTCGTATCGGACAAAACACAAACATTGGACCAAGTTGGACACATCTGTTGACTCGACGAACTGAATAGCAAACAATTTACTTGATTTTACATAGTGAACATCACTAGCCATTTCATTAATACTTCTCGATATTGTGTCATTTGAAAGTAGTATAATTTTCAAATTTTTTGCTTCTTCCGGACCTAACATCAAATTGACTATATCAATGGCGGCAGATAAAATGAGCTTTTTCGCAATCGTGTGGCGCTTAGACTCCCTGGCCACTCTTAATGTTACTAAATAGGATGCTCGAAGTGCTGCGGTTTCATTACGGCTTAATTTGTTGATTTTTACGAGTGACTTACGCTCGAGAAATTCAAATGGTTTGTTTTGTAAAGACGGATGTTTTGTTTCCAGATGCCGGACTAATTTTGACGACTTGACGGCTTCCAGCGACAGAACTTGATATAATACAATACATTGTCGCTTGTCATTCAAGGCAATGAATCCATATTTTAAATGTTTCATTGTACAATCTGGTTTTTTTCTTTACTGTTTCTCCAGTTGCAGACGGTGTGTTTCGTTTTGTTATAAATTTGTCCGTTTTATTAAATATTATTGATTCATTTTATTATTACACTGTTATTAATTTATTTAACACTGAGTGAGAGGAGAAATCGTAGTACTTGTTTTCGTAAAAACGTAAATAATAATGAAACTCTTCGACCCGTTGTCTCGAACCTACCCTCTTGTTCGAACCTACCCAAGCGCCCTCGGGATGAATGATCCGTTTTGCGCGGGCGGGTGGCACAAAGTACGCGGGCGTGTGGCACAAAGTACGCGGGCGTGTCAGTGCGTGCAAGTGCAGAGCACAGGTTCGAATTGGTAAAAGTAACATAAGGACAAGGGTATGATTTGTAAGCATGTGAAGTCCGTATTAACCGAGGGGTGTAAAGTTTTGATAAACGTCATATTAACATACTGTAGTGAGAGGATCGCAACGTCTTTTACTTAACTTTTTGGTTATATAGTGGGCCGCGACACTAAAAAGGTTGAGAAACGATGGTCTAGCGAGATGTGTGACAAGCCACACTGTCTTGTTGAAAGAAAACATTTTTTATATCCATATTTCTCAGTTCAGGTTACAGCACTCCTATTGCGTTTATCGTTAACACGTTTCCATCCAAGATTCTATGACTTCAGCACAAAACCCACACCAAACAGTGATTTTCTAAGGATGAAGAGGTAACTTGTGAATCACTTGAGAATTTTCATTGGTCTAAATCCTGCAGTTATGTTTATTCAAAAACCCATTAAGTCAGAAGTGCACTTCGTCGAAAAAAAATTGTTTTCCCCAAAGTGAAGGTCACCTTGCAACTGCTTTGAACGACATTACTTTCAAAACATAAAAATAATATAAATATAAAAATAAAAATTACCAGATTGTGACTTGTAGTTATTATTGTGCTTCATTTTAAAGTTCCGACACTCTTATTCGACAATAATTTAGAAGTAGCTGGGAAAATGAAATCAGTTTTCATTGTGAGATCAAAAACTTTTTGGTTTGCTCTAGCACATATGCAATTTTGATTCACGGTGCGATTTTTTTGATAAGATATATTTCTTATCAATTGTATTGAAAATATTAACATAGCAGCAAAAAAAAGGTAAGCATTCAATTCAATATTACAAATTGAAAATATGAAGTATTTAAATATAGCATATTAAAAAATCAACTCTTATGTTCAAATTTGTTTTTTTTTCAATTTCGTCGTATGAGTATATTACTCAATTTTCAAAGCACTATATGGTATAGAAAAACAGGAGAGAAGCAGGGAAGCTACAAAAATGATGTGTGCTACTTTGCACATGCAAATGTGTAAAAACTGGTTGGAATGCAGCTTTTGACTGCGAAACTCATAACGATGTAAAATAATGTTACTGCGCAATTGGTGGAATGTGGCGAAAGTAACGTATTACAAGTTGCTCAATCCTAGTCCAACTATTACCGTGTTACTTATACGTAGGAGCAAAAGAGTCCTTATATCGACAGAGAAAGTTAGTTAGTTAGTTAGATTAGGATGAGGGTCACATCGGTGACAGGAGCCATTTAGCGACCATAGTATTTCCATTAATTGAGACGTTTTGAACGACTACGACAGATGTTCACTGTCTTCTAAGATTCTGGATTCTGGGTTTGATGAAGGAGGGTGAGTGTTGAAAAGGACACCATTTCGGCTAGTGGACGGGTGCACACGTAATGGTGATTGAGGAATGGAGGGGATGGATGATGAGAGATGTGAAAGAGGAAGAGCGAGAACAGCGACTAGATATGATTAGTGATAGTGATATTTCTCTAAGGTAGAGGAGGAGTATATCAAGGGAACAGGGTCGAAAGAGAGTTGGGGGGTCAACAGGGAGGGAGAGTCTGGTCCTGATGTTTGCAAAAAGAGCAGTTGCAAAAAGAGCAGTTCGGAGGAGGTTCGTTCCTCAAGAGGTGCTGGTGAGTGAGAGCACAGTGTCCAGATCTCATCCTAAACCAGATGGTGGAGATTCTTTTAGAGGGGAAGGTCGAAAAATTGTTGAGGAAGTAGGTTGTTTTAACTTCTATCAGCTTGTTGTGTCCTTCCAATAGGCTTCAGTGACTCTGTAACTGTTTTCTAACAAGAGATTTGATGAAGGACGGTAGATCGGATGAGATTAGAGTGGGACATGGTGATCCATCTGTGGCAGCTAATTTGGCCTCGGTGTCTACCATCTCGTTTCCCACTATACCGCAGTGACTAAGGATCCAGACAAATTGAAGAGTGGATCCAATGGTCAGGATATTTCAATGAGGTCCAGGTAGCGGGATATAAGCGGATGATAAACCCATTTTCCAGAGTTCTAAAGGTATTGGTGGAGACCGAACATACTGTCCATTTGGATGGGGGTTGGGTGAGTATGAATTAGAGAGATTTTTCAAGGGCAAGGATCTCGGCCGTGTAAGAGCTAGATTGAGGGCTAAGGCGAAAGTGAAAGGTTTGGGGAAGAAGAGGATTCCCGATGGGAAAAAGCACGAAAGCAGATCCCAAACCAATTGCAGATTTGGTGGATCCATCGGTGAAAATAATATTGGTTTGGGAAATCGAGAGTCCAGGAGGATATATGAAGTGATGCTGAAGAGAGAGTGTAGGGGGGGAGATGATTTATCGAAGCGGGGCCTGGAAAAATTGAAAGGCACAGAATGCAGGGACCATGGGGGATGATTAGAACCGGTAATTTGATAACAGTCCTGGGGAGGGAGATATTTAGTCCTGGAGTATTGAAAAGGGTGACCCACGCTCTCAAAAGGGGTATTCCTGATAAGATGTGGCGGAATAGGTCGGGGATTAAAGAATAAAGAAGCGTGAGGGCGGAATGGTCTGGATGAAAGACTATATGAATAGTTTAGAAGTAATTGAAGTAATCGATGTGATAGTGGTTCTATCTCAGCCTTGTAGAGCAGGGTAGGGAGTGTGGTTCGAAAGAGGTCCAAGGACAATCTGATGGCTGTGTTCTGGATGGGATCGATCGAATTAAGGCAAGAAGTCGGGGCAGAACGGTATACTATGCTGCCATAGTGTATCTTTGGTCGGATGGCTGTTAGGTAGATTGAACGAAGTGAGCGATAGTCAGCTCACCAGGTGGAGTGTGCGAGGAACTTTACTGGATTTTAGATCTGTGAGGTGAGCCTTCCAGGTTAGACGGTAGTCGAATGTCAGGCCCATGAATCTTCCGGTTGACTGGGTTAGGATCTCTCGACCTAGGAGTGTGAAGGACTGAAGTCTCGAGCAATAATTTTGTCTGCAGAAGTGTATAATGGTGGACTTTTCTGGAGAGAAATTTAAACTGGAGCGGGAGGACCAGGCCGAGAAAAAATGTGGGACGCTTCTTGATTTTGCGTGTCATCCTTGCGCAGGGGCCATGCTAATTTTCTCTGATTCGTTCACAATGTTAGTATATGTACTGCTGAAGCGAGTACACAGAGGAAGTGGGTAAATGATTTTGAAGCATAACAACTTTCGACATCATACTCCAAAAGGGACTAAGAACTTATCTATAGAAACATCTAGAAAGTGTTTTCCTGATCCTGCTTATTCATCAGATCTAGTACTTTACTACCTTTTATTTCATTCAAAAGATTGAATATAGTTTAGCTGGTAAGCATTTTAAAACAATTAACTGGATACGAAAAAACATCGATAAATAAATTGTTCAATAAGAGTGTCAGAACTTGAGGCACGATGATAACTATGATGTGATATTCAAGTAACTTTTATTTGATCTTTAAGAACAAATAATGGCATTATATTTTGAACATAATGTCGTTCAAATGTCCTCGTCTTCTTCCGGGTAGTATGCATTCTGGAGACCCAATTTTCGATTACTCTTTTACACTATCGCGTGGTATATTTTCAATGGTGGCTTGAATGTTTCATGTAAGGTCAACAACTGTTCGGGGTTTATTTTTGAAAACCAGAGGTTTTACATAGCCCCACAAAAAAATCCAAGGACGTGAGATCGTATGATCTTGGTGGCCAGTTCGCGAAATAACGCTCGTAGTCTTGTCGAAAGAAAATATTGTTTATATCCACATTTATCAATTTCAAGACAAATATATTATGTTAGCATATTCCTATAGCCTTCACCATTAACAGTAACACAATTTCCACCATCGTCTTAAAAAAATGTGATCCTATCACACTAGCCACACCAAACAGTGATGGTCTGAGGATGGAGAGGTAACTCCTAAATTACTTGAGAATTTTTATCGGTTCAAAGCTTGCAGTCATGTTTGTTTACAAAACCATTAAGCCAGAACTGCGCCTCGCCAGAAAAGATAATTTTTAAAAGTGGGGGGTCGCCTTCCAAATTTCAGTTATTACACGCTGTTGAATAGCGCATCTTTCTATTGAGAACGGACACAATGTACTGAACACAGCAGTCTATGAGTGACATTTACATTTCAAACAGTGTTACTGCGGTTACGTTTCAAATTTTAGACACTCTTATTAGAAAATTCTTTATATCCTGTCTAAAACACTAATATGATTTCGAGAATGAATTATTCGGTTACTTAAGTTGAAGTTGAGAGTAAAGTTACGAATTGATTTTTTTTTTAATTTAAAATATAAAATAAAAATTTAATTGAATGTGCATACGGTTTAAGAAAGCATGAATTTTATAAAAAAATATAATACTAAATTAATTTGACGTCTAGTATCTTAATTTATGAACTTACCTCAGCTCTAACTTTCTCTATAATTAATGCCAAACTGTTTTCAGCTTCAGCTTGTCCAGCTTCTTTTATATAATTTCCATTTTCATTTTCATTGCTATCTGATTGATCTTTTTCTTTGGTAGACTTGTAATTTTTGTTATAATACTTATCCAATACTTTGAATACATTTGGAATCACTGGTGCTTTAAATGGAAATTTAGAAACATCTGATTCAGTCGTTTTCGCCAAATCACCGATTGTCTTGATACCTTTGTTCTTCAGTTTCGTTAAAAGGGCTTTAATAAACATTGGACCAGTAAGTTTTCTGGCTACAAGTGATATATCACCCTCGCAATTGACCAAATCGGGGTATATGGGCCGATCATTTCTTAACATAAGGGGATTATTAATTTGAAGACTTTCTTCTGTTTCGAGGTTTTCTGAGTCAGTTTCCAACGAGTCTGCGCTATTAGCAGATAGAATTTCCAACAATTGTTTATCAATGTCTTCCTCCGTACTAGATGGAAACAGTTCTTTGTCACAATTATCGTCTTTAATAAAGATTTTTTTCGAAGTGGTGCACGGATCGCTAAAATTCACTCGTTTTCGCTAAAAAATTATAATGCCATCGTATACTATAAACATGTTTATGAAATTATTTTTCGAAGTACTTATTCGTAAATTTAACCAACGATTCTTTACATCATATTGAACAAACAGTTTCGGTAAAAATGTATCCAAAATTTAATCCAGAATTTAAATACATACACTAAAATCAGTTTCATCGCCAACACGCTTTGTCGTGGGCTTCATGTCGATCAGTCAATACGAAGTTGATTAATACGCAAATTATTATTTGCCAAATATGCTTTCATACATATTGGTTTAAAATAATAATTCTTACAGCTTCTTTAATTTTTGATTTAATAACATTGCAACTTTTTTTTCGTGGAAACCGTAGGTGTCAAATAATGTGAAGAATCGCTGGTTAAATGTAATACATATTGCACACACACACACACACACAAATATATATATATATATATATATATATATATATATATATATATATATATATATATATATATATATATATATATATATATATATATATATATATATATATATAGACATATATATGTTATATATATATATATATATATATATATATATATATATATATATATATATATATATATATATATATATATATAGGGTGTTAAGTAAACATGCGGCAAAAATGCAAGGGGTTATTCCTTGTCCTATGCTGATTTTTGAAAAACCCCTTAGGTGTTTACGTCAATGAGTTTATTATTCAAAAATGTTTTTTTTCGATCTCGATCCCTTGGAACGGCTGTTTTATCTAGTTAGTGGATTTCATCGGCCGCATTTGTTTACATAGATTGAGTGACGTTTGGCTGTTTGAAGTGTCTTAAATAGTGAGTGAAGTCCTCTATCATAATGTATACAAACGTCGAGATAACTGACATGCACTTCATGTATGGACTTGCTGATGGCAATGCATTACAAGCTAAGCGATTGAACAGTTAACGATTTCCAGCCCATAATGTCTCTGACCGAAAAATCTTTCGAAAACATTTATCGACGTCTTCGTGAAACAGGCACATTAAAACGAACTGGAGGGTCAGGAAGATCACTGACTGTAAGAACGGTACAATAGGAACAGAATGTGCTGGACATGATAGCGGAAGAGCCTGGTAGTTCTACACGAAAAATTGCAAATACTTTGAATGTGAGTCACCTGACAGTTTGGAAAATTCTTAAGGACAATTTGTTGTATCCATACCACATTCAACTCGTTCAGGCACTACTACCTGATGATTTTCCTCCACGTATTGCATTATGTCAATGGATATTGTAAACTTTACTTCGCATCCCTCTATTCCTGACATAAATTCTTTTCGCCGATGAAGCCACTTTCGCAAGAAACGCAATAAGAAATTTTCATAATAACCATGTGTGGACAGATGAAAATCCGCATGAGGTATGCGAAGATAGTTTTCAACATCAGTTCTCGTTGAATGTTTGGGTTAGAATTGTAGGTGACTATCTAATTGGACCGGTATTTCTATCACAAAGACTTACTGGCGAGGTGTATCCCAACTTTATGGAAGCAACGCTGCCTGATTTTCTGGAAGATGTACCATTGGCAACAAGGCATGAGATGTGGTTTATGCACGATGGTGCACCACCACATTTCAGTTTGGTTGCTCGTGATTTTTTAACAGCAACATACGGATATCGCTGGATTGGTCGAAGTGGGCCACACGCATGGCCTGCTCAATCCCCGGACTTAAACCCCCTGGATTATTTTTTCTGGGGATATCTGAAGTCATTAGTTTAAGCTACTCCATTGAAGAATTTGAATGATTTGCGAAATCGGATAATTGCTGGGTGTAACTTAATTAGAAAAGACCCTGGTGTGTTTGAAAGAGTTCGGCAGTCAATGACGATAAGATTGAATGCTTGTATCAAGGCTGGAGGAAGTAATTTCGAACATTTATTGTAGATTGAGCAACTTTACATGTACTTTTTGATAATAAAATGTTGTTAATGTCGTAAATTTTGTTCACCTGTGTCTCCGAAACAATGGGGTTTTTCAAAAATCATCATACAACAAAATATTCTTAGAATAAGTCAAGGAATAACCCCTTTAATTTTTGCCGCATGTTTACCTAACACCATATATATATATATATATATATATATATATATATATATATATATATATATATATATATATATATATATATATATATATATATATACCTAACACCATATATATATATATATATATATATATATATATATATATATATATATATATATGTATGCATGGTTTTTTCAACAAACAAACAAATCACTTCCGCTCTATTCCAGCACCCTCTACAAACAGGACATAAAATGAATTTTGAAGGAACCAAAGAAATATCGAATATTGAAAACTACAAGGTCAGATCAGAGAAGCCCTTGAAATAAAAGAAAGGGGTGAGCTCAATGCGCAAAACGACCATCGCAACATTCCAAAAGTATGGAAATCCCTTCTGAAAAATAAGAAACGTGGAAACGTGGTGGCGAGGTAGAAAAATTAATAAACGGACGCCCGACAGCATTGCCGAACGCCGTAAATAGTCCCGAACTACCCCGATATAATCGGTGCCGGCCGGCTATAAAAGCGAGCACAACGACCGGTGCACGTCAGTTGGACTCTTTAGTCGGAGCGGACAATACTTGAAAATGCCAAATGAAATTTTGGCGAAACGTCGTGACTCGTCAACTGATCGACACCCGGAATGATTTATAAATATATATATATATAAATATATATATAAATATATATGTAAATATATATATAAATATATATATAAATATATATATAAATATATATGTAAATATATATATAAATATATATGTAAATATATATGTAAATATATATGTAAATATATCTTTAAATATATATGTAAATATATCTTTAAATATATATATAAATATATATATATAAATATATATATATAAATATATATATAAATATATATCTAAATATATATATATATATATATATATATATATATATATATATATATATATATATATATATATATATCTATATATATATATATATATGTATATATATATATATATATATATATATATATATATATATATATATATATATATATATATATATATATATATATATATATATATATGTATATATATATATATATATATGTATATATATATATATATATATATATATATATATATATATATATATATATATATATTCCTCTGCCCAATATACTTAACGATCTTGATCCTGCTCATCCCATCGCCTCGCTATATGGCTTGCCCATCTCCATTTCAATTGCTTTACCCTTCCAATAATGTCACAGACTTTCATTTGTTCCCTGATCCATGCGCAGGACTTTCTGTCTCGTCTTGTAATGTCAAGCATACATCTTTCCATTCCCCTCTGTGCTATCCGAAGTTTTTGAATTGATTGCGACGTGAGTGTCCAGGTTTCACTTCCGTATGTCATAACGGGTAGAACGCACTGATCGAAGACATTTATTTTCAGGCAAAATGGGAGTCTGCTCTTAAACACAATGCTGAGCCTGCCAAATGCCTGCCAGCCACATTTAACACGCCGTTCCAACTTCCGGGGCGGTATTCCCCTCCATTGAAATCCTCTGCCCAAGATATATAAAGCTGTCCACAATCTCCAAATCCCGTCCTAAAACTCAAATTCTTCTGTCCTGACCGAAGTTATTGAACATAACTTTACTCTTTTTCAGGTTTATTTTCAAGCCAAATGGTTCGCCAGCCCATTGCAGTTCTTGTATGCGTCTTTGCAGCTTCTCAGGATCTTGTGAAAGGAGAACGATATCATCTACAAATCTAAGATGGTTTAAATTTGCACCATTGATCTTTACACCATCCTGTTCTCAATCCAATTTATGGAATACTCCTTCAAGGCCAGCCGAGAAAAGAATAGGCGATATTGCGTCACCCTGCCGTACACCTCGTTCTACATTAATTCCCACTTCAAGATCATCAAGGTGAATTGTGGCAATAACTTATTCATATATCGGTCCTAATAGGTTTACATATGCTTTATCTACCCCTTGGCTAAACAGTGCATCCATTATTGCATGCTTTGAGATGAAGTCAAAAAGTTTTTCGTAGTCGATAAAAGCCAAGCACAGTGGCATGGTGAATTCGTTGTGCCTTTCTACGGCCTGCTGTACAACCTGGATGTGATCCATTGTACTGAATCCTGCTTGTTCCCTTGGTTGTGCGTCATTCAGTTTTTTTAATATTCTTTTAGAAATTATGTACTTATGTTGATTACTGATAGAAGGCTTATTCGACGGTAGTTCTTTAAATCGTCCTGTGCTCCTTTTTTATATAAAAGGATTACTTAACATTTTTTCATAAGTCAGGTACTTTTTGTTCTTTGAGCCATTTTGAGTATAGTCCGAACACCAGCTTTTAGCATTGCGACAGTTACACTGTCCTGTCCTGGAGCCTTTCCGTTTTTCATCGATTCTA
Source organism: Cosmopolites sordidus (assembly GCA_031761425.1). Taxonomy (NCBI): domain Eukaryota; kingdom Metazoa; phylum Arthropoda; class Insecta; order Coleoptera; family Curculionidae; genus Cosmopolites; species Cosmopolites sordidus. The sequence goes on along the minus strand of JARFXV010000813.1, from coordinate 409,460 downwards.
TGGCATTTGTTACTTCCTCCACTAGGATATCTGGCATTTGTTCTTCCGTGAGTATTGTTGTCCTTGATTGGTTCTGATCTTCATATAACTGGGAATAAAATTTTCTGACAACCTCTAACATTTGCGTACGCGCCCTGCATACATATATATATATATATATATATATATATATATATATATATATATATATATATATATATATATATATATATATATATAAACCAAACCAAAACTAACACGTTAAAAGTTAAATTCATGGGTGATATCTCAGAGCCTTTCGAAATTTAAACTGGAGTGAGACAAGGTGCTGGACTCTCGCCACTTTTATTTAACTGTGTTCTAGAAAAAGTAATACAGGAGTGGCGTGTAAAAAAATCGGCCCTGCATATTGACCAGCCTATTAAACTGGGGAGAACCAACATCAAAATAGATCGTCTGCAGTTTGCTGATGATTGCAATTTTAGTTCAAGATATATTAACGGCAGAAAAACAGATCGAAATCTTAAAAGAAACAGCAGAAAAGGTAAAACTCCAAATTTCCTTTGAAAAGACACACTACATGACCTGCAACAGACTAAAAACACCGTTTCTAAAAACAAAATATGGTAACATCAGACGAGTCTCTCAATTTAAATATTTGGGTGAAATAATCATGGAACACGGGTTGGAACAAGCGGCGTAGATGTCAAAAAATGGCAACTGCATTGAGAGTTACACAAAATATTTACAATAAAAATGCATATCTAAAAACACAAAACTGAGATATTATAACACAGTTAAGCCAGAATGCCTATATGGCGCAGAAACGCTCATTTTGAATAGAAAAGAAGAAAAATCATAAGAAAAATCTTAGGCCGCAAACAAATAAATAGCACACATACCAACTTCGAGAAAACCAAGAAATCAAACAATACACAGAGCGACATAGCGATATGAGCACATAGCGATATGAGAAAAAGAAAACTTCAGTTTTACGGACACATAAAATGGATAAATCCGAGTAGGCTAACTAGACAAATAGTTGAATTTTATAAAAATAGGAGTACAGCTAAAATAGAAACACTTAAATGGATTGCTGCAATTAAAGAGGACCTAAGATTAGCAAATATTACACAAAGTGAAATTCAGGCTGGAAATTGTTTCAGACACAAGGTTAAGGTTTGGAAGGTTGGCCAGAGAGAAAATTGTAGGAAGACTGGAACAGCTTGGTCTGACGAAAGGAAAAATGCTCATAGTGAATGAATGAAATCAGTATGGACGCAAAGGAAGGCTAACAACAACAAACGTACTTCGCGTGGTCCACCAGGGCCCAGCCCATACGTGAATAATAATAATAATAATAATATATTTGGAATTTTTTTTTACTTCTTTGGACTGCGTCCAAATTGGAGGTCGCTCCCGGTCAAGTAACTAATCAATGCTCAATAGTGGTAGCCGATAAAGATTTAAAGAGTGGCGGAGCCATATTATTATGTTTTTGTGTAAACAACACGCGCAAAGCACATAAAAACTGTCATCTCCCTCATACACAGTAGAATTGCATCATCTGTCTCTCCCTTTCATTAGGTGAACGAAAAACCAGAACACGAAAAACGCGCCCCGTGGTTTCAGTTTTTTAGTCGAGATTTAACTATCTTTGCTGATTAACGCATTTGTTGTTCCAACGCAGCGCCGCTAATCTTTTAATTATATTACTGGTGTTATTTGTTTTAGTTGGGTTGTGTTAGTTTTTGTTTAGTTTTGTTAGCGTTTTTGTGATATTTTGTTGACTTGATGATGGCTGTATTCTCTAATGAAGAATACGCGGACATTTGGATGACATATGGAAGCCCGGTATTGCACCTGGAGTGTAAAGAATCTATCAAGAACGCTTTCCTAACAGACGCTTACCTTCCCGCAATACGTTCCAAAACACTAAGAATTCGAGCAAGATTTGTGATTTTAAGTCCAAGGGACGTTAGTACCCTATGTAAGAAAGAGATAGCAGCCAGACTTCACTGCGCAAGAGTGAGATAGCATTTCCTACCCAATTAGCATATGTTATTTACGCAAATAAGTAATATCGAATATTAGCCTAATGCGTCCCGATACACAAAGTTAGCAAATAAGTGAAGTTAGTAAAACGTTTTTATGGCATGAATGCATCCGTTAGAAAGAGGACAAACCAGAGATTTTTCCAGAAGAATTCGAAGACCATGATCGCTTTTAGTTTTTTTTAATATGCAATTCAAAATTGGGCTTTAAATTTATTTTTACTTCTTCCAAAAACTTTGCAAGTCTATAAAAAAAAGTAGATGTCGCTTGCATCTAATTTTGATTTTCATAGAATCCTACAACATTAAACATTAAAATAAAAAAATAATTTGGAAGCTATACCAATAACTTTTTTTTAATTAAAGTTTCAATGCTGACTTTTGGAATTTTTCAAAAAAAGCATTAAATAATTAACATAAAAAACCTGCGGGCCTAATAATGTTTTATGGCGGCTAAGTGGATAGCAAAATATTTTTTTCCAAATGAATGTCAGCAGTAGCGAATTCCGGACAAAAATGGCAAAAAAAAATAATTCAACATCAACAGCGCCGTGTATCTTGCCCAGTTCGACCGGCTTCATGAAGCCATCAACGTCAAAAGGTAGCTAAAAATAACCAAATTGTCACACGTCGAGGGTTGCAAAGTCGAATCCATCACACTCTCCTATCGAAACTTTCACGGATAACCGCGTTGACCGTTCGCTAAAAACTGGCAGGTGGGTAAAGTCTACAATGGATTGCCTCCAAGAACCAACGCTTTTTTGTTCATGGAATTGACCGTCTGCCAAGCAAATGAGAAGCAGTTATTGAAGTAGAGAGTGAATATTCTCCAGAATAATCTTATAAATATGTTTCTGTTGAATATTTATGTTTTGTTTTTCAGAATAAATATTGTCTAAAACAGTGGATAATTATGCATAAACCCCATATTATACGTGGGGTAATATTATACATATTGAATATTATACATGGAAACCTTTAAGAAAAAAAAAACTCTGCAGCCTTCAAACGAGATAATTTCCTAAACTCTTAGGAAATTACATACTTAGAAATATACAAGGACATTACTACTAAGAAACTTACTCCTAAACTGATGATGCTAACATGAAAGGCGCACCGAAAATTTAAAAAGACGTGATTTGGTAACTCTCTCTGTTCAATTATTCTATTGGAACCTTCAGTGTAAAACACTAAACACCAAATTGCTTTTTTCAACTTCTCGACGCAGGTTTCGCTAACCATGTTAGCATCATAAGGAGATGATTTAATCTCGATGAGATGATGATGAAAGATGATTTAATCTCGAATTAAATCATCTCCTGATGAAGCTAACATGATTAGCGAAATGTGCGTCAAAAAGTTTAAAAAAAAAAGCGATTTGGTGTTTGGTGGTAAATCTCTTCGGTTTTAGTTTAAAGTCTCATTGAGTGTAATGTTTTATAACAAAGGTTCCAATGGTAATTTCCTGTTAAATTTTATATTCACGAATGCACACTAATAAATCAATTCTAATAACTAATAAATGTTAATTTCACGAATCCCAGGATTCTTGATTTTTTTGTGTTAAATCATATTACTACAATTAGCAATTTAATAAATAATTATATATTGACATTGCTAATGACCTACTGATAGATGTTAAAGCTTTTTTTACCTTTGGACATGGTGACAAGCCATCTTCAGTTGTTTCCGAATATTTTCTCTTCAAAATGCTACTTCTTGGTACAGCTAACGGACTAGGAACCTCTCTAGAGAATGTTAAAATATCTTCTTGATTCACACTCGTAACCACATCTTCACATGATGGTGCTTTTACATTTGACATTAATTTCTTGATTCTTGATGCGGAAGGCGACATAGTCTTTACAATAATTCTTCTTCTAAAACATAGTTTCATTAATTAAAAAAAATCAAAACGAAATATTTGCCTTACTTGATTGGCCCATTAATAACACTTAGAAATTTACTAGATCTATCAGCAATAGTACTTTTTACAATTGTGGTTTCTTCTCCCTTTTCGCAAGTCTGTTTCTCAACATCAAGTTTATTATATTTTTCCGGAGCACTATCCGCTTTTTCAGGGGCATCATCTGCTTTTTCCGGCGATTTTTCTTTATTATCCTCATATCCCACATCTTCATTATCGAATTTTAAAGCAACCGGTACCAATTTCGGCGATTCTTCAACAAATTCGTCATCTTCATCATCATCGTCATCATCAGATAACGAATCTTTCGAGCTATGTTTCAGGGCTATTGGTGAAATATCAAGCGTGCTGTTAAGTAATTCAGAATTTCTATTGGGCGTATCACCGGTAACAGGTGATGAAGGTATGCTACATTCATTTAACTCTAAAATATATTTTCTGTTAATTTTCGTAATAAGGGATTGCTATTAAGCGTACACATTGAAAATAGCAGATATTTTTAAGCATTTCTGAAGCAAAATTTTACAAACTAAACCAACATGTTTTTCAATATCTTATGCAAAGAATTTGTCTCGAATAGTCGTAATGTTACCACAAAATATGAATTACGTATTTTGGAAATTAATTTTACAAGGAAACTGGATGGTTACATGAAAGATGTATTCTCATTTAAACGAAATGTTGATTAAACTGACTGTTAACCTTATTCGACCTATCACCGGCAGCGGTAGTCAGGTGGGCTAGTCACTCACCCACTCAATCTGGATTGGAAACAGGATCGAATGAAGATCAATGGTGCATACTTAAGCCATCTCAGATTCGCAGATGACATTATTTTCATTTTACCCAGGGAAGACCCAGACCAAGACCCAGAGGAGAAGAGCTGCAAAGGGCTGGAGAACCATTTGGATTGAAAATTAACCTGAAAAAAGTCAGTGTACTACATAGTGAGTGTGTAGTCTCAACATGATGAATTATGATTTAAGAACAAATTTCCACTTTGCCTGAAGAGAAAACAATGTGATCAATGCGACCTGTCCGTTATGATATACGAATGGAAATGTGTATTCTTGGCATTATAAGGCAGGTTCAGAAAAACCTGCACATGGATCCGATAACAAACGAGGCTGTGTGACATCATCAGAAGAGTAAAGAAATTGAAGTTGAGGTGGAAAGGCCATAGAGCGAGGTGACGACAGGTGAACCAGGGCAATCCTGAAGTGGATACCGCTTGAATACAAGCGTCCACGAGGAAGACCGAAAGCAAGATGGACTGATGGCATCTGAAGAAGCCTTCATTCTGTAGTGGATAGATTCTGGCTGATGATGATTATGAATATATGAATATATATATATATATATATATATATATATATATATATATATATATATATATATATATATACAGTGGTAGCCAGAGAAATAGAGACGTTACAATACAAGACAGTGTTTGGCAAATAAAGTTTAATAGCATACATCATTATTACAATAATTGTATAATATAAATATATAACAAAAAGGGAAAACAAAATTAAATTATTTAATTAAAAAAATACTGTAAACATAATCTTTAACAATAATTTAGAAAATGTGGAACAATTTAGAACATGAAAATGTGGTCATAAAAATAGAGCCATAAAATGTATAAAACAGCAAATATCGTTTCATCACGGTTTGCTCTTAATTTATTGACACGTTCCGTTTATTTCAAGCGTTGAAGTTAAAACAATAAATAAAAACAAACTATTTTGCCGAATAACAATTTTGTTAGAAATATATCGTAGCGTCCATTGTACAGCTGCCGAAAGAGTTCAAATTTTAACATTGCTGAAAAAAGCAAAGTCACTAAGGAAAATTTGCAAGACCAAAAATTGCAAGAAAAAAAAAAGTTCATCAAAACCGAGAAGCTAGAAGAGAAACGACATCTTATACTGACAGGCAAATTGTCCGAATTTCAAAAAACGACCCATTTAAATCGTCAACTGAAATCAAAAGTGAACTGGGGTTAAAAATAATTTCAGGAACAATTCGACGAAGGCTTCAGGCAAGTAACTTACATGGTAGAGCAGCCAGAATGCAAAACAACGTTTAAAGTTTGGCCAAGCTCAGTTAAATTGGTACGGTAAACAAGGAATCAAAATATGGCGCCATATTTTATGAAGCGATGAAACAAATATAAATTTAATAGGTGCTAATGATAGGTATTATGAGAGAAGAAAACCCAACCAAGAATTATTACCAAAATATACTATTAAAACTGTAAAGCATCGATGCGGTAATATAAAGCTATAGGCAGCTTTTTCATGGTATGGGGTAGGACCAATTTACTGGATTACAAAAAAAACATGGACGAAAAGTACATCAACATTATTCAGAGTCATGCTGCATTTTGCAGAAGAAAATTTGCCGTAGGTATGGAAATATCAACAGGATAATGATTCGAAACATGCTGCCAAGAAAAGAGAACAATTTCTTAGTGACAATAAAATGGATTTATTGCCATGGTCTTCCCAATCGCCGGACCCCAATCGCATTGAGAACTTGTGGACTTACCTCAAGAATTGCGTGGGTAAACATAAAAGGAAGTAAAACGAATATACCATTAGAAATGTTTGAAAGACTAATTTTTATTTTATTTTACATAATATATGACATTTTTTCTTTAATTTTCAGTTAACATATTTTTGTCATAAAAGTAAAAATTATGTCAACTAAAAATTAAACAAAAAAATGTCATATTTTATGTAAAAACATTTAAGAAATTAATTATTTAACAATGTATAGCTGAACTGTTCCGAGGATGGTTTTATAAAATAAGCCGAAACGTTAATAAAATAGTAAAAAAATAATCATTTATTAAAATTGATTATTTAAAAATTGACCGAAAATCCAAAAAAAAAAAAATATTTATAATATAAAAAAATTTATATATATATATATATATATATATATATATATATATATATATATATATATATATATATATATATATATATATAAACTTCTTCAACTTCGCGAAGGTTGACGCGACGAATGAGAGACAGCTCAAGCTGGAAACCCGAGAAGTTCCGAAGGGAAGAAGAGCCGAATTATTGGGAATTAAACCTTTAAGGGAATGTTGGAACATGAAACTGTTGAAGCAAATCCAATTAGTATTAGCAAATTATTTAATTAAGTCCAATTTCTAGAATCATCAGTGGTTCCATATTTTCCCACTCTTAGTAAAGACGAAGGATGCGGTCAAGAAATGCCACACTATATGACAGAAACCCAAGGTCAGAACCACAATTGTGCCTTCTATAATCCTCATAAGCAAAACCAATGGTTGACCAGTGAATGAACTTGAAATGAAGTACCCTAATAAATTTGCTTCCAAAAGGTTGATATCGACACAGATTTAACAACTTATAGTTTGTACTAGGATACAACAAAAGTATTAACCATTTTTTTCCTTTGGTTATAAATAAAGCATTATACTACTCTTTATACTACGCACTCATCAGAGGTTTAATATGATTTCTACTTTTTGCCCGGAACACTACTTTTTGCCCGGAAATAAACATTCCTTCTTCCGTGAATCCGTTCCGTTCCAAAAATGCTAAAATGAGTAAAATAAGCAGTGAAATTAGGGCAATTTTAAGATATAATTCAAAAAGGCTTTTTTTGAACCGTCGTCCGTGAGATTTGTGGTTCAAAAAAATGTGATTGAGTGTGTGATTTGTGGTTCCAACTGTGGTTCAAAAAATTCGGGGTGGCCGACATGTGGCAAGATAGGGGAAGATCAGGCCGTTCCTGGGCTCTTGATGCCAACGTTTTAAGAGTAGCTGTAGATACTGGAACAAGCACTAGGAAACTTTCAGGAAGAGGTACACGTGAGCAGATATTCAACATCAGACAAATTATCGAAAAAACCAAAGAAGTCTCCCATCCTGTATACCCTTGTTTCCTTGATTATCGGAAGCGGTTTGACAGCCTAAAATAGAAGAAATTATGGCAAATTCTGCAAGAAATGGTAGTATCATGGTAGGCCTGATTGGCCTAATTTGACATCTTTATATACAGTGTGTCGCATTTAAGATGAAGACACCGAGCATATTTTCGCTATTTGAAGGAATACAAATTTGAATTTTTGCACAGTCATACAGATTGATGAGTGACGTTTTTTAAGATATTCGACTGAAATCTGAACTTTAAACTCAGCCTACTACGCATTCACAAACAGGATCAATTCTCGATATTTTGCTCAATTGTATTGATTCTTTTGAACTTTGGTACTGGAGATGGGTGCCAGTGGATTGCCAGACGATTAAACGCATCCGTTATTCAAGAAATTAATAAACCCAAGGCTATCCCAAGTTATTCATGAACGAACACTAAGATTCCGCCACATTAAAAATAGGGATGATACAGGAACGGATGAAAGGTTCTAGATCACGTGGCAGAACTCCAAAAAGATGGACAGACCAAATGAAAGATCTAATATGCAACCGATGAAGTCAGAAATAGAAAACTGTGGGAAAAAGTAGTCTGAAAAGTACGTAAACGGAATGAATTTTCATAGGTTACGACTCTTCTATAAAGAAGTGAGTGACCATACATATTTTCTGCCTTCAATGCATACAACTAATATTTCTTTTTTTTCGGTTAGATCAAAAGATAAAAAAATAACTTAGATAAAACATACCAAGAGTTTGGTCTGGAGATTCTAAAATTTCTTCTTCTTTTACTTCAGAGATTGCATCTTCCGTGCTAGAGACAATACTTTCTGTTTCTGTAACAACACTAGTTTCAGCTTTAGCATTCTTTGGTGACATTTGCATACTGCTGTTAGTTAATGTTTTATCATCAACAAATCCGCTCTTGTTAACTTCAATATCACTTGCACTGTGATCTTTAAAGTCGCTGGAATCAAGTGGTAACGAGGCAGTCTCCATTCTCGCGATCACTCTATCTGAATCTGTTAACGTAGGTTTCTGAAGAACGTCAAGATGTACTTGAATATTATTAGGGTCACAGTCTATAGATTCAGTTTCTTGCGTTTGAGTTTCTTGGGTCTGAGTGTCTTGATTTTGTATCCTTTCGGCGGCGTCTTGTAAAGATTGTTCAGATTCTATTAGAGTACTAGTAGGAGATTTTACTGGCATACTGCAATTTGACGGTAAAGCAGTACTAATAGGTCTCAATTTATATTTCTTTTTTCTTTTATTTGAGATTATGCTATCTTTATTTTCATCTGGTGAAGATTGTTCAGATATTGTTGATTTATTAGACATAAAGATAGTACTAGTACTATTTATTTCAAAGTTTTTTCTTTTGTTTGGTATTTCACTTTCATCTGTAGCAACTTGTTCAATTGCCTCCATAATATGCCTTCTTATAATCTCTATATTTTCTGAATCTGATCCTCTTCTCTTAGACTCTGTTTTCGCAGGAGATACCAATGATGCCCTCTTAATAGATTGTTCTGTATTTTTTCCTCTTGAAGAACCATCTTTGGGGGATTTCGATTTGCGTTTTTTATGTTTCTCAGTTGAAATATGATTAATTACCAAAGATTTTCCTAATTCTGTAAATAAATCTTCACTTTGGCTAATATGTTGCTCAGAAATATTGCTTTTTTCAGTAGTTAAACGTTCATATTTTCTCTTATTTTTTCTCTCTATCAAGCTGTGATCTTTCGGTTGCGCGTAGTCACTCGTCATATTGCTTACGTTAATTTTAATATTTAACGACTTTCTTAATGTCGTAGCGTTAGCGCTAGAAACTGACGAATCCTGAGAACTTTCAATGCAATCCTCCGATTCATCATCACTCCTTTTACGTTTTCTTCCTTTCTTTGTTATATTTTTGACGGCACTCGATTTATCCTTTGGACTACTTCGGGGTCTTCCTGGTTTGCGTTTCTGTTCTAAATTTTTACTTTTGCTTTCCAAAGGAGTGCTTTTTACATCTATAGCTTTATAAATTTTAAAATCACCAACAGAATCATTTTCTGATAATTCATTCTCATTAGCAAACGTACTTTCGTCAGTCGCATATCTCCCATTTTTTTCCTCTAGTTGAGCCAATTTTTTTGAAGGGGTAGTTTTTCTTAATGATTTTCTAACGGCATGGGAGATTGGGCGGCGCGGCTGTTTGATTCTTGATTTGCCTGAACCTGCTGGTCTTCCAGGCTTTCTTTTAAATTCACCATTAGGGTTGATTCGGAGAATGACTTTAAGTGAGCTGTCTCCTTTTACAGATACATGTTTACTTAATTCCTCCTGAAGTTCTAAATCAGTCTCAATTGACTTGTCATGATCTAATTCATCCTTATTTTTATCAGTACTAGAAGATTCTTCAGGAATATGATGTTTTTTGCCTAAGGAAATATCATTATCATCTTTAGGTGATGAGAGTATGTTTTCACCCTCTTCATTATTTACTTTTTTTCGTTTAATCATCGATTTACGTCGTCCTCTCTTAGGGCTGGACGATTTTGTATTATTTTCTACACTTTCGTCTATTGGTTTTTCTTCTGGTTTTCCAGTTGAATCCGGAGAGTTTTTATCAAGTTCCTCTATTGGTACAGTATCAATTTTGTTGTGATTAACTTCAGATGCAATATTACTCAATTGATTTTCCTGTTTGTCATCAAGCTTTTTATCTTTCCAAGATCTTCTTGGAGGTGTAGCTAAAAATTCATCTGCACCTACAATATTCATGACAAGCTTTTTCAATTCCATTCCCTTTTTTGTTGCATGTTTAACTTTATCTGTTTTACAATTATCAATGCTATCACAAGAATCTTTATCGTCGTCTTTAAGTTGTTCGTCACTTTCTACTACAGATGGCTTATGCCCATTTTCTATTTCTGTAAGGCAATTTATCTCTCGACTAGTTATTGTTATGTTTTCTTCAGAATTCAAATTATCATTTATCTCATCACTGTCTTTTTTAGTCTCTAAATTAACTGATTCTTCTTCACTTTTACTATTAGTTAAGTTGATATCTAAACTATGACTTATACTTTGGGACAGATCTTGATATAATGCAGGTATATCTTCACGACGTTTTTTTAAAGACTCCTTTTGATGCTCAGTAAGTTTATCGTGTTTTAATTTCACCTCGGAATCAATTAAAACAAATTTGCTGTTGCTCTCATCATCAATACTGAACGATTTCCTTGATTTTTTTTCTATAATATTAGATGACGGTGGTTTCATTGGTGTGTTTTCAGACACTTCTTTGAGATGGCTTCCTTTTACATTTAATGGTGACATAGTTTCAATATCTTTTCCAAATAATCTTAACGTTGATGGAGATTTGCAATCTTTTACCGGACTTGCTGGAATTTGTTTTACCAGATCAGCTATTTTGGCTGATCTTCCACCTACAGGCATGAACATCTTTATATCTTTTTTGACATCTGACGGCTTTATGTTTCTTAATATATCAATGAGCTTGTGCAACTTTTCAGTATTACGCAAATCAGATTCTTTTTCAAACAAATCCATTAAAAGATCTAGTGATAAATACTTAGCATGAATAATTTGTACATTGTCAGGGAGATTTTGCATACATTTTGTTATGGCAACTAAAATACCATAACGCTTTGATTTTAGCAGATGTTCAACACACATACATAGTTTTTTTATTGTGTCTTGCTCTTGCAATTTCGCGAGATTCGACTCATAAAACTGCTTTAAATAAGACTCGACGGCTTCCAGTTTAAAGCTGTTATCACCGATAAAAGGGGTAATTAGTATATGCAAAAGCAATTCTAATGTAGTATTTGCTGTAACAAAAAAAAGTAACATGAATATATTGAAATACTGGATTATTTGAGTACTTACTTATCTCTTTATTGTTTAATTTTGTAGGAAATAAGATTACTAATGAAAGAATGTTTTTTAATAAAAGAGGGTTATTCCTTAAACATTTCTCCAGGTTTTTCAATAGTCCGATGTGCAATTCTGTTGTTTTTTCCACAAATTTAGTAACTATTACTTCAAAATTGTCATATACTAATGCTTGCTTAGCCTGCATGAAAAAAAAACCGCCATAAATAGATTATATTTCTACCCCTATTAACTATAGAACAAAACCTTTCAAAAAACGGAAAATTCATCAGTGACCCACGCGGTTTCTGGCCATAAGCCGTCATCAGTCCAGAAACAGAAACCGGTCTCGGGAGATAGTTGCTAACGCTTTGGAGCGTCTGAAGGAACGGAATCTTTCGTTTTTTGAATAGTTTTAATATTCTCCACGAACCCACTATGTAACTTTCCATGTATAAAATGAAAACTTAGCTCATATATTATAAGTTTAAGATAATCATCATCATAAGCTTAAGATTATTGCATGATAGAAAAGGTAAGCATATTTAAACGCAAACAAGAAAAAAAGATATAACTTCCATGGTAACAATAAAGAATATAACCTTACCAAATATTACGAAAAAATAATTGGAACTAAACATTTAAGGAGGTACAAGCAAATCTTATGAAAAAAAGGAATTTCCAAGTCTAAGACTTGAAATTCGGTAACTGTGACAAAGGATATGTAATTGAACTATGCTCAAAATTTGAAAATTATTCACCGTCGTTTTTTAGAAAAATTTCAACCATTTCTTATATATTTTAAACCGTTCTTATACACAGTCTCTTATTAAACTTGAAGAGATTTACCACTAAAGACCAAAACACTTTTTTGAACTGCTCGACGCACGTTTCGCTAACCATATTAGCATCATCAGGAGATGATTTAATCTCCTTAGATAGATTAAATCATCTCCTGATAGATTAAATCATCTCCTGAAACGTGCGTCGAGCAGTTCAAAAAAGTGTTTTGGTGTTTAGTGGTAAATCTTTTCAAGTTTAGTGTTTCACACCAAAGGTTCCAATGGAAGAATTGAACAGACTCTTATGTTAGAATGATTTCCGCCACGGATTTTTCTATTTTTTCTACTATTAATTCTCCAACTTCATAGAATAAAAATATTACATGATAATGTTTAATATTTGCAGAATGTTATGTATGAATAATATTAGATTACCCATATAAGTATTTAATTAATTGAAGTCAAACTTTTTTTTTCAACTTTCGAATACCGATAACGAAACACTCGACGAAATGATTGGCAACGTAGCGCAACCACCTGAGAAAGATATAGAGGTATGCCTAAAAAGAGATATTATTTTGTATGACATTTCTGAATTCGAGGTCAAAAAAATGATTTTTCTTACAGAATTTACCTTTGTGTCTAGAATGCATATTTTTTTCAAGTTATTCGAGGCTAAAGTTGAATGCATAATAATTTTTTACATTTTTTCAATTTTTCAACGAAACAATTTTATCGAAAAATGTTATTTGACCTTTTTTGTAGATCAATAAGCACATTAAGCGCAAGCTTTTCTAAAAGTTAGTCAAATATAATAAGTAATTTTCAGTTGAAAATTGAACAATTTTAATTTTATAATCAATTATAAACAATAAAAATCTGATTATTTAGAAAAAATCATTATCATCAATTTAAATAACTCACGATCCGTATGGAGTTTCGAAAAATTTATCAATGAAAATTTATAGGAAATGGAATGATCTACAAGAAAGGCCGAATAACATTTTTCAATACAATTGATAGTTTCGTCGAAAAATTGAAAACATGTAAAAATATATTATATATTCAACTTTAGCCTCGAATAACTTTTGAAAAAGTAAATTTATCGAAAATTTATAAGATAAGTCTTTCCTCAGTAATAAAAAAATTCCAAAGTTAAAAAAAATCCTATATTATTTAAATGGGAAATTAAAATTTGCTACGGTATAATAATTACTAAGGTAAGATATTGCGCATGGTGGGCGTAGTTTTGTTGGCGGGAATACGTCACCCATTGAGTAAAATGCGAGCAACATGATAGTTTTGACATATAACAAGTTTACTAGAAGTCTATGCACGGCCTTTGTGTGGTGTTAATCTAAAATATTCAATAATAACAATGCGCTGTGTTGTGTTAGGGTGTAACTCCGACAACCAGTCGAAAAAGAACCCTTCTGATGTTATGTTTTTTCATTTTCCCAAGAATAAAGTTGCGTGTAAGAAGTTGATCCATACCACAAAAAGACAGTATGAGTTTAACCTGACAAGGACTTGTATTTGTTCGAAACACTTTCTAAATAGCGATTTCAAGGAAAATCTTCAATATAAATTGTTAAATTACACACCAAACAGTTACTGAGGATTGAAGGATGATGTAACGAATAGACAATCTGCAAGAATTGAAAAAAGAGAGAGAAAACAAGTCGTCGCCGAGTTGTCGACCAGGTAATTATCACAAGAGAAAAATAAGTGAAATAGAAATTAAACCCAAAAACATTAAATCATGTTAATAAATTTGTTGCTTTAAAAAGTAAAAGGTGTTTTATTTATTTATGCTTGATTAGATGTTTGGATGGCGGTAGAAATAGTAATGATGGTGATGGTAGTAATATTTCTAATATTCAATGTTTATACCTCAGATCTGCCAATAAGCGGTTCAATGATCAAGAAATTCGACTCCAAAAATGATCCACTTATGTTGAACAGTGCTCATGAACGAGATATTGACGAGGATTTTCATGAACTTGAATATGATGGGCTCGAAGATTTAGCTGGATATACCTGTTTCAAGTTAAACGATTCCAGTTTAGAAAGACCCAACACGTCCAAATATACCTAGACTGATCATTTAAGTCAAGGAGGTTTACACAAACCTTCTGAAGATTTTCTTTCACCAATGAAACAGCTTGAACACATTTTTCGGTCTGTTAATGGAGAATCCTTGACCTCTACCAATAATTATTTGAATAATTTGATGTCTAGAAGTAACCACATTGAATGCCCAGAAAAAGCAAAAAAACTATTTTTTCGATCGCGAATGTATTTTCGCATGGGAGAATTGAACAAAACAAGTGTAAAATTAGGTAAAAGAAAGATGATTAAAACTATTATATAATTACACTTACATCTAATTCACAATGGACGTAAGCTTAAGAAACATGTACAATTTTAAATTTAGGAAACAAAATTTTCAACACCAATATAAAATATGGCTAGATGTGTGTTGAATAATTAATATTTTATTTGTGTCAAAAATTATCGAATTTAATTTCGAATCGAAATATCGAATTTAAAAACCAAAACTTTTAATTTGCATATTGCAATTTTATATAACCAGTGTATATTATTTTTTACTTACATTTTTAAACTGAGAAACAAAATAATTTGTTTATATACATTTCAAATACTCGTAATAAATAATATTAATCTATAAAATAAAATGTTTTTGATAATAAATAAAAACTATTCGAACTATCGAAGTTGTTGTCTAAAGAGTGTCTTAAATTCAAATAAAATTGTGTACGTGTCTATTATATACGATTTTGTAGTATGTTACCCACACTGATAAAGTATTTGTCTTCAATATATAGCCTTAATCCCAATTACAATTCATTTAAATTGTATTTCAAAATCTAGCAACGAAGATATTTGACTTTTACCCTGGAAATTTACAATGCGGCACCTCTCAATATATTTATATTAAGAGCTCTAACTTTCACACTATCTTTTTTCGTCATTTCTAACAATATTTTCGATACCTTTAAGACAAAAAAAATAGTGGATTTTTTTGAAACAGTCTAATATATATTAGACTGTTTGACCAGTAAATTTGTAAAGCCATGACCTTATAAATCGGCCATGTCGAATGTTGGCTGCAATCACAGCTATGCCATCCTGCGTTAAACGGCCGCAACAGTCAAACTGTGCGAAACCGTTCGTGGCCCGTCTAACCTCGGGTAAGTACAAGGTATGTTCGAAAAATAGTGAAGTCCAGTTTTATTGTAAAATAAGTTTTTATAAGAACTGCTGTTATTGATTATTTTGTTACCGGTAAGTATTTATAAAGATTTATAAAGTTTTATTTCCTACAATAATTCTAACCTAACCGAAGACATTTTATGACAAACGTTTAATAAAAATGAAATTTATATTGGCTAATTCTACAAACATACTGAAAGAAAAACAAGTGTTTCAAAATAATAACGAAAAGATAGAGATGCGAACTTTTAAGGTATCAATTTTAAGATATATAAACGTTTTGTGTGGTTTTAGATGTCAGGAAAAACACTGACATCGCAAGCCCAACAATTTGTACTCAATGTTTATGAGTATTTCGAAAAGGAAAAAAGACATGGGGGACCTTCAACGCCTCTTTTAACCATTCGATAGGCAAATAATATTTAATTTGCATAATAATATATATCGTAATATTTTTTTTGAGAGTTACAGCAACAATTAAAAATATCAAAGAAAACTGTGTGGTCTATTAAGAAAAGAACATAATCAAGTTTTTTCTTTTACTGGAACAAACAGACCTCGTGCAAAGACCAAAACATCAGACTTACCCGAAGGAAGAAAATTGGAAGTTTGAAATATCTCGTACAATAAGTTTATATAATTATATGATATGTTTGTAATAAATATGTAATGCAACGTTTAAAAACTCGTATATTCCCATAGAGTGGTAACATTTTCATCGTATAATAATAGGTCACAACAGCAATGTTTATTGAGTAGATAAAATAATAGTTTTAACCAATAACAAAATAATTTCATTCCTTGTTTTTACCAATAACAAAACAATTTCTTTCATTGGGTACATCCCTAAAATTTCGTGATAACTTGAAATTGTCCGTACAATTTTAACCTACAAAATTCTCTGTTCGGATCTATGACATAAAACTTTACAATTTCATGACACACAATCGAAATTTTACGGTAAAATATCTGTTTATAACAGGAGGTTTTATAATTTTATTTTCTAAATACGTATAAATAAATGTATTGTGGATTTAAATCATAAACATAAATATCCGTCTTTCGAGGAACCAAGCACGCTCATTATGAAAGTTAGTATTAATTTGACTAATAATTTTTTATTTGATTCACATGGATAAAATTGATGACGCATGGGTAATCTTTCGGTGGTTCAACTGTACCCACATTCCTTGTTTGTGTATTTTGTTCAGTTGTTTCAAACACCGTTGTATTGTGGACCATGAAGTTTTAAGTTATGTCGCTAATTCCTGGATGGCTTGTTTCGGATCACTTTCAAATTCAGCGAACAACAGATCCTTATTAAACCCACTGTTTCTGAACGTTGTGAATCAACATTGACATGTTCTGCTATCCAAGGCATCAGGATAAATAACATTAATTCTATGTTCGCATTGTTATGCTTTCAAAACTCATAAGGCATTAAATGTCTAATATAAAAGTTATACCCATTTAGCTCTTCCATTCTTATAAACATAAGAATACATAACACACTATCAATATAATTATATATAGGTTATGTTATAACAAGTTAAATTGTCAGTAGGTGGCAATGGTTTTAAAATTTGAAAAAAATAGGATTATCCGGAAATTTCGCAGGTATTTTTTAAAGAAAAATAGAAATGCATATAGTTCATATTTGATTAGTTTATTATGTAACTACCATTATTATTTACAACTTTTCGTCAGCGTGGTGGTAAGTCCATAATGCCTTTTTGCCAAAAATTAGCATCTTCATTGTCAACTATGTCAACTATAGTTGTTTTTTTACATCTTTTTTCGTTTTAAAAGGTTTCCCATTTAAACAATGTTGGAGGGAACAGAATAGGGCAAAACATCCCAATTGAAGCTCAATAATTTTTGCCGGGTTTTGTCATGAAGCACAAAGCTTTTCTGTTTACTAATTATAGTCGTTTTTCTTCAATTGCTGCCTTCATCCGATCTAATTGTGAATGGTAGAGGTTGTTGATGATTTTTTTTAATCCCACTTAATGAAAACCATAATTGGGCCACCCCAATGACTTTTCCGATGCACGTTGTTGTACACAATTCACTTTTCATCATCAGTTACCATCCGCTTCACAAAATGAGCCTTAGATTTTTTTTCAGCAAAAGATCGCATTGTATTGGCAGATGGACCTTTTTTTCAGATTGTCAAAAACTAAGACCAAACCACTTTTGCACCGTGGCTTCCCCAACAAAAGCCTCTACATAAACGGCCCAAGCCTTGTTTTCTTATTTGGACAGCGTTCTTGCCCTTTTTTAATATAAAAAGCATGTGGCGTAAATGTAAGTTATCAACCGACATTGTCAATCTGAATCATCTTGACAAACTGAAGGCAAATCAAAGCAAATCTGAACATAAACATTGTAAATACCACACAAATTAATAATATGTGAATATATATTACTAATCCAACACAGGTTTTTGTTTACAAGCATTAAAAGAGCAACGTGAAAATTATCTAAAAACTTTCCGCACAACTCGGTATAATATTTTTTTTTAATCCTTGAAAATAAATTTATAAACTACTTTTCATAAAACTCACTTGAAAACACTTACCTGATCTTTAATCTGATGGGCATAAAGCGCTGGCCAAAGCAACAAGTCCGTCAATTTTGTTTTCGGAAATTGATCCAGTTCAGTAATCAGATGTGTCCAAAATGAAGCCACTAAGTGAACGTTGGCCTCAACAGTTTTATATTTAATAAATGCATCCAAAATAGTATTTTCGTATTTCTCTTTTTGTTCTTTTACCCCTGCAGTGGTCAATAACGCTCGTAATGTATCTATTTGAACGTAACTAAAACAATATAAAATATATTTAACCCCGTTAAATATAATGCTCGCATTAATTTTGTATACATAAGTACTCAGGTGACGTCTAATAAGTATCACAGTAATGTGGTAATTCTGTTAAAATAAATTTGAAATGCTTATATTATTTTTTGTTCATTAATTTTTTATTTATACTTTATGTAAGCATATTTACACAATAATCCGACACTTAACGGTGTAAGAGATATCAAAAAGCCTAGAGCCTGTAGCACGAAATAATATATATATATATATATATATATATATATATATATATATATATATATATATATATATATATATATATATATATATATATATATATATATTTATATATATGGATATATGTATATATATATATATATATATATATATATATATATATATATATATATATATATATATATATATATATATATATATATAACCCTCGAATACACAGTGTATGGAAAACCAACTCACACCGATCGATATCTCAACGCTAAATCCCATCATCATCCTTCCCAAAACCAAACAGTAGCGAACACCTTGATTTAAACATCCTTCCGACTGACACTACCAGATATACGAAGCAAAGATCTACCAAAAATTTCCACAGCCCTTACACAAAATGGATATTCAGAAAATTGTATCAGGAAGGCCATTCGCCGTCAGGAAACCCAAACACGAAGAACAACAGAGGATCAGGAACCAAATACACCAAATGTCCTGCTACCATACGTAAAAGGAATCACAGATAGGCAGACTACTAAGGAAACATAGGATCAGAACAGCCAACAAGCCACACAAACTGTCGCAAACATCCGAAAAAAAACCCAAGGAAAAAGTTAGACTGGAAAATCATGAGGTGTATAGTATACCTTGTTCCGACTGCAACAGAACATACATAGGACAAACAGACGAATATCGGCCAGAATATTAGAACATAAAAAGAACTTAAAAAACAAACAAACCACTTCGGCTCTGTTCCAGCACCATCTACAAACAGGACACAAAATCAATTTTGAAGGAGCCAATAGCGAATATTGAAAACTACAAGGTCCGAACAATCAGAGAAGCCCATGAAATAGAAGAAAGGGGTGAGCTAAATACGCGAAACGACGTTCGCAACATTCCAAAAGTATGGAAATCCCTTCTGAAAAAAGAAGAAACGCGGAAACGAGGCGGCGAGGTAGAAAAATCAATAAACGGACGCCCGACAGCGTTGCCGGGCGCCGCAAATAGTCTCGAAATACCCGGATATAATCTGCGCAGTCGTCGGCCGAGTATAAATGCAAGCACAATGACCTGTGCACATCACAGTTCTGGTTAAGTCTTCGAAGAGTACACACGCTCTTTGCGATCGACCAAGTCTTACAGTGTTTCACAGTGCAATGTCGGACCCCACGGGGTTCATCATTACGCGAGAGGCGTTTGATGCGCTTCAGCGATCAATCGATGAAAAAGAGACACGCATTACAGACCTGGAGGGTCAACTGCGTTACTTAAATGAGATGGGTAATCTCTCCAGTGCGGAACTGAATGAACTCCGCAATGAGAACCAGATCATGTTGGAAGACTTAGAGAAGCTAAGAGCCGAAAACACTAAACTGAGGGAAAAACAAACCAAGGTTTCATCAAAACCCGACACCTTTTCCAATGCAAAGGGGAGTGAAAAGAAAAGAACAGAAACCACTGCAACCGAAATTCCATTTTACGGCTCCGACATTGAATTGTCGGAAGCAGGCTGGTCTTCAGCTTCCGAGTCTGAGGAAAGCTTTCATTTTTCCTCAAAGAAGAATCCCAAACGTGCCGCAATGGCTGAAAAGAAGGATTTCCCTTCTCCGAAGAAGCCAGCCTCTGAAGGGGCTTCCAAAGCACCAGTTTTCAAAAAGCACGCACCTAAACAGCCGGAAGCGAAGAAAGTCCATCCCAAAAATACTACATCTGCACCTCCACAGTCCTCGAAGATACCGCCGATTGTCATCAGGGATAAAGGCGCGTATTTACAGATTTTGCGTATCTGTAAAGACAAAAATATCAACCTGGGCAAAACTACAACAAAACCAAATGGGGTCATGCTAAGGCCTCCTACTTCCGATGACTACACGGCCGCAACCAAGCTCTTCAACGTGCGCGGCTACAAATACCACTCCTTCTGTACCCCCGAAGAGCGCAATCTTCGGGTGGTTATCAGAGGAGTGGTTGAAACCATTCCTGCGACGACCGTTGCGAATGAACTCACTGAACTGGGATTCCACCCCGTACACGTGGAAAGATGGAAAACCGCCAAAGGCACACCGATGGCACTCGTACAGGTGGTGTTACCCAAGGAGGAGAAGAACATCCACCAACTGAAGGCCCTGTTTGACCAGGAAATCACGGTCCAAACTCAGAAGTCGAATGGCCGCACTGTGCAGTGTTTCAACTGCCAGCAATTCGGCCATTCGGCAAAGAAATGTCATGCTGACCCGGCCTGCGTCAAATGTGGAGAAGCCCATCACTCCAGGGACTGCAGAAAGGACAAGTCAACAAAAGCGACGTGCTGCAACTGCGGAGGCGAGCATACCGCTAGCTTCCAAGGTTGTCCAGCACGCCCAGAAAACTCTACAAGATCTTCACAACCTAAAACCAACAGGGCCTTTTCAGGTCCATCTGCCAATAAAAAGATTCCCCCTCCAACCTTCGTGTGGGGGTCCCAGAGGAACACGGTTCCTCCCAAACTGCCCGCTCCACAAGGAAATCCCTTCTCCGAACTTGTGGGGCAATTACTGGGTCAGTTTGTTAGCCAGTTTCAGGCGCAACTAACCGATACCCTCCAAAACTCCCTTGGAGGGCTAAAAATCTAAGTCCATTCACTTCGCCATTAATTCCGGACAGCAGACCTATGGATCCTGAATTTCTCAGGTTTTTCCGGTCTGCATAAGCTCCTATAAACCGCTTTCTTACCCAGATTTCCCGTTTGCAGATGGCGGACCGTTGACTCCGCGGTCAGGCCCGGCATCTGGACGCGGATAAATCGAATTCTCGATGAGACTTAGTGTGTCATTTTCTAATTAACCTTCGCGAAGTTTTTCTGTTCTTCGCTGCAAACCCAATTCAGCTAACGTCGAACCGGACCCTCCGGGAAAGTTCGACGCTCCAGGGGTAAGATTACCCCCAAAAAGGGAAACGTCTGAACCCGTTTCGGGTTAATTAATTTCCATAGAGGTAAGGGCCTACGGGTCAACCTAAAGCCAGAATGAAAAAGCGGAAGCTGTGCACGTCAGTTGGACTCTTCAGGCGAAGCGGACATTTGGAAATGCCAAATGAGGATTTTGGCGAAACGTCGTGACTCTTCACAGACTCAACGGATCGACACCCGAAATGATTTAGAAACATTATTTACCATCCTTGAAAATATTAGATGTAACATCAGACAGAAAGTCCTGCGCATGGATCAGGGAACAAACAAAAGTATGTGATATCATTGAAAGAATAAAGCAATTGAAATGGAGATGGGCAGGCCATATAGTGAGGCGATGTGACGACAGATGGACCAAGGCAATCCTGGAATGGATACCGCTTGATCGCAAACGTCCGCGAAGAAGATCTAAAGCACGATGGATTGATGACATCGTTAAGTATATTGGACCCGAGTGGCAGAGGAGAGCCCAGGACCGTGAAAGTTGGAAACATGCTGAAGAGGCCTTCATCCTGCAGTGTATATATATATATATATATATATATATATATATATATATATATATATATATATATATAATATATATATATATATATATATATATATATATATATATATATATATATATATATATATATATATATATATAATAAACAAGAAAAACTTCTAAACAAACTAAACATTCACTGGATAATATTTTGTACACTCTTCTATTTACTATTATAGCACCTTTGTTTATTTATTGACCTACGTGGGTTGAGATACTTTTAAAATGAAATATTTGTTTAATCAAAAATGGCATATTCGTTATTTTATTAACGTTTAACAACGAAAATGGCATATTCGTTATTTTAATCCAGATTACTTTTGGTATTTATTGCACCGTTAACCTGCGAATACACCTCATTGGATACTTTGCATTATTACCTACCTGAACATATATTAAAGTGTGATCTCTCCAAAGAGAAAACTATCTAATATAACGCTCAATCGACGAACAACTCTGAGAATCTAACCCCTTACATCCGACTTCTTAAGCCTGTATTTCCCCGTATTTTTGTTTCCTCGGAGAATCCCTTTTTAACATGCTTTTATTAGCTTCACCTGTATGTATCTATGTAACGGAATCTTTGAACGTCCTTTTCATCCACTTCAAAACGTCAGATTAAATTGAAATTTTGCACACTTATCAAGGACCGATGGCAATACAAACATTTAATAAGTTCGTCCCATCGTCAGGATCAAGGATTTGCTTTCGGAGAGGGAGCCCGAGACCGTTTACAACGCCCAAGGAAGGCAGTAGGCGCGCAAATTACCCACTCCCGCCACGGGGTAGGTAGTGGCGAAAAATAAATAATAGTTTAAAAAACTAACGCTTTTATAGTAGATCGAACTAAAAAATCGAAAATAAATTATAGTTAAAAAAACTAAAAAACACGCTTTAATGGTGAACCAAACTAAAACTAACTATACTTATAGAAACGGTACTGATGGAATATTTATAACTGACATCGAGCACCGCACGCTTTTTTCACAATGACACATTAATTTTCTCGTTTCATCACTTGATTTTTATACTAAAAATGATTAGTCTCATTGTTACGAAAAGGCGTATTTTATCGTACTTATGATAAAAAGATTTCGAAGGAAGAATTTAAAATACATTTAGAAAAATAGAAATTAGCAGAACATTTAGCATATAGACATAGGACAGGACAAAATACTGACATTTAAAGAGGTTACATAATGGCCCACCCTGAAATTTTTCACGTCAGAATGATGTTAGGTAGTTGAGAGGACAACAAAAAATGTATCAGCAAATTGATTTTTTTATCAGCAACTTCCAGCAGCGTCGTTCCCAACAGAATATCAGATTCGGTTCATTTTTGGATTTAAGCTAAGCTTCAGAAAACTAAAGTAGCCGATGTGAAGCGAGTGACACAATTAAAACGGGATTATACAGGCCATGTAGCAAGAACACATAGTAAATGGAATGTTAAGATCCTTCCCCAGACCATGAATGGGGAAAAGGAATGGAGGTAGACCACGGATGAGATAGTATGAGAATTTGAAGAGCGTGGCAGGGTTGCCATGGGTGAGGTTCACACAAGGTCGTGACCTAAAGGTTAAAATAGAGAACGAACTGTTTGATTATTTTATTGGTGTTATTTGTATTTTAATTGCGTTTTTTAGTTCAATATTAAAAAACTACAAATTAGCAGCATAAAGCAATGCTTTGCAAAGCTTAATCTATTAGCTAAAAAAGTTATTTTTTTGCATTTATACATTTTTGTGCAATTTCTACAAAATGTTTTCAGAGACGACTTGTTTATTGTGGTTCTATTTTAAAAGACAAACCAAAAATGTGTTATTGATTATTCGATGGTTTATATCGAATTTGTTAAGAATAACAAATATTGATAAAATACTATTAGCATGTTTTGAAAGGACTATCAATAACACAAAACGCTGATATTCTAGATAGCTTGAAATCAGTTAACTGAGCCTCCTGAAAACTAATGATTTTCAAATTCGATACTTTACAATTGACACGACGATGTGATTTTGTGTTTCATGAAAAATGTCCTAGAGTTAAAAATAATTTTAATTGATACTTACTTGTCTGAGCCTAAAGGAATTGTAAAAATGATTTTAAGAAAATGAATTAGGTTATTAGTGGCCATAAAAAGGGCGTTCTCTGAATCCAAAGATATTGAACATTTAAATAATGTTATTGCAATACTGTTTTGATAGGGATCATTATCCTAAAATCAATACGTTTAATAAATTATATGTGTATTAAAATAATGAATAACAAACCTTTAAGAGTGTATCAAATGACTTGCATAAAACGTCCATGCATTTCTCTTTTTTCTCAACGTCTGGATGAATAATTAATGTTATTAGTGAATTACAAAGGCATTTTAAAACCTAGAACATATTGTGTAGAAGAATCATAAAGCTTTATTAAGTTGTCTGAAAATTATGCATTTGTACAATATGATGATGTCTGGTACAAAGCAGATTATTTCAAAATATGTACGAAGTTGTTCTAGTATTTATTTTTAACTTCTCTCTTAACAGTGGAACATTTTTTTTTCAGTATGGTTTAACAAATTAAACTAACTATTGGGTTGATGCTAAGTTCATTTTTAACGTTAGGTGACATTTCGCAAAGCCGAAAGTGTTATCCACTTCACACGTGTAAAGTTTTGATGTTTAACCAGTCGCTATTGGTATTAGCCACTCCACTCAGTGTCGCTGCGGCTACGGCGGAGTTTACATGTCTGCAAAGAGCGCGCGGGTAACTGATACCCGCCCGCAATTTTTATCTTTTCTTTATTTATGCGTATATTTTATATAACTTTTCACAGTTTTACCAACGATGTTTTACGAAAGCGAACAGAGCAGACTTCTAGCCTTATTTGAACAACCATCAACCGATGAAGATGAACAGTTCAGCTTAGATGGTGAGCAACAAGTTGACCATATTTCACAGCAGAGCCAAGAGAGTGATACAGAACAAGGGTTCAGCGATAATGAGTAGCAAGAAGCAATTTTACCAACCAGTAACCAGCTGTTTTATACACAGTAAAACTAAATAATCTTCTCAACTACCTACAAGGTCAGAAAACATAATATCACAAAAACCTGGCGTAAAGTCTGTTGCACGAAATGCTGAGACAGTAATAGAGTGTTGGGGGCATTTTATCACCAATAACATGTTGGAATAAATACTTTGTCATACTAACACTAAAATAAAACAGAGACAATTAGCTAACAAAGAACAATCACGTAAGTATTTACTGAGAGAAATAACAATGGATGTACTACTGGCTCTATTTGGTTTGATGTACTTAGCAGACCTAAATCGTTCTAACAGACAAAATTTGAGTGACTTGTGGCGAACCAATGATACTGGTCTTGAAATTTTTAAAACTACTATGTCTTTGAAGTGCTTCTGTACGTTTTACGTTACGTTACGTTAACTGTACACAAAGCTGTGTACGTTATAATGATGCAGCATCACGCCAAGAAAGAAAAAGAGTAGATAATCTTGTTCCAAAAAGATCTATTTTTGAAGAATTCATCTCAAATTGTAAGAATACTTATACTCCCAGCGAATACCTCACCACTGACGAGAAGTTGGAAGCATTCCGCGGCAGATGTTCCTTTCGTCAATATATTCCAAAGAAACCTGCCAACTATGGTATAAAAATGTATGCTTTGGTGGACGCAAACAATTTTTGCATTGTCAACCTTGAAATGTATTTAGGTAAACAGACTGACGGACTATTTGCACAAACCAATAAAGCTTTTGATGTTGTGGATAAATGAGTGCAGCATATTTCTAAAAGTAATAGAAACGTTATTTTCAATAACTGGTTTACAAGCATTCCACTTATGACATATCTACAACAGAATCATAAGCTGATATCTACGGATACATTACGTAAGAATAAAAAAACAAATCCCACCAAAATTTATAGCCACGCGAGGAAAAGAATTATATAGTTCACAGTTTGCATTTCAAAAAGATATAACCCTTGAATCCTGCATACCTAAGAAATCTAAAATGCTGCTGGTACTGTCTTCCTTTTATCACGATCAAAGCATTGACCAGCTAATGGTGACAAGCAGAAACCAGAGATATTTTTACATTTTACAATTCTACAAAAGCTAGCGTCGATGAACTCTGTGCAACCTATGATATTTCACGAAACTCTAAACGCTGGTCAAAGACTGTTTTATGCGGTAATGAATGTATTTGCTATAAATAGTATAATTATAAACTATAAATAATAAATAGTATAATAACAAATCAAAAACAAACAGACGTGATTTTCTAAGAAAACTGGGTCTAAAAATGCTTGAAGGGTATCTTTGCGTGAGAAAGAACATGGAGAACTTACCGAGAGACTTATGTAAACGTACCTACGAGCAGACTGTAGAAAACTTCTAATAAAACCTAATAAAACTTATAAAACATACAGGGGAACATAATATTATAAACTATCTGAAAATCAGACTATTCATTTGGAGAAATATTCGTAGCCGTGTGAATAAAAGTGAGTAATTGACCAGAAGCGGTCTTAATTAGCCTACAGAAAGAGCAGTTCATTCCATTGTGATGATGGTTAAATCACACGTATCTTTTGTCACCCGACACAAACTTATTCAACTTGACTGGGATGTTTTGATCCCTCTATCGTACTCTCCTGGTCTTGCGCTCTCCGACTACCATTTATTTGGATTGATCCAAATCACCTGAATCAGTTATTTAGCCAGAAAACTAAAAACTTCTATCAGGTCGCGATTACGCAGCTACCGGAGAGGCAGAGAAAGGTTAGGAAAGAATGGGACGAAATTTTGCATCAACCCTATGTTTCTATTGAGTACATTCCATTACGCACGGTAGGGATTTCTGATATTGTCCTCTTTTGTAATTCCTTGTACTCATTTAAGACTTCTGCAAGATACTTCTTTATCCCTCGGTCAGTATCCATGATTTACATTTAAATTCGGTATAGTTCTCTAGCATTTAGTTTTATCATAACAGTTATTTTTATGAAATTAACATCTACATCTTGGCTGCCAGTATGTTCAACCTCTATTTCTAACTATTATTACTAAGTACTTCAATGTGCTGAATTATAACACCTTCTGATTATTAATTTGCATATTTCTGTTCTGTTTTTCGACTGCCAATTGTTTCAAATTCATTTTCGTCGCGTAATATTGATGTTTTGTATTACAACGATTACTGCTAGGCCCGCTCGAAAAGTTCAACATGTGAGCACAGAGCAACAACAGAGTTGGCAAAAACTATGATATTTGTCAAGTTTTAAAATCTGCACGTAAAGTCACGACTACGGTTTTCTGGGATTCTCGTACAGTGGTGTACCTAGACTACCTGACAAAACGCAGGAGAATCACCCGCTAAAAGCCCCATCTTGCCAAAAAGAAAGTGCTCATTCATCATGATAACGTACCTGCACACATGTCTCAGGATATTGCTGAAAAACTCCATGACTTACACTCCGAAGTGCATCGACATGCGAAAAATTAAACTTCTTCTTCTTCTCAAATATGAAGAAATTACTCGCTCGGCGAAGATTCACTTCAAATAATTAGGTGAAATCAGTCGGAAGAATCAGATGAAGATAGTCGTTTATTTTGTGAAGTTGGACAAGTCATATTATAATGAAGGTATTACAAATTGGAGGAATTCAAGGTACGACGTACAAATATAAACAATTACGAGAAAACTTACGTTTTCTTTGTCACGTTGAGAACTTTTAGAATAACCCTCGTACTACATGATCAGTATAAAGCTCCTTCAAATATTCGGGCTTTTTATAGTTTTCTGTATCTAATGCATTTTTTTCCTTCAACATTTGCTGAATTTCTTTTTTCTCAACATGTTTTTCCTCCTGCCAAACAATACAATTTTAAACGAAACCTAAATTAACAATTGAACAATTTAGGTTTCCATACGAAACATTGGCGTTTCATCAACAGCTGATGCTTTTCACACAACACACATTTGTGTATTGGTTGACGCAAAATTTCGTCCCATTCCTTTATGTAAAATTTTATTTACTAAGTAAATTTAGTCAATATGTGAGGTTCTGTTCGGTGATCTTTCTGCATCTCTCCGGTAGCTGCATTAACCCTCGCTGGTAGAGTTCTTATATTTCTAGCTAATGAACTGATCCAGTTGATCTTTCTTCCAAGGAAGCAATGTTTTTACCAACTAAATAAATGGTAGTCGGAGGGCGCAAGGTAGGGAGAGGACGGTGGATGGATTAAAAATCCCAGTGAAGTTGTAAAAATGTGTCGGGTGTCTAAAGACACATGCAGTCTAGTGTAGTCTCTATGGAATGAATGCTCTTTCTATTAACTAATTCATTCCTAATTGGTCAATTGCTCGTTTTAACTCACCTAGTTGTGAACATTATTTCTCTAAATTAATGGTTTCGTTTTCAGATAACAGCTCACAATAAACGATTTCCTTCCAAGCTCAGCAATAACCTTCTTCAGATGTAAGCTGAGTTTTACGCTGGTTCAAGCGGTATATCCCCGTTCTCGGTACATCATGACCTCGCATGGTTAACATTATTATACACAATCCATTCTTCATCACTTGTTTTGAAAATCGATCAATCTCGTCACGCCTAAATAGAGAATCAATTTTTTTTCGTTAACTCAAGCAGCCGCACATCGACCTTTCAAGCCATTCCAAGTTAACCTAATCGCATTGACACTGTTAACTGATTGATTCCAAGCATTTTTCAATCCAAATAGCGCTAATATTTCGTTGCCATCAGCCTCGGCCGGTCGTCCAGAACGTGGTGCATCGCTAAGATTAAAACTGTTTACACAAAACTTTCTAAACTACTTACGGTACGTGAAATCGTTAACGACATCTTCGCCGTATACAGCATATAAACCATTTTGCGATTGCGAAGTATTCTTACCTCTATCGGAAATAAAAAGCATAATATGTGAAAATGCTTTTTATTTTCAACCATTTTTAATGCATAACAAAATTTTCAAAACACAACCAAATATCACATTTTTTTCCCAAGTACTCGCTGAAATTCCTAATGTCAAACAACATCAATACACATACGAAACAGATAACACTTCGACCAAAAGTGTTCAGTTTCTTTATAGACAACTTATAACTGTAATGTTACTTCTACATCTCTCATAATTTCTTACTGTTAAAACATACAAACAAATTTAACTATATTAATTTTCAGACAACCCAAAATAAATATAAATGACCTACTGTTTCTCGTTGTTGATTTAACTCAACATTCTTTAAAAGGATGCAGCATTCAATGACTGAATTTATGACGGTCGTACAATAAGTTGAAATATTGTTAGGATTTAGAACAGGTGCTTTTAGATCGACTTCAGTGCTTGTATCCAAACAGTTTTCATCCTTATTATGAGAATGTCCTAAAATATATGATTAAAAAATTAAATAAATGTGAACAAGAGTATTCAACAGTGTGTTACCAAATATCGCGATAAGCACTTTGGCACTTCTCAACCACAGTCCTGAAAAACTTTTACCTTGTCCAGCTTTATGGGGATCAGTATCATCACTGACCTCTCCAAAACAAAATTCCAGAAATTCTTTTAATACCAGGACTGCATTACCTTGTAGTTTCTCTATTAAATAAATGAACACGTCGAATCTTTTGAATATTACGATTTCTTGCCTTGAAAACTTAGCTCGCAAGGGTGTTAACAATAATCTTATTTGCTTCTCGCTACTTAGATGATGCGCATCCAAACTTACATTATCAATTAGTTCCTAAAAACGGAAGTTGGTTTTAAAATGTTATTCGTATTCGATTGTTAATTCACATACTTTCCAACAATCATATCCTTTCAATCTTTGTTCATAAGCTGAATTTCTAAAGGCGTGTTCGACGACACGTAAAAGTCGATTTATCAAACTCATTGAATGGTGGAGTTTCTTTCCTAAGAGCCGCACCAAAAACATCCATAACTTTTCCCAACATTCAAACTGATTGTCTCTCAAATCAGATATATTTTTAATGTAACTAAAACATGATAAAAAAGTACTATTAAACATTTAATTTGCTATACTCTATAACTATATTATAAAAGATAATTTAATGGATAGCCCCCACTTGGCAGGCTGAGGCCCTTGATGTGCTGTTAACCCATAGAAATTAGACACAAAAATATTAAAGCATTTACTAGAATATTAACCCTAGAATCGCAACGTGGGATAAACAACACGATTTTAAGAGGGGGGTTACCATTTTCCATCTGATATACTAGGTGTATATAGTATTAAGACAGATTGTTTATAATTTTTTTAATCAATTGAAATTACAATTCTGCATTGTCTCCTTCAAAGTATTTGCCTTAGGAAGCAACACAGTGCTGGAGACGATTTGTCCACGCTTCATAGTAGTGCCGGAACTCGGATAATGAAATAGCCTTCAGCTAATGGATTATAGTCTTTTCAATGTTCACCAATGTCTCAAAATGTGTTCCTTTGATTTCAATCTTGGGAAAAGGAAAAAGTCACAAGAACTTAAGTCTGGTAAATAAAGGGGCTGCCGTAGGTACAGTGATTTTACTTGCCAAAAACTCGCTGTTTGGCAAGGACCATTGTCGTGATGCAGTATTCAGGTGTTCTTGATGTTTGGTCTCACTCAAGTCTTTCAAGAACTGCTCGGTAAAAATGCTGCTTTACCGTTTGACCTCGAGGCATAAATTACTTATGGACGATCGCCTGGCTAACAAAAAAGCAAATCAGCATGGTTCTGACCTTTGATTTGTCCATTCCGTCTTTTTTTCATTTCCTTGTTGCATTAAAAAATTCATGACTGAAAATCGAAAAATGAAAGTAATTTTCAATATGCCCCAAAAAGTCAAGATATGTTTTCCTCCTGTTGTCCCTTTAATTTTACTAAAGGTTTTTTGGAATCATTTTTGCAGAATTTCTTTATCCTCAATTTATTGGGCAAAATCTGATGAATAGTTTTGTAAGTCAAATTCAACTATTCCCTAATCATTTTGATTGGCAACCTGAATGGAACTCACAAGATCCTGGGTTTTGTGGACATTTTCATCACTTCTTGCAGTTGAAGGCCTCCCATTGCGAAGTTCATCTTCAATCGAGTCTCGGCCTTTTAATAATGCTTTAAACCACCTAAAAACCTGGGATCTTGAAAAAACAATATATTATATATTATAAGCCCGTTGAAGTGTTGCACAAGTTTCCGTGGCACTGTGCCCAAGTCTAAAACAAAATCATTCATTTTCAAGCGTCGCCATACAGTTATTACTGCGAAAAGACCGTCACGCTAAATATTATTAAATAAAGTGACCTAAAACAAAGTTGAAGTGTTTTCTTTCACATAGTTAAAATGTGCGGTCACATAGTAACTGACGAATCAATCAATTATTTAAAACAAAACTTGATAATGCACTGTTGCTCGAAATTGCTGTCACGCATTTCAGAATGCACTAGAAAAATGCGACTCCAGAAATTAATTGCTACGGACCACCAAGCGATACTAGAGAGTGCAAACTCGTAATGAAAATGCATCAGATGTTGACCTGCCTCTCCTCCACAGGGAAAATGTTACTAGATACCACTAGTTTCATTACTTTATTTATACACCTCGTATCTGCATTTTTAGTTTGTCAATATCATGGAAAAATTGCATATTTTTCCTTTCCAACATATAAGAAACTAATGTTCGATTCTGTAAAAAAGCATAGGCAAAAGAGGGAATTTGTTTTCAGCTCACAATCAAAAAATTTCCAAGTACCGCTTTATTTTTGGGAAGTGTACGTCTCACAGTGTAAAAAATACTAATTATAAGAATAATGCATTTTAATATACAAAAAAAAATGTGTAAAAAATATAGTGTAAAAATGAGCTAAAAGTTAAAATATAAATTTTGACCATTCTCTTATAAAATGTTAATTTTCTTTGTAAAATCAGAAAATGTAAAATATAAATGTTTTAGTATTTACAGTCTTGACAGATAGTATATTTGTGATCAGTACACATACTTTTCCCACCTCTATGGATCTACAACTCCATATGGGTCTTGGCCTCCACAAGGTTGTTTCTCCCGCCATCCTTGTCTCGGGCAGCTCCTTTCCAGTTATTTACTCCGATGTTACGGGCATCAGCCCTGATACCAATCTCCCACCTACCGGGGGGGGAGGGGGGTACTTTTAATACAAAACACCGGTAGCTGCCTACCGGTGTTTTGTATTAAAAGTATTATTAGTTTGGTTAGCATCATCCATTCTTATGAGGTAACCTGTCCATCTCCCACAATATCCCCATCTCTGTATAATGTGTAAAGTTTATGATTATATATATCTTTCTCCATTTCGCAAATTGGTCCATAGATCTTTCTCAAGATTCTTCTTTCAGACATCTAGAGTATTTTGGACATTTTTTGATAGGGTACATACTTTACATACTTCACAGGCCGGATTAATTTTACAATTT
Organism: Cosmopolites sordidus; assembly: GCA_031761425.1. NCBI lineage: Eukaryota > Metazoa > Arthropoda > Insecta > Coleoptera > Curculionidae > Cosmopolites > Cosmopolites sordidus. Next base: position 376,630 of record JARFXV010000813.1, on the reverse strand, counting down.
TTTTCTTAGAAGTGTGATAGATTAAGGGTTTGTGTAACATTATGGAGGTTTGGATTAGCATTTCCTCTCCATATGCAAAATAATCTGTATTAGTATTATGTACTCTATTAGTTTTCGTGGCCGTCAACGGATTTGTCCTTTCTTTTATGTAGCTTTCCACCAGCTCATCAATCGAGTATTTTAAAAAGTAAATGGTAATCTTATTTTTGAAACTTTTTAGTAGATATAACACAACATGATTTATATCAGCAGCGTCCAATACGCCCTAGAAAATTCCTAAAAGACATCTTCTGGCTTTTCGTAAAATACTTGGGAGTGACACAGCTAATCGAACGTATCTCTTCTCTTATTAAAGACGATTATAATACGAGGTATGTAAATAAAGTGACGCAGTGACAACAATTTCTAACAATGATGAAGGCCGAGATTCGATTAAAGATGAACCCGACAGCGGAAAGCCTTCAAACGAAAGAAATGATGAAAATATCCACATAATCTGGGATCTGATGTGCATTATACGTTCAAAATCGTCAGTTGATAGTCAAAATGATCAGGGAAGAGTTGAATTTGATTCACATAACCGATCATCAGATTTCGACCAATGAATTGGATATGAAGAAAATCTGCGCGAAAATGGTTCAGAAAAACCCTTCGCAAGATCAAAATGACAACCGGAGGGAAACATGTCTTGACTATTTGGGGCGGATTGAAGATGACTCTCATTTTCTGAAACATGTCATTGCTGGTGATGAGTCTTGACAACCCGAAAATTTCAGAATGTACTAGAAAAATCCTCGAAAATAATTGCTACGAACCAGCGAGTGATTCTATGGAGTTTAAACGTGCACTGAATATGCATCAGATGTGGGTATATCTCCCCTCAAAAGGGAAAGCCAACTATATTGCCTGATCGTATGCTGCACTATCAGTCTCATTTTCTTTATTTATTCACCTTGTATCTAATGTTGTTAGTATCAGTTTTCAACATATGAGAAACTAATGTTAGATTCTGTGAAAAAGTAAAAGATGGAATTCGTTTTTGGCACACAATCAAAAATTCTCTAGATACCTCTTTATTTTTGGTGTGTATGTTTGGTAACAAGATTTTTAACCAGCAGTTTTTACCCTAGGTCACATGAGAAAAACCAAGAGTATATTGTAACATTACCATTCGTTTCCTAGATAACTCTAAAATACAGCAATACCCGATTATAACATACTTTTTAGAATATTTAAAATGGAAATGCTATATCAAAAACTATTAATCAACAAATCAATGTTATTCACCGTTTAAAAAGTTAATATTACCGACGGCTGTTTTGGATTAGGCACAGTGTATCTAACATGGTAATAAGAAAACAATTATAAATTGTTTTAAACATGTATAAGGCTCTGTACAAGAATTTGATGATGATAAATTACAGAGAGTCACAATCAAAAAGATGGCAGAGATTTTTAATTAAAAAAACGTAATTTTAAACAAATTGTAATTAATTCCAACCAAACTCTTATAACATATACCAGATGTGTCTGTTAATAATTATTTTTTTTTCTTAAAAAAAACATTTAATTTGGAAGAAAGGTAAAAAAATGATTTATTCATAGTGTGGTATCGGAAAGGATCAAGTCTGTTGAAATGCTGCGTCTGACCGCATTCGATATATATGATGAGGCATTGTCGTGCTGCAAAGTCACTTTTCCGTGTTTTATAGCCCATTCTGGTCGCTTTTCGATCAATGCATGTGTCAAATGGCTCTTGGTATACGAGGCCCTTCTGATCCCACCAAATGGACAACATTGTCTTCTTTTAAAAGCAATTCGCAATTCACAGGCGCTTTTCTTTTGATTGAACAAAAAAAAAACAGTACGTCCCGCAAATGCTCTTTCTTTGGCTGGAAACTCGATGGTTGCCACATAAAACAACATGACGCTAACTCGAAATCGCTTAAAAATGTTTTAAAAGGTACTGTCGTAGTAACAAAATGATATAAGACATTATATTGTAAACCAACTCTTGTTTTCTAGCGCCATCTCTTAAAAAAATTAAGTATTATTAACCGCCACACCTGGTAAAATTAATATTTCATTAAAACCTAGCTAAATCTAGAAATAACTGATAATAATTACCTCATATTAAAAATTATGTAAAAGATATAAGATAGTTTTAAAATCTAATATAGAAAACATAGTTTTATTAATATTTGGTCGGGAGTCATTTGTTATTTATTATCAATTAGGCATAGAAGCAACAAGCTTTTTGCTATATATAACTTGGTACAATCTTCTCCCATTCTTCCCATTGAGCTCTTTTTTATCCTTTGAAATATTATGATTACTCGCTTCCATTTCTAATATGCTCCAAAGATTTTCAACACAATTATACAAAAAACATCATGGTCTTGTCAAATATGAAGTGTGCTTGAGATTCCTTACCTTGATAAAAAGTAAAATTATTGATGGCACAGTTTGACTGCACTTGTTTTCAAGTTATTCTTTAGGATAACACAATAAACATATTTGTCCATTATACACTCAATAAAGTGAAGATTACGCTTGAGGCAGCCATACACCTCCAAACCATGACATGATCACCTCCATGTTTCACAGAGGGTAAATATTTGTTTACTGGAATTCTTCATTGACCTGTTTCCACACAAAACCTCTTCCGTCAGATCCAATAGCTTACATTTTGATTCATCCAGAAATATAACGCATTTTCAGAAGTTCATATCAATTTTAAATACTCCTTGGCAAAATCAATTCTAATTTTTCAATTTTTTTTGTATATGAACGCTTTTTCTCTTGCAACTTTTCTATGAAATTGGTTTTATCTAAATATCCTGCAAATAGTTCTAGCACCTTCTTTTTCAATTGTTTTTTTAAAAATTTTGTCAACTTTGGAGATGGTGCTAACATTGTTTAAATATTCAATGAAAATTGCAGGCAATATTCAAAAGAAGGCAATAAAAACATACATTTTAAGTTCATATTGGATTTCACATAGAACTACTTTAGATGAATCAAATACTTTGATTCGAGAATTTACTAATGAAGATCAGAATGCATATTTTAACCCTTTAAGGATAACAGAAGATTAGTTTAACTTTTTGTTAAATCACATATCAAATAAAACACAAAAATCAGACACATATAAGAGAGACAATAGGCAACTCCTATGCTCCATTCTATACTCTGTTGTTTCAAGGTATATGCATTCTGAATACTATGAATTTTGGCCTTTGAATTTAGATCAAAATTTGGGACTGAATCAGAAGTGATTTCTACAATCGCTCTTAAAGCTTCATCTCTTTTATTCCCATCTTTATAATCCACTATTTTTTATTTAATAAATATGGATTTTGTTCATAGGCCTCCAAAAAATTAACTGAGTACTGGCCATTTCTAGGTTGGGGTCAACATTTTTAACAACTTGTTTTTGTTTACATATACTAGAACCAGGGCCAGAATGTAGACCAAGATTTAACTTTACTGGTGCAACTAAACTGGCTTCAGTTGATTTAACAAGTTTCGACATGCAAAAAAAATTACGCCAGTCAATTGACGTCACTAATCTTTGCATGTGGAAACTCAGTTTTATGCATGGTTGTCTTATAAATAGAACATAGTTTGGTTTTAGATTTAGACTGAATACTTGTCTGATGATGTTAACATGGTTAGCGAAACACGACGCGTGTTTTGTTTAGAAGTAATTTGTTTAGTTGAAAAGCATTTTTGAGCTTAGTGTTTCACACCAAACTTATATCACATTATCATTAATAAGGATATACTTACTCATTCACATTCTTCAAAAAAGTTTGGTACTCTGACTCACTCAATGAACAAATTGGGAATACTGAAGCAAACTCAAGACCAAGTTCTATTTGTGGAATCTTCAAAGTATCATTCACATTTGTGGTACACATCATAAGAGGAATAAGTTTATCAAATAAAAAGTCTCTACATTTTATAAGAGATTCTGTGTCACAACACAACTCTTTTAAAGAATCTGAAAACTAAATAATACATGCAACATATAATAATATAATTAATAATAACATAGAATAATATAATTCTTCAATATATCACAAACCTTTTGGTAATCCCAATTTTTGCAGTCAGTATAAACTTTGGTTAGATCTGTTATATTACCATCTGAAATATATTTAAGGCATTCATTGGTAATATTAGTAACCAGTTCATTCCAATTGATAGATGCATTGTTAAATATCTCTTGTATCTCTAAATTTGAAGATTTTTGATCAATGTATTTCAAAAGAATATGAAATGCATCTCTCCAAATGTCTATTTTTGTTTCTTGAAGACCTTCCATATTAGTAATAAGACTAAAATTATAGTAAAAAGGAAAGAAATTATATAAATTTGAAAATTAAATTCCTACCTGGGCAATTTTAATAAGAAATCCTCATATTCATCAGGCTCTAGGTCTGATATTGGAAATATTTGTATATATAATATAGTTAATTCTGCAAGTGACTGTCTTAATTTATTATCCTCACAATTTAATATTTCAAACAATAGTACTTCTATTAGAAAATCTACAGGATTTACGTAACTGCATTCTGGTTGCGTTTTTCGGTTATTTAGGTTCGCTAACATTTCTTTAAACTGAAAAGTATATCTAATATCAAGACAGGTGGACAGACAAAAGGCAAATAACAATTCATATTATACAATACAAGATTAGAAGATTTGTATTTCATAATCAAAATTAATATTAGTATCTTCTAATAATCAAATATGCCCATGTCAAAATTACCTTTTCTATATCGTAGGACTTCCATGTTTCATAGAAACAGATTAAATCTGTGATATTTTTAGTGTATATTAAATTAATTAAATATTTTGTAAGGCTATCTACAATGGTATTTTTCAGTCTCTTTTCAATATCAGCATCTTCCAAAATTTTAATAACATCCTTTTGGATACTGTGTATGTTCATGTCAATTAAGGATTTAAGTGTCTGTAAGGCTACATTGGTCTTCTCATTAGTACAAAGATTGACCATTACAACTTGAAACTCATTGTTATATTCAGACACGTTCATAGTTTTATTTGAATTGTTTTTTTCATCAAGTTTCTTTAGAACCGTATCCAAATCAGTTAAAATTTGATCACCCATGTTTAATTCTACTCTAAAAATAAACAACACACTGCGATTGCCGGCGTAAACATTGAAATTAAATACACTTATTTTGGAAAAAAATCACTAGTAATGGTTTATATAAACATCATATTAAAATGCAAACGTGTTAATTACACAAATATAAACATTTCTTTACATTCACAACGCGCGGGAATAATATACGACTGTCAAAAACGACAGAAGTAAATGAACTGTCAAAAATTAAAAAATTATGGACATACAAGCGCCCTCTAAAGGAACAATTATCGTTGTATGTTTGGTTGCAGAACATTGTATATAAGAAATTATTGGACCTAATCCATCATCATCATCATTTAGTCATTGTCCATCCACTGTAGGATGATAGTTTCTTCAGTATATTTCCAACTCGTGCGGTCTTGAGCTTTCATTTGCCGTTCGGGTCCAATATATTTGATGATGTCATCAGTCCATATGGTTTCCAGCCTTTTTTGTGGACGTTTATAATCAAATATTATTCATATGGCTTGAACATTTCCATTTCAATTATTGTACTCTTTAATCGATTTCACATCAGAGAATACACTTTCCTTTGTTCTCTGATCCATGTGAAGGGCTTTCTGTCTCGTGAGGTAATGCGAAGCATACACTTTTTCATTTATCTTTATGCTACCCGAAGGATTTGAACTGATTTGAATGTTGCAAACGTCGTTTCGCGTATTTAGCTCAGCCCTTTCTTCTCTTTCAAAGGCTTCTCTGATTGTTCGGACCTTGTAGTTTTCAATATTCGCTATTTCTTTGGCTCCTTCAAGATTGATTTTATGTCCTGTTTGTAGATGGTTTCTGGAACAGAGTGGAAGTGGTTTGTTTGTTTTTTAAGTTGTTTTTATGTTCTTGTATTCTGACCGAGATTCGTCTGTTTGTTTGTCCTTTGTATGTTCTGTTGCAGTCGGAACAAGATATGCTATATACTCCATGATTTTTGAGTCTAACTTTATTCTTGGATTTTTTTACTATGTTTACGACAATTTTGTGCGGCTTTTAGGCTGTTCTAATCATGTTCTTGGTGTTTTGATTTCCTGGCGGTGAATGGCCTTAATGGTACAACAGGAAGAACAGGAACCAAATGCATTAAAGGTCCTGCTACCATATGTAAAAGGAATTGGATATGGAATAATATATCTATATATATATATATATATATATATATATATATATATATATATATATATATATATATATATATATATATATATGTATATATATATTCAACCCACCTTTGTGGATCAGACTTTGACGGAAGAGCCATCGATGGCGGAAGGTCAAAGTACCTCAGATTAACATGATCATCCAAAATCCGCCAACCCGCACTAGACTAGCGCGATAGATTACGCTCCAAATCTTCAAGATGGCTTTACAATTTCAAACAGAACGTTTTTAACGAGAACTTGAAATACTTCGAAAAAGAGTTATGCGTGTGACACCGAACTACATTACGAAAATTTGCATTACCACACAGCGATTTCAATTAATAAGTTTTTGGCAAATTGTTGTCACTCATTTTCAGAACACACTAGAAAAATCTGATTCACGGAAAGAATTGCTACGGACCACGAAGTGACTCTAAGGAGTTCAAAGGCGCGTTAGATGGTAGAACGCCTCCCCTCCAAATGGAATATCAACAGTGTTGTCAGATCGAATGCTATGCCATCAGTCTCATTACTTTGTTTACACACCTAGCATGTATTATATTCTTTGTTAGGATTAGACCATTAATTAGGATTACTTAGAAACTAGATCTACAAATAAACTCTATAATCAGGTTAACCCTAGGTCTATCGTTGACCTGTAGTTACTTGAAGAGTTTACTGACTGACGAGTTATCAACGTAGGAGACGTCTTAGTAACATCTGGTTTTACCCAATGTAGTTATTAGTGTCCACGAGAGGCGATTCATTTTATATTATTTCTTAGAGGACATATAAAACGATACAAACACTGCACAAACATAAGTACAAAGTATCGGGCTGCCTGGAAGGTTAAAAATATTTTTTTAAGAAAAAGAGAAACGCTATTATGTAATTACCGTTACTATTGCAAATTTTTGAAAATGTAATGGTAGCTCCTTAGGTACTTTTACCAAAAATTCGCATATTTATTGGCAAAAAACGTCAACAAGTTGTTTTCTATCTCTTTTTCCGTTTTAAAAGATTTCCCATTTAAACAACTTTGGGGGGAGCGAAGTAGTCCGAGTTCGGGGGGAGCGTAGTCCGATGGTGCGATATTCGGTGAGTAAGGTGGATGGAGCAAAACTTCTCAAATGAAGCTCAACAACGTGTGGGCGTGCATTGTCATGAAGAAATATGACGCCTTTACTGTTTGGTAATTCTAGCTGTTTTTCTTCAATTACTGCATTCAGCCGATCTAATTCTAAATAGCAGAAGTCAGTATTAGTGGTTTGGTTGCGTGGAAGAAACTCAAAGTGTATTAGTTTCAATCCTACCACACTTCCAATCGCACCAAATTTAAAGCATTATTTCCTTCGGGTAAAGGCTGTTTCTCGAGATAGTTAAAACCACTGACCCTGATAACGCCCATAATTTGTTTTGTTGCATATTATTGTACACAATCCACTTTTCATCACCAGTTACTATCCAATATAAATAGAGCCTCAGAATTTTTGTTCAACAAAATTTTGCACGAAGAGATTTGATCCCTAGCAGATATGTCTCACTAAGTTCGTAAGGGATTCATTGTTTCAGATGGTCTCAAAAACAGTCGATTTGCTAATTTTTACTTATCTGCTATCTCGCGGACAGTGGTGCTTGGATCTTCGACTATTGCGAACTATTTCCTAGACATCAGTGCTTGAAACTTTACCCCTGAACGAACCAAAGTATTTTTGCACTCATCTCCTCAACATAACCCTCTTCCGTAAATGGTTATTGACCAACATTTTCAATTTAAATCAACTTGACTAACTGAAGGCAAATCAAAAATTAAAGCGAATATGAAAGTCAACATTTTAAATACCACAGAGATTATTAATATGTAAATAAATTTTACTAATCAAACGCATATTTTTGTTTAGAAGCATTAAATGAGAAACTTATGAAAAATCCTTACAACATTTTCGGACAACCCGATGCAAATATTAACAACCACGTCATTAGCAGGAGCTGAACATGTACTACCACAGCCATATCAGCGTCTTAAGCATGGCGCCTACCGCTATTGGCTCGAATATTTTTAATGGCATATTTTTATATGGAATATTTGTATGCCAATGTTGTTACTTTTAACTACAAGTAATATAATATCAAGATTAATCTGATAGATATAATGACATAAATTTAAAAGTACCAATCCATATACAGACCTTAATTACCATGGGGAACAATTACAATGGTCTTTTGGTTTTTAACAGAAACCAGTTCTGCCCCATTAAGTAATCTTAATGATAATATTCACCAGTCTCTTTATGTAATGAATATTTCGTTTGTCTTGAAAGTAAATACTTACCAAACTAGGAATTTTAACATATCATTGAAATAGATATTGAGGGCTAGGCTAGTACCCGTTGATTGATAATACAAATTTTCCTCAATCAGTAAACAAATAATAAATTGTCTAGTGTTACACACATATATATATATATATATATATATATATATATATATATATATATATATATATATATGAGCATTGGTTAGTTCATTGACCGGGAGTAAGCCCCACTCATCCCTTATATTGGAGGGCACATGTTTCGTCTGTTGGGGTTAGACTCATCAGGGTACCAACATACGAAACATGTGCCTAATGTAAGGGATGAGTGGGGCTTCCTCCCGGTCAAGCAACTAATCAATGCTCATTATGGCGGAGACGCAGGTTGTAGTGCGTTCCACATGACATTGTGGAACCCAACGATCGGGGATGTATAACTCCTGACTACTATTGTTTCATTGGATGTAGTCCAAAGGAGTCAAAAAACTCCATGTATAAGCCATCCGACGAGAAGTCGGCGAAAATATGGGTTGTTTGATTGTGGAGAGGGACTCTCTATTCTTGGCGAGAGAGTATATGTCGGTTCCCTGTGCTACATACTCACCACCACATCAGGTGTATAACTCCTGACTACTGTGGTCTAATTGGACGAAATTCAAAGAAGTAAAAAAAAATTCTCTCCGAACTGCTTTCCGTGCGTTCATCTGGAGCTCGGCTGATGACGGCTGAAAGGCTAGAAACCGCTCCCGAGAGACACGTGACGTCGTATGGTTGACAGTTCGGCGAAGGCGATCGGTGGCACCACGTGGAGAAAGGGTGAAAGATTTCTTTCACGGTTCCGTTACGTTACCTTGTGGGCATATATATATATATATATATATATATATATATATATATATATATATATATATATATATATATAAAGTTGAAAAATAACGAAGTTTCTTAGTTTCTTTGATTAAAATATCGCATACTTATGAAAACAATGAACTAGTAGACATTGTATTAACTTACGGGGATGGTCAGCAAAATGCAGCTGCAGCATATCATTTGTACGCGGTTTTAGAAATTGAGCCAACAACGAGCACTAGGTCTATAGCAGGTTAAGTTGAAGTTGGTTATAGTAACGTGCGGAAGACTATACGACAAGAACACTTTTATACCTATCATGATCAACGGGTACAAGCGTTACAACCCGAAGATTATCATAGAAGAGTTGAATTTTGTCAGTGGCTTTTACATCAGTACAACAGAAATTAAAATTTAACCAAATTTGTTTTGGCTACCAACGAGGTAACATTTACAAGAAATGGAGTAAATAATTTCCGCAACAACCATGTTTAGGCAGTGCAAAATCCGCATACTGTAAACATAACCCCTTTTCAGCACAGAAAATGTTTATTCAGTAAATGTTTATGTTGATGTAGTAAATGGCATGCTTATTAGGCTAGGTCGACTGACAGGTGAAAATTATTTAGGTTTTCTTCAAAACAACCTGCCACAATTATTACAAGATGTTCCTTTAAATGTTAGATAGAATATGTGGTTTCTACATGCCACATGTTAGACGAGAAGTTCACGAACATTTAAATAATGAATTTTCTAACAGATGGATAGGGCTCAATGGACCCATTTCGTGGCCTGCACGCTTTTCGGATTTAACACCCTGCGATTTTTTTTCTGTACCTTACTTTACACCGGGATTTTATTTTTGACGAGTGTAGTGACCAATAGATACGCCGAGCAAGAGAGAATATCAAAAATTCAGATCTGTTTTCAAATTTTGTAACTACTAATACGCTAATAAATTCCTTATTTTGCAACTTTTATATAAATAATTTTTAGTAAAATTATTTACTTTTACCAGTTCTACAACCCGTTAAAATAAATAACTCAACTTATATATATGTATATGTATATGTATATATATATATATATATATATATATATATATATATATATATATATATATATATATATATATATATATATACGCCGAGCAAGAGAGAATATCAAAAATTCAGATCTGTTTTCAAATTTTGTAACTACTAATACGCTAATAAATTCCTTATTTTGCAACTTTTATATAAATAATTTTTAGTAAAATTATTTACTTTTACCAGTTCTACAACCCGTTAAAATAAATAACTCAACTTATATATATATATATATATATATATATATATATATATATATATATATATATATATATATATATGTATATGTATATGTATATATAGTATGTATACTTATATATATATATATGTATATGTATATGTATATTCTATATATATATATATATATATATATATATATATGCTTATGCATATGCATATGTATATGCATATGAATATGCATATGCAAGAATATACATATGGTTATGCATATGGATATGCATATGGATATGCATATGTATATGCATATGTATATGCTTATGTATATGCATATGTATATGCACATGTATATGCATATGGATATGGATGCTTATATACATACGTATATGCACAAGAATATGCATATGGATATGAATGCGTTTATGCATACGTATATGTACATGTATATGCATATGGATATGCATGCGTATATGCATACGTACATGCACGTGTATATGCATACGGATATGCATGCGTATATGCATACGTATATGAACATGTATATGCATGCTGATATGAATGCGTATATGCATACGTATATGCACAATTATATGCATAAGGATATTCATACGAATATGCATATGTGTATGCATACGGGTATGCATGCGTATATGCATAGGTATATGCATACGTATATGCATACCGATATTCATGGGTATATGCATAGATATATGCATACGTGTATGTATACGGATATGCATATGGATATGAATAGGTATATGCATACGTATATGCATACGTATATGCATACGTATATGCAGGCGTATATGCATATGGATATGCATATGTATATGCTTATGTATATGCATTGAATATCGAAATTATTTTTGCTGTCTTTATATCATTCGGAAATATATCACTTTCCAATGACCAATTAATTAAATATGTTAATGGCTGAACTATTAAATGGGGGTATCTCTTAAAAATCAGCGCTGGAATGTTATCCAATCCAGCAGATTTTGTATTTTTTAATTTTTGTATAGTGTCCATTATTTCGTATTGATTAACTGACATCAACATCATTGAGCTACAAACTTTAAAATTATAGTGTGTCGTGGGTTCACTCGAAGTATTTGAATAATAATCTCGAGACACATCAATAAAATACTCATTAAAACAATTAGTGATTGCTTTTATATTTTGATTCCTTCATCATTCCTGATACTGCCTATATTGTTGTTATTCTTCTTAAAATCATTTATAGTATTATTTATGATTCTCTAGGCTGTTTCTAATTTATTGTCTGACTCAAAATACAATCCTGCGTTTAACATCTGTTTTGCTGCCCTTATAACATTTCTGTATATCTTTTGATATATATATATATATATATATATATATATATATATATATATATATATATATATATATATATATATATATATATATATTTTATTTTATTATATATATATATATATATATATATATATATATATATATATATATATATATATATATATAATCCGATAAGCAATTGGGCCGGACTGAACAGCTCGAATAATCTTTAAAGTTTGTACAAATATAGTCAATTATTGTGCTTGAATGTTTTGTTACTCGAGTTGCTCCATCAGCAACGTTATTTAAATCATAACAAAGTAAAATATCCTTCAGTCTGTCTTACATATGATGAAACTATAATGACAATTCACCTTAACCCTGAAGTTGGAATTAATAAATAGATAATAATAGAGCGATTAATAGAGCGATTAATAGAGCGAGGTGCACAGCAGGGTGACGCAATATCGCCTATTCTTTTCTCGGCCTGCCTCGAAGAAGTATTCCGTAATCTGGATTGGGAACAGGATGATATAAATCTATAGTGCAAACTTAAACCATCTTAGATTTGCAGATTATATCGTTCTCCTTTCACAAGAGTCAAATGAGCTGCAAAGATGCATACAAAAGCTTAGGCATTTGGCGGGGCCAACATAATGTTTAAGAGCAAACTCCCACTTTGTCTGAAAAGAAAAGTCTTCGATCAGTACATCCTGCTCGTTGTAACAAATACGGAAGTAAAACCTGAACACTCACATCGCAATCAGTTCAAAAACCTTGGGTAACACAGAGGGCACCCTGAAAATTTGAGCTTGATGAAACTTGAGCCCTGAAAACTTGAGATATGATCAAATCCGGCCGTTGTTTTTTGGAAATTTAAAAAAAGTCGATTTCTTAATCATTTTCAGAATTTTATCTCAGGCTCTATATAAGACAGAGTTGAACCAAATGACATTCTTCTCTACTAACTAACTACTAACATTTTAGACGAAAAAATTTTTGTTTTCAAACTTAAATCCGGGTTGCTGGGCGTTTTTAACTGAATCACTAGTTCAGCGAACTTTTGCCTATTTTTAAAACATTCCCATATCTTCATATATTTTTGAAGTAGAAAGTTGAACAACAGCTTGTATATTTTGTCTAGATATATTCTGTTGGTGTATACTCTAATTCTCATTGATTACCTCAATTATTTAGAGATCAGATCTCGCAAAGCCAATCGATTTATAAAAAATCGCTGTTTTCAGATAGCTATACCTTTTTCTATCAACTCGAAATCACTTGAAATTTTCATAAAATATACCTCATTCTATCTCCAAATAACTCTGAATCCTGACGCAGAGCACAGGACTTCAATAAAAAAACATCACGTTCTATTTTACGTTTTTACTCCAGAGCCTTAACTCGCTACCAGAACATGTTCACTTTTTTTCAATTCATCATGGACAGTTTTCTTTCACGGTGGACTTCCGCAGAAAACAGGTTAGGATTTGTTGAAATTTTCTTAAAAATTTATAACATCGCATTGTCGCGTTTATTTCGATACCGAATGGGATCCAGTTTTTTTTTGCTTGATTGGTTTCTTAAGAGATTTTTTTTTAAATAAAATATAATACTTTTATAGCCATTTATTCCATACATTTCAGCATAAATTTGGTTTCTTTAGTTGCAAAAAAAGGAAAACTTACACATTATTGTTGTTTTATATCAAAGTGGAAATTACTAGCTCTAAGTTTTCACACCATTACACTTTAATTGTTTATTAATTGTTTTAATAAATGTTTAATTTACCCACCATTTGAGTCTATGGTGAGCCTGGCACTTTTTTAACCATTCTTCCCGAAGAAGATGAAAAAGTTTCTTGTCATAAATCATTTTAATCGCTTATGTCAGATTTATAAATCATATTTTTAATATGACCCCAAATTAAAAAAATCTCGATCAGGGATCTGACAGATCAATGGTCAAATTCTTTCTCTCCACCTGTTTTCAATATTATTATTAAAGGCCTCAACAACAGAATGGTTTATATACTGAAGCGCCATCATGCAAATACCACATATTTAAACAAAATAGAAGGGGCACATTTTCTAAAAAAATTGGCAACTTATTTCTTACAATATTTCTGCCCATTTAATGTTTGGGGTAAAACAAATGGCTTTATAAGTTATTCTCCCACTATTCCAGCTCCTAGATTAATCACAAATTCACATTGAGATTTTTTCAGGTTTCAGTAGTTCTGCGTGGGAATTTTCATCTACCTAGTGTGGAAATGATGAAAATTCCAAATGCCATTCATCGTGGTAGAAGCTTTTTCGGTTGATAAAATATTAAAGAGAAAATTTAGATTCCTTTGGTTTTGGTCAATAAACAATTCACTATATTTTAGGCCGGGTGACAAATCAGCGGATAAAAGTGCTTGTACCCTTTGTACATGATAATGGTAGAGTAATTATTCTTGTAATTACACTTGAAACGTAACATTTTGACTACTTTTGGTAAAATCCTCTTTAACAAGAGGAAAAAAAATGTTCTTCAACTTCAGGAACGATTTCCCGCTGCTTCTCATGTTCTTGAAATTTTAGAATCAGACTACCAGTATCAAAAAGTTTTTGAGAAACTTGGGGACATGTTTGCCGAGTTGGAAGCAGACTTTCTGGGTATCGTTGCACGTAAATACACCTAGTCCTTTCGACATCCAGAAACCCACTTTTGGTTTAAAATGAAACTTAATTACCTACACTGACCTACACTAAAATAATTTTTGTCGCCATTTTGAAATATTATTCTGTGTCGTGGTGATTATGTTAATTATGGTTGACAACAAATTATCATACTCCTCTCTTATTTCGGAAGACGGTGCGGTGCGCCCCGTTCTATACAAGCTCAACGCAATGAGAAAAAAATTGGAGATAGACCAATGACCAGTTCTTCTAGTAACCCCATGTGCAATTCTCAAAAGTCGGTTTTCCCAGATGTCCCTGAAAAAGATCATGTTAAGTAGTCTCAGGCGACGTTGTGACATCGGTTGTGGCTGATATTGTGAATCTTAATTAAAAAAAAAATGTTTTAACAATTTTTGTTAGTTTATTTGTAGTTTATTCGTTAATTAATAACCAATTAATATTTGTCAAATATGCCTTTACACATATTTGCTTAAAATGTTAATTCTTATAATAGGTTTTCGTTTGCTGATTTAATCATTTTGCGGGAACCGTTAGGTTTTTGATCCTTGTTGACTTGTTGGTCAAATTTAAGAAATATATTTCTCTGACACCCTGTATATAGTTACTTCAAGTTTTTAGTTTAGATATACAACGTGTTTTGCATTCGAACGACTTTTAACTAATCCTTTAGGCCAGTTCGTTTGGTTGTGTACAAAACAACTTTTACTTATGTGAGAGGCATAAACGTACGACAGCAGAACCAAAACCGTTTAGATTTTTCCTTGAAACTAGTAGACCCATAGAGTACTTGGGTAACACCAGCATGTAGAAAAAAATCTGATTGGAATATTTCATTAACGAGTAAATTAGCAAACTAAATAACGCAAGGTCGTTGAATGTCTTTATTTCGTAGCATTGTAATTACTTTTTTGCATAGGTATTTCATTTCAGTTTAACATAAAAAAGTAAATATCCGTTTTTTTTTCGACGGGTATCTTGTTAAAGGACCAATCATTTTATTGGTTAGATATACGTTGCCATACTAAGCAAAGGTAAAATACTTCGTGAGTGTTTAAAGAATACATTCAAGATTTTTTGCTCCTTTGCTCCTTATAGCAAGATTAAATACTTATTAGAAGACGCGATATCAGCTGAGTATTATAGGTATTTAATAATAGTTATAATATTTTCATTCTAATTACGCAGTAGCAACATAGGATATACAAGGATATATGACGGCAATAACACTAGCTGTTGGAACTGGAAATTGACATGAATGCTCAAGATGCCAAAATTGAATATGAATATCCCGGCAATGGGAAAGTTTAAAAAGGGAATATAACGGGTCCTTCAAATTGAACGGACCTTAATTCTTAAATTCTTAATTAAGAAGATTCTTAATTAGAAGATTTTTAATTCTTAAATAAAACACAGATGGCGTTAGGAATTTGCCTTGGTCTAGTCTCATTTTACAAGTGTAATGTATGACATTTATAAAAATGGAGTCGTACACAACTATTACAACGCATTAAAATTGTTGAATTATTTTATGAAAATGGGCGTTCACAGAAAAATGTTTTTAGAAAATTACGAGATATTTGCGGTTTGCACAATTGTCCATGTGAAAACACTATCAATCGAGTTGTTCAAAAATTTCAAGAAACTGGTTCGGTAGAGGATAAAAGAAGACCAATATATAGTCATTGTGGTCGATCACAAGAGCATATTAATTTGATTCGCGAAAGTGTTGCTAAAGACCCAGAAATTTCTATTATTCGACGTTCACAACATTTTGGACTTAATGAATCCAACATGGCGTATTTTACTAAAGCATTTAGCTTTGAAGCCATTTAAGGTTCAAATAACACAGAAACTAAAGTCATTGAATCGTTCAAAACGTCGTACATTTGTCAATTGGATCAGAGCACAAACAGATTATTCTCAAAAAATTATCTTTTCAGATGAAGCATATTTTGAAATTGGCGGCTATGTTAATAAACAAAATTACCGCATTTGGGATAAGAAAAATCCATGATTGATTCATGAGAAACCCTTACATCCTAAACGAGTCACTGTTTTGTGATTATTATGGTCAAGGTGCGTAACTGTGAATGGTGTTTGATATCGTTATACGATGACTGGATTTTTGTGGGATGAATTGAATAATATTGATCTGGAGCATATGTGGTCCCAACAAGATGGAGCTGCACCTCACTCTACTAATGATCAATTGGTTTATTGGGAAAAAAATCCTGGACGAGTTATTGCAAGCAACGGTGATGTTAATTGGCCTCCAAGATTATCTGATTTGACACCATTGGGCCATTCTTTGGGGTTACGTGAAAAGCCAGATCTATAAGAACAACCCACAATCGATTCCTGACACTATGTACACTATGTGTACACTATGCTTCAATAATCAATAAATATTTTTTTGAAATCAACGGAAATTTTGTGTTTTATTCAAGAATTAAAAAGATCGCTCAATTTGAAAGACTCGTTATTAGATTCTCAATTTTGGGTCAACTTGGTCGCTATGTTTAATAAACTGTAGAACCTATTCGAATCAGAAAATTTTCCCTCCATAAAGATATTGTAAAACAATTATCCAAACGATTTTCTTGGATTCTTTTGGAGTTTTTCTCTTTTTGTATTGGTTCTTTTTTTCCATCACCTTTGTTTTGTCTATTTTTATTTCAGGATTGGCTTTTTTGGCTTTGGTCATCTGTTTTCCTAAGATTTCTTTCTTTGTTATTTGTCATTATCCTATTTACGTCTGTCAGTTTCGTTGATGACTTTGTTCAAGACTATGTTAAACACTACTGGTGCCAATCCATTACCCTATCGCAAACCTTATCCAATCTCAAATTTTACCGTGATGTGTGGTCGAATTTTTACTACATCTTTGGAATTAAGCATTGTTATTCGGATCCGAATCCCATTCTAAGCTTAACGGGTATTCCCATTTCTTCCATGGCCTCGTACACTACTGCGCATTGTACGCAATCCTATACCTATCTGAAATTTATGATCATCTGGAATAAAGGAGTATCAAATTCAGTTATTTGCTAAATTATTATTAAGTTATTTGCTGCCTTTTTATCTATTCCTTTTTTGATATATGATACTATCCTCTGATATGGAGAGTTAGAGCTTTTTAAGTTGTGTAAAGCAACGATATGCCACGATTCTCGCATTTTAGTTTATATCATTTCTTATAATGGGGTATATTACCGTCTGCTACCATTCCGAAGGTAGCTGCTCATTATTTCAGATGTTAACTATTACTTATTGAATGGTTTGAGAACATTCTTTGGCTCCAAGCTTCAGTAATTCTGAAAATATGTTATCTCTCCTGGGAGTTTTACTTCTTTTAAGCCTCATTAACCTCTTCATTTACCTTCCTCTACCCCCTGTAATGATGGTACTTCTACTAATAGTTGGGCAGATTCTTTCACTTATTGGTTTGAAACCTAATACACTTGACTCAAATTTTCTTTCTCTAATAAATCCGCACCTAAATTAATGCTTCTTGGCATGTCCGCTGTAATTAATTTGATACCTACTTTTTCTCAGAGATTCTGTACCTAACAATGTCATCTCTTGGAGTGCTACTATATCGAAATCATATATTGTTATATGTTGAACGCTATCACTTCGAACTTCTGATTGATATAATGTTTTTATGTTCGATTTATCAAATCTCATGTCCGCATTTCGTCCTGGGTCTTTTTATATTGAATGAATGCAGTTTCAGGCTGTATGAAAGGTTTTGTAGCAAGGATGGTTTTCCGGGGTGCAACTATTAAACCCAAACCCAATCGCCTAATTTGGAGGACCGGGATCTTCTCCAGGAGTTACCATTTCTTAGTCGATGGGTTCCGGTTTATAGGGGCTGAGAATTTGCTTTGTATTGTTCCATACATCTTTATCTGTTTATATGTTCTGTAGGGTCCAGGGGCAGCCTACGAGGAGATAGAGGTAAGATTTGTTTGTGCGTCTCTATTAAACTGGCGACTTTGTATAGATATTTATTACCTTCCATGAGTCGACACTGTTTCTGCGACATCTATCACCAACCATTTTAGCACTGGTATAATATATCATTCTACTATTAATATAATTTAAAATATCAGTTGTAGATGCTAAGTCGTTAGAAAAGCAACATTTTGGGCACTAGCTTCCTTTCGCCTTTCAACTGAAAAAATCTGCTGCAAAATCTCAGGACATTATTATTGTTTCATACGATACTTGTAACAAGTATTTATAATAATTTTGAACTGAAAATTTTGACCTAAATGATGCCGAACCTCCGAAAAAGCCAAAAAAGTGGAGGATGAAGAATTGAAAGCACTGCTGGAAGAAAATCCTGTGTTGTACAATTATAGAACTCAGATAAGAACTATCAGTAACATCACAAGCCATTTCTAAATGTTTACATAAGCTAAGGAAAATTTCAAAAGGGAGTCATTGGGTGAGAATAAAAACAGACGCTTAGATATTGTTGTGTCATTGCTTTAGAGATTCAAGAAGAAGAATTTCTGGCATAAGACTCCGACCTGCAACAAAATGGGCTGCTGCTGTCCCAAAACCGCTACGACTGATCAAATTGTCATAAAAATAAAATATTCCGCATTCTTCGCGAACGACACTGCATTTTTCGTTGCGTCACATTTCACGTTGGTTATCCAAAACCGACTACAGAAACAACTGAATGTTGCCATTCAATGGCGAGAATTCTGGCTTCTGCAGGTCAGCCCGAAAAAGACCCATGCGATAAGCTTCACACGAAGAGCAGTCTACGCGAAGCCAGATTGCTTGTTGACAAAGAGTCAATTCCATGATTGCAAAAAGCAACCTACTTTGGTCTCCACTTGGACCGATCACTCATGGTCAAATCAGATCCAGCAATCACTCTGTAAAGAATACGGTATCCTCAAATTAACGTATTCTTTAATACCCCGAAAAAGCAAACTTGCTCCAAAGATCTGATCTAACAAACCATGGTAATATCTGTATATGTATACGGTTTTCTTGTTTTTATCTCTTCCTCTCATACGCTGTGGCGAGCAAACTCAAATTATTCAAGTATTCAGTATTCCAGAACAAAATCCTGCGTTTATTACTAAATAATAAAATACAATACCGTTGTCCCGTCCCTTGTTCCGAGCAGCAAGCAGAAAAGAATCGCAGTTCGATTATTGGCTTACGTAAAACCGCTGGCCGCCAAAACCCTGCCAAGCCAATTGCGGGTCGACCGATAGGCTCGACTAACATTTTGGCAAACCCGTCTCTATTTTCCGATGAGACAAAGGTCATCAAAACTAACTTCCGTGAAATTAACCTGGACTTCAATTGCAAACATGTCCCCCTTTCCATAAATGCAGATATTTTCTGGTAACTCCTGGGTGAACGAGAGGCCCCCAACCGTACAAAATCCAACCGCATTTCGGGGTACAATCTCAGATAAAATAGGTAGGAGCCCGAGGGCTAACTTAAAAACCAGGTTAAAATCAATGTCTATGTCATACATTCAGTTGCTTTCTGTACGTCCAGTTCAAGTCCGATTGAAAACGGTTGAATGCCAGAAACCGTGTCGGGAAACACTTTCCGACGGTTAAGTGGCTGAATGAATGTGCAGTTATTTCGTGAACCATAGATGAGTTTTCCTTGTTTTTGAATATAAAATCAAATAAAATTAATAGTCGACTAAAACGCATGCGAAACAACACTTCTAAAGAATTGTTTACGTTTAGACATTTAAAATGTGATTCTGCTAAATGTCTTCGACGTTATACCATATAATAGTAAATGAAATATGGAATCGCCATTATTGTGCTAGTACAGCTATGGTTTTCTAGAATTCTTGTGATTTGGTGATCACATTCAACCTGGCTAAAAGCATGATTATCACTAGGTAGCATTACTCTTCACTACTGGGCCAATACACCCTAAATGACCAGGACTGCTCTCGGTAGAACATTAAAAAAATCAATCCAACTTTCTACTTTGTTACTAATACGGCAGTTTATTTATCAAATTATCAGCTGATTGGGCACAAATTAAACATTATATTTTTACAGATACACCTCTCTGCGATTCTCTGTAAAAGTAGTTTTGTTCCAATTCCTGAACAGTTAAATGATTAAAAACTATGTTGCAAATTGTCGTCATTTTAACAAATTGAAGCCAAAAATGTCAAGTAATTAATTGTGACTTTGCTAAGGTCAAGGTCGAGTATATTGGATATGATTCTTTAAATTGAAATATACCTTTCAAGGATGTTGAAGTTGAATTAATAAACGTCTTATATATTAACCTACTAGTTTCATTAAAGTAATGGCACTTAAATTTTGCATTTATTTGTTGTTCAAATATTAACTTATACATTTACTAGAATAGAATGGCCAAGATGTTGCAGTAGTATTACCTGTAATTTATTGAGCTAATCTGATTTATTTAATTATTGAATTATGCCTTTCTTGACCTGATCTTTCCAGTATATATCGCTATATTTGGCAATTTGTTGTTAAATAATAATATACTACTTATATAATGGTTAACAAACAATTTTCATTTACAATTAAATAACCTTTAACTTATCTGTTATCAATTTTATATGCAATGCTTTCTGTTGTGAGATTTACCATTTCCTAGAATTTTAAAAGAAAAAGACAGATTTTTTCTCCATAGTAAAGGGTTATCAATGATGAGAATATATTTTTTTAATTTGGAATAAAAACAAAAAGGTATAAGATATCAAAGTTATTTTTTTTATTTTAAATATTGGTGCGTGGCATTTTTATTTAAAAATAATTTGAAGTAATTAACCGACTCTGATTTTTTTTAATTGTATTCTTTAATACCAATTTTTATCCACATAAGTCGGCATTTATTTCACTAATGACACTAATAATGTTGGGATTAAGGTTATTGAATATTTGTGGTGTATTGGTGTAAACTAATGATTTCACATAATCCAAAGAAAACAGTCCATTGGAGTTATATCGCATCTCTTCGTGGCCAGATAACATCGGCGTTTCTTGAGATTCCACGGTCACGGAAATTTTCTTTCAAATAATTCATTGTGTCAGGAGATTTATTGAATGTTGCACCATTTTGTTGAAACCACATATCGTCCATATCAAAATCATGCTAGAAAAACAATCAGTAATCATGTTTTTGTAGCTTTTTCCATTGACAGTAACTGCATTTTCATTTTCGTTTTCAAATTAGTACGATCTAAGTGCATCTCTAGATTATAAGCAAAATTGTTAATTTTTGTGGAAAATAATCCCTTTCCTTCAAAAATCCGCATAAAAATAATCCCTCATTTAATATTAATTTCCAGAAATTAAACGACTAAGGAAAATATTCTTCAAAATTATTTCTCATGAGCTGTAAGCTGTGGTAGAATTTTGCTGGTGTTCTCCAGCCCCCATAATTTTCTAATTGTACACCACGTCAGCGACGTTTCTAGAGACTCCACCATACTTTGCTCCTTGCTTCTTAACACTAGATCACTAAACATTAGTCTCATAAAGTACATGACTCCAACGCAATCGATATTTAAGTGTATTCCCGGTACTTTCCCTCCTTACTACGCTCAATACTTTCCTGGTTGGGCTCATTAGTAGCTTGTGCGTATACATTGCATTCGCACGCATTTTACTACCGGAGATTTTGCGATATATTAGTCCCTCAGACTAATATTTAGTGACAACATTTGAAAACTGATTCAATGTAAGTTATAAATAATTTTGTCTATTTATTGTTATTTTGTCTAAATACACTTATTTTTAATTGGTCACAATTAACATTATAACTTTCTGTAACATAATAAAAAGTATGTTACTTATTTTTTGTGTTTTTTGGCTAAATTTTTGTATTTGAACATTTTGTAAAGGCGACATTTTCTGTTTTAGATGGATTTTAAACGAGATTAAAATTTAATCTTGCAGATTTTAAATGAGTTTGACAACGACGAAGATGACCAAGTAATCTGATGGGCTACCAGGTGAGCTTTTTGACTCTAAACCCGATGACAACTTGGAGGAGGACATAGTCAATTCCTTCATCAAGAAGTTTGGTATTTGGATTTGCAGAATGCGTTTTCTCAGCAGTAGCCACGGCAGACATTAATGCCACTGGACGATATTTCACATAAAATAAATAGTTTCAAGGCATGTTCTGGCTGTTATTTTATTAAAATATATATATATATATATATATATATATATATATATATATATATATATATATATATATATATATATATACCCAACCGTTGGGTTCCACAATCTCATGTGGAACACCCAACAACCTGCGTGTGCCTTAATGAGCATTTTTGTTGGTTGCGTGACTGGAGAAGAGCTCCACCCATCTCTTCAACTGGAGGGCATATGTTTCGTCTCTTGATCTTTAGATTCTTCAGGGTACCTACACATGCTCCCCATCAAGAACAATGAGATCCTATCCACAGCCAACAACCAATGTTTTCGCCGACTTCCCGTCGGATGGCGTATATATGCAGTATCAGATTTCCTTGTACTGCGACAACAGTACTGCCTTGTACTGCGACCAGTGATGGTCGCAGTACAAGGTTGCACTGCGAACAGTGCAACCTTGTACTGCGACCAATGAGACAACAGTAGTTGAGTGTCATCATACACCCAACCGTTGAGTTCCACAATCTCATGTGGAACACACAACAACCCGCGTCTCTGCCTTGCCCTGCATGGCCCCTGCCCTTACATGGACCCTGCGCAAGGATGACACGCAAAATCGTCAAGCGTTTCACATTTTTTATATACGCCATCCGACGGGAAGTCGGCGAAAATATTGGTTGTTGGCTGTGGATAGGATTTCATTGTTCTTGATGGGGAGCATGTGGAGGTACCCTGAAGAGACGAAACATATGCCCTCCCGTTGAAGGGATGGGTGTGGCTCGTCTCTAGTCGAGCAACCAACAAAAATGCTCATATATATATATATATATATATATATATATATATATATATATATATATATATATATATCATCATCATCATCATCATCATCATCATCATCAGCCCGTATCGATCCACTGCAGGATGAAGGCCTCTTCAGCATGCTTCCAACCTTCACGGTCCTGGGCTTTCCTCTGCCACTCGGGTCCAATATACTTAACGATGTCATCAGTCCATCGTGCTTTCGGTCTTCTTCGCGGACGTTTGCGATCAAGCGGTATCCACTCCAGGATTGCCTTGGTCCATCTGTCGTCCCATCGCCTCGCTATATGGCCTGCCCATCTCCATTTCAACTGTTTTACTCTTCCAATGATGTCACAGACTTTTGTTTGTTCCCTGATCCATGCGCAGGACTTTCTGTCTCGTCTTGTAATGCCAAGCATACATCTTTCCATTCCCCTCTGTGCCACCCGAAGTTTTTGAATTGATTGCGATGTGAGTGTCCAGGTTTCACTTCCGTATGTCATAACGGGTAGAACGCACTGATCGAATACTTTTCTTTTCAGGCAAAGTGGGAGCCTGCTCTTAAACACTATGTTGAGCCTACCAAATGCCTGCCAGCCACATTTAACACGCCGTTCCACCTCCCGAGCGGTATTCCCCTCCATGGAAATCCTCTGCCCAAGATATACAAAGCTGTCCACAATCTCTAAATCGCTTCCTAAAACTGAAATTCTTCTGTCCTGAGCGAAATTATTGAACATAACCTGACTCTTTTTCAGGTTTATTTTCAAGCCAAATGGTTCGCCAGCCCTTTGCAGTTCTTGTATGCGTCTTTGCAACTCCTCTGGATCTTGTGAAATGAGAATAATATCATCTGCAAATCTAAGATGGTTTAAGTTTGCACCATTGATCTTTACCCCATCCTGTTCCCAATCCAGTTTACGGAATACTTCTTCAAGGCCAGCCGAGAAAAGAATAGGCGATATTGCGTCACCCTGCCGTACACCCTGCCGTACACCCTGCCGTATATTAATTCCCACTTCAAGATCATCAAGGTGAATTGTGGCTGTAGCTCCATCATATATCGATTCTAATAGGTTTACATAGGCTCTCTCTACACCTTGACTAAGCAGTGCATCCATTATCGCATGCTTTGAGATGGAATCAAATGCTTTTTCGTAGTCGATAAAAGCCAAGCACAGTGGCATGGTGTATTCGTTGTGCCTTTCTATGACCTGCTGTACAACCTGGATGTGATCCATTGTACTGAATCCACTTCTGAATCCTGCTTGTTCTCTTGGTTGTGCGTCATTCAGTTTTTTTAATATTGTTTTAGAAATTATCTTAGTGAAAACTTTGTACATCACTGATAGGAGGCTTATTGGACGGTAGTTCTTTAAATCGTCCTGTGCTCCTTTTTTATGTAAAAGGATCACTTCTGCATTTTTCCATAAGTCAGGTACTTTTTGTTCTTTGAGGCATTTTGAGTAAAATTTTGCCAGTGTTTTATGTAACGTCCGACCACCAGCTTTTAGCATTTCGACAGTTACAGTATCCTTTCCTGGAGCCTTGCCGTTCTTCATCAATTCTATAGCATTTGTTACTTCCTCCACTAGGATATCTGGTATTATATATTGTTCTTCCGTGGGTATTGCTGTCCCTGACTGGCTCTGATCTTCATATAACTGGGAATAAAACCTTCTGACAATCTCTAACATTTGGGTACGCGTCTTGCACACTGTGCCATCCTCACGCTTTAAAGCATATATTTGCGTTCTTTTGTTTCTCAGCTTCTGTTTAGCTTTGTTAATTCCTTTGTTTTCTTCCAGGGTTTTTTGCACTAGCTGCATATTGAATCGGCGCGTGTCCTCTCTGATACGTTTTCTTATAGTTTTGCAGAGCTCAGTGTACTCGACCCTGCCAAAAGGACTACCTGCATTTCTCATTGCTCGCCGTTTCTTCATTAAATCAATGGTCTCACTGGAGATTTTTGTTTGTTTGAGACATTTTTCCTCTGGTGCTATTGAAGCAGTCGTTTGAAGTACATTGTTGGCGATTTCTTCATATTAAACTGATATTTCCACCTCCTCTGGATCTTGTAACGCAGCAAACCGGTTTGACAAAGCAATCTCAAAATCGCTTCCTCTCTCCAGCAGTTTTCCAGAATCCACCTTGCCCTTCTTTGATCTTACCATTCTTTCGCGCTCTTTTCGACAGTCAATCCGAACCCTTGCTCGTACAATTCGGTGGTCACTTCCAACATTAAAATTGTTAAGGACAGTACAATTGGTAAATATTGTTTTATCGTTGGTCATGATGTAGTCAATTTCGCTTGTGAGCCCAGATGGACTTTTCCATGTCCATTTTCTGCTGATATTTTTCTTATAGAATGAATTCATAATATATAGTTCTTGTCCTTCAGCAAAATCAACTAATCTGTCACCTCTATTGTCTCGCTCACCAGTTCCATATGGGCCAGTTGCATTTTCGTCTGTTCTTGTTGTTCCAATTCTGGCATTAAAATCACCCATCAGTATTTTGTACCTACATTTCTCCTTGTATAAGAGCTGGGCCACATCATCATAAAATTCCTCAATTTCCTCATCTTTATGGCTTATAGTTGGTGCATAAGCTTGGACGATTTGAAGCCTAAACTTTTTATTCAGCTGAATGACGCATTGGGCTAATCGGTCGGATGTACTTTCAAATTTTACCCCACTGTCCTTCAGCTTTCGATTGATGAGGAATCCTATTCCGCCACATCGGCCATTTTCCGTACCTCGAGTGTAGAGTACGTGTCCAGTTGGTTCCAGTTTGATTAACTCTTCACCCTTCTTTCGTGTTTCACAGAGCCCAATAATATCCCAATGTATGTTGTCAAGTTCGATTAACAGTTCTTGCAATCGGGCCTCTGTTTTCATAGTCCGTATATTTAACGTTGCAATGTCAAAAGTCCAATGGCAGCCTGATCTAACCCGGCGATTCTTAGCACCCTCTGCCTTGGGGCAGGTCTTCCCGCTGCCGTAGGTAGTTGCACCTTGGCCTCCGGGGAATGAGGGCCGTGTTTGAGGTTGTACTGTCATATTTCAACATACTGAAATACCATGTTGAAGGTATGGACCGTAATCTACCACGCTGGTCCAATGCGGGTTGGCAGATTTTGGATCATGTTAGTCTGAGACCTCCGCTTTGACCTGTCCGCCAGGGGTGACCCTCCCAGGAGCATAGACTCCAGACGGCATAGCTCAAAGCTTCATTGCCCTACTCAAACCCCTTTACCACGTCAAGGTCTGATCCACAAAGGGGATATATATATATATATATATATATATATATATATATATATATATATATATATATATATATATATATATATATATATATATATAGGGCGAAACAAAGAACTACAAGAGAGATGATTTGGACTCCCTTTAGGCAGTGCATGCAGGAAAAGGCAGAGAAAGCCTTTCTGAAGATTTCTGACCACCCAAATCAAGAAGTGCGAAGGCTAACGGACTATCGTCCGGAAGACCTCGCAGCTTTGGGTGGCAGAAGGCACAGAAGACCGAAACTCCAACTTTTGGGGGACTAGGTTGACTGTTATCCAACGAGGGATCTACCGCCGTGGGAATGGCGAAAAAAAAGAAAAAGGAATTTGGTGAGGTGAAGTTAAAGTGCTTCTCTTTCAGGAAGTGCCTTCCCTTTCAGGTTACGAGGTAAGTGAAGATAAAATAAGCTGAAGCACCTTCAGTGCCTTCGGCAATGAAATACATAAAATAATATCTTAAGATACACCCCCTCTGGTACTTGTCCCCCAGAGGGGAGTGGTGCGAAGCGCTTGACCCACCCCGTCCGGCGTTCAAGCTGCGGAAACACCAAGGAAGAGAAGATAAGGATTTTTTAAGTGGCAAATAGCTACGGAAATCCTTATCCAATCTACCAGCAGTGAAGTTTCGGGATTATTTTAAAAAATAATCTCGGGTGGATGGAGGGCGCGAAACGCGAAAAAAAAGAACTACAGTTTAGGCTACAAAAGACACTAAAATAGAAATATATTACAAAGTAATTAACCCAATTCTATTTTTTGTATTAACTATATCAGTCATGCGGCAAGACCAGAATACTAAAATTCAAAAAATCGAAATGAAATCTTACAGAACAACATAGGAACGTAAAGCTGACATGTCATGTCAACTCTCTTTAAAATTGTTTGTTCAGTTTTGATGTTATTATCTATTATCGAGGTTAAGATCTTGACTTGAGTTCTTGTTCAAGTTCAAGCTGAGGTATAACCCAGTTTTTCGATTCTTGACCTATTAGATACTAGGATTAGGAACTTGGATTAAATCATTAAGCAAGTACGTTGTTATATAATATGAAGTAGGCAAGTCTCTTCAAATTAAAAAAATGCCCATGGAGGTTGACATTTGATGTTATCAATAAATGGGGACAAGATCTTTACAGAGTCATAACGTTTTTTTTTATTCATAATTTAAGTTTTATGCGCATAACCTTTTCAATTTATTTAAAGAGGTTTCTCTTTTCTACCGTAGTCCGCTTTCAGGTGTCGTATCTGCACTTTGTCGGGAGCTATGATTCACCAGTGATTCCTGTTATCAACATTTTGCTAACTGATAAGATGGTGGATGTCTTCCTCGGCAGTCGTCCTTCGTTTGCCGTTAATAATTCCTTGAATACATATTTTCTCTACTTAACCATCTCGCCTAATGAAGTGCCAAAAAAAGATCTGTCGTCGAAGTTATGTCGTTAAATTGATGGGAGAAGTCTCGCAGAAGTTTATTTTTAGTTGCATTGTAGGTATGCTACCTAAGGAATTCCCTGCTTGCAATTGTGGCATGTGATTTCAAATGATCAATAAAATTTCAGTTCGTTTGTGACAAGCGGTATTTTCGGTCCAAGTTCCGACTTATAGGTACTGGTTGGAAACTATAAGGAAATTTTTTTAGTGCTTCCGAACTTTGAATTCAAATAAAACAATAACTAAATTAGATGTCTTGAAACTATTTATTTTATGTGAAGTAACATTCAATGGCATTAACGTTTGAAAACAGTTTCGGATAAATGTCCGCTGCGGCTACTTCTGACAAAGCGCAATCTTTTAATCCAATTTCCGACCACTTTTCCAAGCAATTGAGGTCTTATGTCCGCAATTGTGAGAGTTATATTGGTTTTCAAAGCGTCAATAGTTGCTGTTTTATCAGCATAGAACAAATATTTAACCTAACCCCAAAGAAAATAATCTAAAGGCGTTAAATCACATGACCTTGATGACCAATTATCAGGTCGGTTTCTCGAAATAATTTTTTCACTGAATTCTTCCTTCAATTAATCGGTTGTTGCTTTGGCTGTGTGACATGTAGCCATCGTGTTGGAATCACATTTCCTCCAGATCAATACCGGAATGAAATAATTATTGATCATTGCGAATGGTAACGAACTGATAAATTTGGATCTTCAATAACGCACATGTTTTTGCCTTGTTGCCGTTTTAGCACTGAGCAGCGTGAAATGCGTTCGGAAGCTGTCGATAATTCGGTGAATATACGATTATGTGCACTATAAAAGACTATTTAAGTTTAGAGCACAGAACACTTATATTGATAATAAATGTCGACAATGTGCAAGCATTGCTGTGATGTTAAACGTTCCATGATAATTGCCATGATAATTTGAAAGCGGAAATTCGAACACATTATAAAAATCACAATCAAATCTGATACTATGTAACATACAGTCTACTCTATATAATAAAGTTTTCTTAAAAAATGTATCCAAATTGTAACCATTTTCCGAACAGGTCAGAGGTTTAGAAAATTTAAAAAAGTCAGATTTTTGTTTAATTGGCCTCTTAAGGTATTATTTGAAAATAAAATGTTATATTTTTATTGTCATTTATTCCATACGTTTCAGAAAACGTTTGGCTTGTTTTGTTACAAAAAAAAGAAAAACTTATCCATTATTGGATGCCTCTGATAGAATCAGATTGATTCTATCAGAGGGAAAATTTAAGAGGAGTTTAGTGTTTCACACCAAAGGTTCCAATTCCACACCAAACGCCCTAACCCGCTTTTTTCTAACGATGTTAAAAACGTTAAACTGGAGGACATATACCATTAATGACCAAAACACTTTTTTAAACTTCTTGATGCTCGTTTTGCTCACAATATTAGCATCACCAGGAGATGATTCAATCAGAAGAAAAATTTCTTCGAGTTTAGTATTACACACTAAAGGTTCCAATAGAATTATTCTATTTATAGAATTTCATTAAAAATTAATTATCTAAAAATACTACAAATACATTAATAGTAAGTTATGAAGTGAAAAAATTCTATACACTATTTAGATGCATTATTATTAATCTTAATAGCGTCACTACCGCTTTGTTACTACACTGTCATACTTGATCAACTTTTACACCTGTTCATGCTTACTTGTTAGAATTTTCGCTTATATTTCAAAATATTTTCTGCCTATTTCGACATATTATGATTTATGTATGGTGGATTGCGGCCGGTATTGGTTATTGCAAGTTTCTCGCCAGAGGTCAAACTGGTACGGCAGAAGTCTACCGCAAAATAACTTTTTGTTAATATTGTAAATTTATTTAATAGTAGAACAGCTAATTCTGCTTCGGAAACTTCAATTTGATAATTTTGTGGTTAGATAACTAGATAAGTATTGTTTTAAAAATTCATAAACTTGACGAATCGATACAATCCTTTGTCTGTTGATGATTGTTCTTAATGTTTGACAGAAGTTTTATATTATTTCGCTTATTAAGTTAGAAATTATAGCGTCTTTTGTAACGAAAAACCAAAATGTCTTACTGTTTAATGTTTAAATACTGCAAAGACTTTGGGGATGGTAGATAAGCAGTTGAAGATGGACCTCGTTCACGAAGAACTTACAATACATTTATTTCGAGTGAAACACAACGCGGGCCTTTTTTTTGGTGCCTATGATTTTAGAACTGATTTTAACTATATTTGAGGCACTAAATCTAAATATAAATTAGTTTTTCTCTATCTGCTTTAGTTTTTTAGATACATCCAGTTATCTATCAATATTTTTTTCAATTCAATACATTCAAGTATGGGTGTTCTAAAATGATTATACGAGGACTGGTTCCTGTATATTTGTCCTATTATCAGTCTACCAGGTTAGTTGCGGGAAAATCCACTAGATGACATAAACATTGCCTTTCCGGTAACTGAAGTGACCTTCAACGCTTGAACTAGAGTTGAGTTAGTATATGAGTCCTTGACGTGCAGAGTAGATCTAAGTTGGCCTGGCGTGATATATATATATATATATATATATATATATATATATATATATATATATATATATATATATATATATATATATATATATAAATATATTTATGGAAAAGTTCATATAAAGTTAACCTAAAACGTCATCATCATCATGATCTATACTCGTTTACCCCATTGGTTTGGCCATTGCCAGTGTCGAGTTAAGGTTTCTTAATGGCTTGTCACTCTCTTCCTCCACTCCCCTCTATACATAGCAAGTTCCTCGGCCCCTCTTCAGTCCAGTCTTACTTCTTTAAGATACTTTTCAATCTTATCGTTCCATTTCTTTAGTAGTCTACCCTTCGTGTTTTTTTCAGTTTTTCCTATTTTACACATTGTCTTAGTCATTCTCGTGCAAGACATTCTCCAAACCATCGCAGTACATTTTCTCTTATCCTCTCTTCTACAGATTTTACCACCATTTATCTCCTCCTCCTTTCATTGTTTGATACACGATCTCTCAGAATTAGCCCTATAATTCTTTTCAATACTCTCATCTCACAGGCCTGTATTCTTCCTCTCTGATGTTCATTTAGCTTCCTCATTTCGGAGTCATATATCAAGATTGGGATGCATAGTGTATTATGTACTTTAATCTTAATCTCTGTTTTTATGTATCTCTTGTAAATACTTTCTTAATTAACGAATAATATAATCTGGTGTTGGCTTTTAATCTTTCTTCGATTTCTATTTCTATCTTTCCATTTTCCGTTAGAGCTATTCCTAAATATTTAAATTGTTTAACTTGTTCCAGTCCTGTGTTTTCTAATTTAGTTCCTATGTTCTTGTGTTTTTTCTATACCACAATTATTTTTGTTTTACTTCGGTTTATTGCCAGTCGACTTTTGCCCAGCTCCTCGTACCATACATTTAAGTTATACTGGAGGTCTTTTTCCCTTTTCGCAAGCAGTATTATATCATCCGCAAAAGCCAAATGATGAATTTCTACCCTTTCTAGATTGAAATATCCCCATATTGTTTTCTTTATTCTTTTGTTACACTTCTTAATTATCGCGTCCATTACTATGTTAAACAGAAAAGCACTTAATGTTTGTAGACAGACATAGTTTGTAGTTTTCGATTACAGATTTGCGATACTTCTATTTATTTTCTTATTTACATTGTATTTATCCAGTATTGTCCAAATCTGCCTTCTATTTACTGAGTCGAATGCATTTGAATTATCTATAACACATGTGTATCTGGTTTCGTCTGTTTCTATTGTTCTCTCAATTAATTACCGTAATACAATTATTGCATCGTTTGCTCCTCTGCCTGGCCTAAATCCGTTCTGTGCCTCATCCAGTCCTTCTCGATCTTTGCTTTTAACCTTTCCATTAATATGCTTTTATATATCTTTTCGGTTGAAGTCGGTAAGGATATGCCTCTATTATTTTCACAATCTCTTGTGTCTCCGATTCATCCCTCTCTATAGGTTCTGTGCTCATAATTTTATTGTTCATTTCTATAATACTCTCCTTAAACTCCTCTTCATCTTCTCGTTTTAATCCCAACAATTTCTCAAGTGTTCTTTCCATCTTTGCATTATTTTCTCGTCGTTAATCCGCAGTTCCTTATTTATATTTCTAATATAGATAATCTCGTTTGTCATTTTTCAAATCATTTTTAGCACTTTGTAAAATAATTTTTGATTTCTTGCAAAGTTTCTTTCCATCTTATATCCAAATTTCTCCCATGACTTTTGTCATAATTTTTTTACTTATATATTTTTTCCAGGCATGTTTTTTTATCCTTAATGGCTTGTTTTACGTCTTCAGACCACCATGCTGATTGCTTTGTACCATCTCTCATTGTTGATGTTCCACATACCTCCCTTGCACTGTCTAAAACACTATTCTTAAGTATTTCCCACAATGCTTCAACATCATACTCCTCTTACTACCTAAAACGTACGGTGTTATAAATTATTGTATTTGTGTTGTTTAAGAGAAATAAAATGAGTTCAAGTAGAAGAAGTTTTGTAAATCATCCTGATATGTTTTGCTATGTATGTAGAGAATACACATTAAAAGAAAACAATAACGGTTAGTAACTTTGTAAAGAGAGCTTATCTTGGATACTTTGGTGTTAGGCTTGGTGCTCAGGATAAAACTTGGGCACTGCATCTAGTCTGTAAAACTTGTACAGCACATTTACGACAGTGGACTACCGAAAAAAAGTCTAAAATTTGGCGTTACGATCGTTTGAAAAGAACCCAAAAACCACTTCGATGACTGTTATTTCTGGCACTTAGTAAATATTACTGGAATCAATTGAAACAACCGTAGCAAGTGAACCTATTCTGATTTAGTGTCTGTAAGATGCCCGATCCCTCATTCAGAGGAAGTGCCGATCCCAACGTTTGACCAGAGCTCTGTGAGGATGAGTATTTTCCCTCTGACCACCTTCTGATATTAATCAAGGTGACAGTGATTATGAGGGAATATTATCAATTCCTCAACGTTTCCACTAGGATGAGTTAAATGGCCTCACCAGAGATCTCGACCTGTCAAAAGAAGATTCTAAATTACTGGCTTTCAGGTTGAACGACAAAAATTTACTGGAACAAAGAACCAAGATTACTTTTTACCGCATAAGAGAATATGGTCTGCTTCCATCCTTCCATCCGAAATTAGAGGACTCCTAGAAAAATGGATGAATAATTTCCAGATGATTGGCGTCTATTTATTGACAGCTCAAAGCGAAGTTTGAAATTTGTGCTTCTATACAACGGGAACAAATATGGTGCAATATCAATCAACACCATAGCTTTGGTCTTGGAGAAGATAAAGTATCATGAACATCAATGGGTAATTTGTGCAGACTTAAAAATGGTAAACTTTTTTCTTAAACAGCAAAGTGGCTACACCAAATATTCTTGCTTCTTGAGCCTCTGGGACAGCAGACACAAGACACACCACTGAGTTAGAAAAGAGTGACCCAAGAGAGAAAATATGTACATCGGCGAAAATAATGTTATTAACGACCCTTCGGACGAGAGAAAAATTATCTTCCTTCCACTGCATATCAAGCTGGGCCTAATGAAGCAGTTTCTAAAGCCTCTTGATAAGAATGGATCCTGCTTTGTATATAAGGGGAAATATCCCTCAGTTAAATATGAATTGAGTATCTGACGGCCCATAAATAAGACAACTCATTAAGGATACTGCCTTCGTAAATTACATGACTGAGGCTAAGCAAAAAGCCTGGACTTCATTTGTTGCAGTTGTCGGAAATTTTCTGGACAAACTCAAAGCTGAAAATTACGATCAATTGGTAAGCAAGATGCTTAACAGTTTCAGTTCCTTTGGGTTTAACTTGAGCATTAAGGTGCCCTAATTACACAGCCACTTAGACCGTTTTCGTCAAAATTTAGGAGATACCAGTGAGGAATAAGGTGAAAGATTTTACCAGGATATTAAAACTATGGAGGACTGGAGTTTAAACAGGCTGTTGTAAAAGTAAAAAGTAAAAAGGCTGTATTGTGGAGTTTAAAAAGACTGTTCCAAAATACATTCAATAATGTCACGGAAAAGAAGCTTCTGAAGTATTCAGTGACTTGGTTTCTGAGTTCTGAGTTGGTTTCATCGATGAATTTTTCCTTTATCTTTATATATAATACTAGTTTTTTTCTATTTGATCCATGGATTTAAAACAAAATAGTGTAATGTATATTTTACTAAAATGTTATATTTTAGAAATTTAAGCTCCTGGGCAAGAATTAATACCATATTTAAATTCAGGATATCACGAAGTTGGTGATTAGGGAGAAACTTGTCATTTTCGTGAGTTTAATTACGTAGTTATATATACATGTCCTAATTTTAAAATCTAATGGCGTCCAGGCCAAGATTTTGTTAAAAGGAAGCAAAATGTAATGATTCTGGATACAAAAATTCAGTTATTAGACTGTCTTGCTGCAGGTGAAACGTATGCAAGTACCACGAAATTTTTTTATTCCGCCAGTATTTTATTGCCTCTCAGTATTTTATTTACTAACTGAAGTAAAATTACTTTTCCTGTTTCTTCCATATATTTTATCATTTCATTAATTACTTCATCATGTCCTGGCGCTTTCCCCAAAATGTAATGATTCTGGATACAAAAATTCAACTAGACTGTCTTGCTGCAGGTGAAACGTATGCGAGTACTGCGAAAAATTTTAAAGTGATGAATCCATAGTAAGAATAATAAAAAGAGAGAACAATCCATTCGGGCCAGTGTTTCGTGCGGTACTAGTACCAACAATAATTTTTTTTTATAATTTTTTGGGTTTTTCAAATAAAATGATGTTAAAACTTTAAAATAATTGTATTATTTTAACCTTTAAAACACCCTTAAAAACACTTCTGAAAAATGACTCATTTTGAGGCGTCTAAAGTCTAAGTCTCTTTGGCATATGCCATTATAGGATTAATCACCGAATTATAAATACTCATCTTTGTTCCCTCGATACATATTTTGATTTCTTTATGGTCCTCGGATATTTTTAGATTTGAATTTTTGGCAGCTCTTTTTTAACTTACCTAATATAGTTTAAATTGATTGCGAAGAACAAATATTGCTATTAATTAATACAAATGGTGTCGCTTGTTTTTATTTAGCTTCTTCGTAATATTATTTCCAGTACCAAATTGAATAGGATTGTTAACAGAGAAGAGATAAGGATATGAACCCTTTATTTTTTTAATTTATTATTTTTTTTAATTTTATTATTTTTTATTTATTATTTAATATTTTTTATTATTTTTTTTTATTTATTATTTAATATTTTTGTATAGTTTGGTGTGATATTTATCTAATTAAATTAGCGGATATGCCTAAGTATTTTGGGGCTATGCCACGCTTTAGTTTTTTTAATGCTGTCCTAGACCTTTTTAGTATGGAAAAAAAATTAAAAGGGAAAAGTCAAAGGAAGACTAAGAAAGGAAATGATAGAGAGAATACAAGATTTGAGTATAGGACAGAAAAGAATGGCCAGTAATTGTAACAGAATCTAGAACTAGAACTAAGCAGCTATGAATGTGATAAATTAAAACAAAGCAATATATGAAATCAAGACATGAAAAAGTACATGAGATTTAATATTAATGGCATTTTAAAACTTTTCTTTTGGGAGTTCTAAAAATGCAAGGGCTGTGAAAATACCTGCTTCATCTTTGTTATATTTTTTTTTAACCAAAAGACTAGTTCAAACCATCTGATATAATTGAATAAAATAATAATTATGAAAAAACTTATTGATATATACTTATATAACAAATGTAATTTTAAAATTTTATTCATTAAATATATTACTATTTTTATACCGGAAGAAATATATTTTATCTTTGGAAAAAATATATTTCGATATTTGGAAATATCGTAGGAATTATTTTAAGAGAAAAAGAAAAACAAATAGCTTATAACTTTTTGCCACGTATATGTGCGTTCATTATACCGTTTTGTCAAAAATTGGCATATTTATTTTAAAAGATTTTCCATATAAACAATTTTCGAGACAGCCATAGATGGTCCGAGGGTGTGATGTCCGAAGAGTAAGGTGGATGGAGCATTCCAATTGAAGCTCAACAATTATTGCCGGGTCCTGATTGAAACTTATGGTTGAACCTTATTATGATAAAATACGACACCTTGCCTATTTGCTAATTCTGGATGGTTTTTTTCGATTGCACCCTTTAGTTGATTAAATTGTGACAAGTAGAGGTCAATGCTGATGCGTGGAACAAGCTGAAAGGATATGGGTTCCTTCCAATCTATCAAATACAAAGCATAATTTTCTTCGGATGAGGGCCGCCTTTCACCATACTTAAAACCGCTGACTGTTATTACACACCATCCACTTTTCAGGATCGTGGTACGTGGATCTTTGGCTATTATGGCCTATATTCCCTCGAGATCAGTGCATGATGAACGGAGATAGCGATACATGTTTTCTAGGTTAAAATATCCGCCCCTGAACCGACGAAACCACTTTTACACCATGGTCTTCCCAACATAACCCTCTCCGTAAATAGAACAAATAATGTTTTTCGTTTAGACAGCGTTGTTACCATTTTATACTGGATGTTTGGTGCATCGTTTGCCAAATTAAAATGGTCGATAGGAACAGTCTTTTGCTATATCCTCGGACTCCATAAAGGATTATTGGGCCTACAGGTTTTTATGTTAATTTTTAATTCTTTTTTAGAAAAATTCCAATATTTCAGCATTGAAACTTGAATTAAAAAAAAAGTTATTGGTATATCGTCCAAATTATTGTTTTATTTTAATGTGTAATGTTGTAGGGTTCCATGAAAATCAAAATTACATTCAAGCGACATCTAGTTTTTTTTTGATAGAAGATGTAAAAATAAATTTAAAGCTCAATTTTGAATTGCATGATAAACACAAATTAAAAACGATCATGGTCTTCGAATTCTTTAGAAAAATCTCTAGTTTATCCTCTTTCTAACGGTATGCATCATGCCATAAAAACGTTTTACTAACTGCTATCGGGACGCATTAGGCTGATATTCGATATTATTAGCCATTGGAGGCTATAACAATAACTTTTTTTTAATTTAAGTTTCAATGTTGACTTTTGGAATTTTTCAAATAAAGAATTAAATAATTTACATAAAAACCTGTGGGCCCATTAATGCTTTATGGAGGCTATTCAGATAGCAAAAGACCCCTCCTATCGGCCATTTTAATTTGGCAAACGATGCACCAAACACCCTTTATATAACAATGCATAATGTGGTGTAAATCGTATCGTTCGACATTTTCAATTTAAATCAACTTGACTAACTGTAAGCAAATCCAAACGAATCTGAACGTAAACATTAAAAATACCACAAGAATTAATATTATGTAAATAAATATTACTAATCCTATAGGGATTTTTGCTTACAAACTTTAAAAGGTCAACTAATGGAAAATCCCTACGAACTTTTCGGACAATCCATTACATTTATAAATCAACGTGATAAAACTGAATAAATAACTATAACTAATTGTATTTGTTTTATAGCAATATTGCAAAACAATATCGACTTAATGTATACAATGTTTTGCCTTTCCTTTTCACTACATCAAACGCACTAATCTTATTTTTTTATAGTTTCTATACCTTTATATAATTTAATACAGCTGACTGAATTTCCTATTCATTCAATGTTATCTAGTTTATATGTAAATACAAAATATATTCTTTAATTTGGAGAAAAATATTATGAAATCAGTGAAAGTCGGTGTAATATTAATTAAATTTTTGTGGCTTTTAAGTTGCTTACAGAAATCAGCTTGGGTCCTATAAAAATGTGGGCTTTGTTAGGTGAAAATGTATAGAATTCTGCATATTTTCTGAAAAATATTTCTAGTGATGGTTTGTATTTGGTATTTTCCAAACTACTAATATTGTGTTCTCTTAACTCTAGCTTAAGAGTAAGCGTAAACTCTTAAGTGATATTTCTTGAATACACAATTCATTAAGACTATGACTATATAAAATAAGTTAAAACACATTATGAACTCAATTCTCTTAAGCGAAAAATAAAAAATAACAGGTTTTTCAAATTAAGCTTTTTTTAATTCTTGAATAAAATACAGATGGCGTTGTAAATTTGCCTAGGTCTAGTCTAATTTCAGAAGTGTATGACATTTATAAAAATGGAGTCGTACGCAATACGCCAATTGGATCAATGAACAAACAGATATTTTTTCTCAAAAAAATCATCTTTTCAGATGAAGCACATTTTGAAATTGGTGGCTATGTTAATAAATAAAATTATCACATTTTAACATGTGACGAAAATCCACGACTCATTCATGAAAAACCTTTACATTCTAAACGAAGCACTGTTTGGTATGTATTATGGTTAAGAGGTGTAATTGGGTCGCATTTCTTTCAGAATGCTGCTAGTGACGCTGTAACTGTGATTAATGTTCGATATCGTGAGATGATGACTGGAATATTGAGGGGTGAATTGAATAATATTGATCTGAATAATATGTAGTTTCAACAGGGAGACACTACACCTCACTTTGCTAATAAAACAATTGATTTATTGAGAGGAATATTTCCTGGACGAGTTATTGCAAAAAACGGTGATGTTAATTGGTCACTAAGTTAATGTGATTTGACACCTTGGGGTTACGTGAAAAGCCATGTTATAAGAACAATCCACAATCGATTCCTGAACTAAAGGATGCAATTATTTGAGTTATTGGTGAGATAGAGTCACCGTTGTACCAAAATAGCATCCAATTTTGACAAAAGACTGGATGTCAGTGGAGCTGCAAGAGGTGGTAATTTGGCAGATATTGTCTTTCGTGTTTAAATGTCACACACTACGCTTAAATTATCAATCAAAAGTTTTTTGAAATCAACGCAAATGCTGTATTTATTCAAGAATTATAAAGACCGAATTATAAAGAAAAATAAGTTCACCATGATTAATATAGCACTTTGTCACTCTTCAAAGCATGGACTGAGTTGGAACATCTACGTCTTCTTGTGATAAATTATTACTTTCTTCTTTGTCCTGCCGTCTTTAAATGAATGTTAATTATCATGACTATTTTCGCTTTGTTTACAGCTGCTCCAAATAACTGGTTCGATGTACAGTTAAACCATTCTCTGAAATTACGCAGTCCAGACATTATTCGTTTTCCCGCGCCTCTTCTGCCTTCTAACTTCCCCTGCAATTTCACTTCCAACAGTTTGTAACGTTGTCATCTTATTAAGTGACAAAAGTATTCAAATTTGCGTGTCTTTATGGTTATTATTAGAACTCTTTTGGTAGATTCTCTACGTAGAATCTCTTTATTTGTGACTCTCTCTACCCAAGACATGGCCAAGATATTAGATTGTAAAAATATGTTGTCTCCTTTTTTTCCCTAGGTGTTGTAGTAATTAACTTATCATTTTTGTGATTTAGGAACGTATAAATTACTTCATATACACCTATTTTCATTAATGTTACATCAAAAAAGTTTAAATTTGTTGACTTGTGTTATTAGCACCTTTATTGATAAAAAATGGCAATCTTCCATTTTTCTGCTCCGGCACCGGCTTCCGGCTCTTATTTCTGTTTTAAAAGATTTCCCATTTAAGTAATTCCAGAGGAAGGGAAATAAATGGCAGTCCAAGGGTCCGATGTCCGGTGAATAATGCACCTGAGCAATTTTTATCGGCACCTGATTGAATCGTGTGGTTGTGCTTTGTCGTGATAAAACACGACGCCTTTCCTATTTGCTACTTCAGTTCGGCTTTCTTCATTTCCTGTCTTCAGTCGATCTAATTTTAAACAGTACGTGTCAGCGTTGCCGGTTGGATTGTGTGGAAGGAGCCATTGGCGGCTCGTGGGGTTTTAAAGTGGGAGGGCGTAGAAGAAAATAGTGAAAATAGTTAAAAAACACCTTCGGCTTCGGCTGTAGTCATCGGTATAGTCACTAGTATTCTCAATGCTTTAGCGATTTCTTTAAAATCTGTATCCAGTCCCATATTCAAAATAAAATTTAATGTCTTTCAACAGACTTTAATGTCTTTATTTTAAGAAATCTCGGGCCTTCAATAAAACATTTCCAATTCGGTCTTCAAATCTTTTTCTATACATTCTATACACATATAGTTTAGTGTCAAATTTTCGCGTTTTAACTGTTATAAATCAGACATCTTTATGTTTGCAATTAAAAGTTGAATATTTTTATTTAAAAAGTACTATTCAGTGTGTACATATGTAGTAAATCCAAAATCAAAACATGTATTCGCGAGGCGAACGAAATAGGCGACGCGAAATATATCAAATGCTCCCTACCCGTCAAATCAACGTTTAAAACTAATTACCGATACGCTCGGTCACAGGGAATCTATGTCTAAATCGCATGTTTTAGGAAGCAGTTAAAGCCCCGAATTCTGGTATCCAACAAAATATGTAACGCCAACGATGAGAATTATTGAGAGATTGTATTGATCATATTGGTGTTCCCGTTTTAGTTGAAAATGGTGATGTGTTTTGGGCCAGACTGTAAACATTACAGTGAACAAAAAAAATGCAGATTTTTTACATTTCCTGTCGATGCAACTGAGGGAAAAAAGAGTTAAATTTTGTGAGGTAATATTAAATATTTATAAGATGGCATGGACATATAAAAATGATTGCGTAATTTCTAGGCGACTAGATCGGGAGCCCTCAAAACATTGACTGGTCTGTAGTTGCCATGTTGTCAACAATGTTAGAGAAAAAGGTCCCAAGATATTTGATTTTAGTATTAGAAGAAAATTTGCATTTGAATCTCCGGGGAAATGGTATAATATATATATATATATATATATATATATATATATATATATATATATATATATATATATATATATATATATATATATATATATATATATATATATATATATATATATATATATATATATATATATATATATATATATATATATATATATATGTTATAATATGTACATGTATATATAAAAATGATAAACTTTCAGAAAAATTGAAATATAACACTAGTTATATTATTTATTAAAATGACAGTAATGAAGTAGTAGGCAATGGGAGCCACAATTACTATAATCAAATCCAATGAAATCTTCACATTTTAAAGCGATCCAAGTGTTACTTATGTATATGGGCATTGCAAGAAGTTGCAACGGTACTCATTGAATATGATCAATCATGGGTAGAAAATTTAGAATTATTGAAAAATTTTTATGTTAAATATTAATTACCTAAATTATTGGACATTTAAAAATTATTGGAAATTTACTGACAAGGACGACTCCAATCCGAATAACAGGGTATGCAAGGAAATCTGTGATACCTTAACCATATAGGTTCATGAACGTTTCAGTTTGTATGTATACTTAACTGTTGCAAACTTATTTGAATCTGAAATATTTTGTGAATATCGAGGCGTCTTTCCTAATGAAAATATTAAAATTGTGTGTAACCTGTTTGCAAACGTAAATTACTTAAAATTATAAATGAACTCTCGGTAATGTACGCACAGGACGATTTTATGAAACACAGTGGGCCTGTGCCGCTGTTACAAATGTTTATCCAAAACAATTTAACATCAATATTTAGTGAATCTGAGGAATTGCTGACTGTTTTGTGTACCGTCCCTATGACGACTGTGGAAAGCAAAATATGTTTCTCTACCCTTAAACGAATCAAAACATTTCTAAGGAATACTATAGGCCAGGTACGGTTGTGCGCGTTAGCAATGCTAACGCGCTTAGAAATGCAGCTCACTTGCAGCAAACCTTTGCAGCTCAGAAATTTAGGAGGATAGATTTGAACTACAAACAGATTTAATGGTCATGGTCCTATGATGAGTTTAGCAAAATTTTATTATCTATCAGTAGAAATACAAGTTATACTTGTATTTCTACACAGCAAAGTGTGTATATGCTACTAAGAAATGTAAAAATTTTGGTTGCGACGCATTTCCCTAGCTCCGTTCCAAAATTTGGTTATACTGTTTTTCTGTTTTCCCCCCACGAACTGTTTTTCTCCCACGAACCGCCGCTGGTAAATACCGCTAGAATTAACAATATGTAAATAAATAAATATTACTAATCCAGCTAAGACGTTTGTTTACAAGTGTTAATAGAGCAATTAATGGAAAATCTCTACGAACTTTTCAGACAATCCATTATTTAACATAATTACCATAACATTATAGATCAAAATAGCAAGGTAACATATCGATTTAATTATATATCGACTACTCTTAATTTTAACAAAAAAAAATCATGTGTATTATAGGATATGAAATAACATTTAGAAATTCTTATTTTCCATTTTCTATCTCACCATTATCATTTACATAATGCAAAAAAAAATACAAACACGCAAATTTAAGAGAAAACAAAACCACATTTACTAAAAATGTTGTAACCTACATTCGTATATGTTTACACACACACTCAGGCACGCAAGTCAAATTGAAACCATCCAATCAATCATTAAAAATTAGTAGTTTGGCAACGGAATCTTCTTCTTCCTACATAGAAAGTAAGAGTTTCGAGATCTCAATAACACGGTAACTGGTCTGATTTTATGTCGCAATATTTGATAAATCAAATCGCAGCATCAGTAATAGTGAAAGATCACTCATGCTAACTGAAGCAGATAAATTGTATCAGATATATATCATCGTCTTATTATAAACTGCTACAGAGTTGAAGAGTTCTAATTAAATTTACAAGGGTGAATCAAATATAAACTGGAATTCTTTTCTACATATTTATTATTTACAAAATAATACAAAAACTATTGATCACTGTGAATTCTTTGCTCGTAAAAACTGTGAGTTTGCGTCATCATCCAATTGCGCTCGAAGTCCTCAAAATCTTGATCAGTGTCGAATTGTACCACTCCAAGTGCATCTTTAAAGGGCGCAAACAAAAAATAATCACAGGGTGACAAATCTGAGCTGTATGGAAGGTGTTCAAGGGTTTCCCAATGCATATTCTTCAGTTTTCCTTCGTCAAAACCAAACCTATTGGGCATACATTTATTTGAAGCTAAGAAGATTTCGGAAGATTGTTTGAGCACACCAAACCTTTACCCACCTTTAAAGCTATTTCATGAATAGTGAGCTACCGGTCACCTTCGATAAGGTCGCGAACTGCATCAATGACTTACATTTACCACACTTTCTAGTCCACTCTTAAACTTCTTGGTCAAACCAAACACTTGGATCTTAGACAGGGTATCGTCCCCGTACTGAACCTTCAACTTAGTTAATTTTTCGGATAGTTTAATACCTTCCTTGGTTAAGAACTTTATTATAAATAATATGTTGCGCAACGGATGGTGGAACCTGTGACTCACACATGGCTGTGTTTATTATAAATGATCTGTTGTGCAACGGACAGTGGAACCTGTTACAC
Source organism: Cosmopolites sordidus (assembly GCA_031761425.1). Lineage (NCBI taxonomy): Eukaryota > Metazoa > Arthropoda > Insecta > Coleoptera > Curculionidae > Cosmopolites > Cosmopolites sordidus. The sequence goes on along the minus strand of JARFXV010000813.1, from coordinate 332,715 downwards.
ACTCATGGCTGTAAAAAGAATTGAGTGAAACCAGTCACTGAGTATTTTCTCCACTCCTAATAGATTGCACTACAACGACCTACACTTACAGACCACTCGTAATTGGCTGAGGAAAGTAATTGTAAAATTCCGAAAAAAAAAAATTAACTATTACAAAGTAGCGGACAAATCAATCAATAATTTCCAGGTATTCTCCCATCAATTTTGAACTTTTAGAATGTAACTGTATATTAAAAAAAATCAATTTTGACAACCACCATCAACCACCAACATTGAAAGTCCAATGTTGTTGGCATATGTATCGTTTTTTCTTAATTTGTTAAAATTATATACTTCCACCTATTGTATATAATAGAAACTAGAGGTAGTAAAATCTTGTCTTTATAAGATTAGTTTTTCTCAACCCAAAATTAGAACGTTTTGACTCATGAAGTGAGGGAAACATTAAAAAAAAGTTTTTGCAGATCAGTTTTATTAGTACCTAATACTCAATATTATACAAGGTGTTCAATGTTGTTGTTAATTTTTGTAGGAATAATTAATAGAAGCCGATTTAAGGTATAATAATTGTATTATTATAACATTATAGTACAGTGTTAGAAAATTTATTTAGCAAAAATAATACTGTCGAGATGGCGGCCTTCGTGACGCTGGCATTCTTGAAGGCATGATCGACAATGTGCTATCACCCTGCCGCATATATGTTTGGATATCGAGTGGATCTCATAAACAATAGTATACTTTAGTTGCAATATGGTACGAAGTTTATTTTCATAAACTTTGTTCTTGACGTAAACCCACAAGAAAAAATCAATCAATCTGGACTTTTTGGGGACCAATTTATGTCACCTCTACGGAATATTACTTTTCTTGGGAATAATTCCTGTAGTTTTCTTTATTTCTTGCACAATTTGAATTTAATAGGGATGAAGACGAAGATTATTTTTTTAATGACATACAGTGAAGATTTCTTAACCTGGCTGCTCACGACTCACGCACACGTTCAATGTTGTTTTCACCGCTGCTTGACGTTGGACGACCCGTAGATGGTAAATTTAGAGTTGATCCTCTAGTTTCAAACTTTTTTGTATCGATTTCTTTTATGGTAAATATGTTAATCAATTTTCCTTTAAACAAAGATAATTATAACAAAGAATTAAAATCAATTAGGGAGGCATCCGAGGTAAACGGTTATAATAAGAACTCTTGTAGCTCTCTAAGTAGTACTCTTGTAGAACTCTGTAACTCTTGTAGATAAATTCATTAGAAAACATAATTTTAGAAAATTATTGGAAGAATCTTCAACTTTTCAAAAGGATCAGAACATAAGTAAATTTACGGTAATATCGTTTGATGCTCAATTAACACGAGGGCTAGACAAAATTTTCAAAAAAGTGGGCATTAAGGTTGTGTATAAACCATATAATAAATTAAAAGAAGTCCTGGGTAATCCAAAGGATCAGCAAGCAGCAGTAGATCAGCAAGAAAAGTCGGGGATTTAAGAAATTAGTTGTCAAAATTGTCATCGAAAGTATATTGGGCAAACAGAAAGATCAATATTAACGAGATTTAAAGAACACATTGCCCACAATAGATATGGGATAAATGACAAATCTTGTATTGCTCAACATGCAATCGAACATGACCACAATATAGATATTGGAAATTTAAGACTCGTAAAAATGTAAGAAAATCATGAACCGGGATTGCGTACAGTCAACTTTTTCAATTATTAACGTAAGGCTCAGTAAACTTCACGGTTCACGATTTTTACCCGCTTCATTAGGTAGAGTTATCATATAAATATAGCAAAATATAGCATAGTTTGAATTTTAGAATTAGATTAAATAATCTCCTGATTATGCTAACATGGTTAGTGAAACGTGCGTCGAGAAGTTTTCAAAAAGTGATTTGGTGTTTAGTGGTAGATCTATTCGAGTTTAGTGTTTCACACCGAAGGTTCCAATAGAAGAATTAATCTACGATCGCTACACGGTTAGCGGAATTATAGTAAGTGCACTACTAAAATTAGGCTTATTGGAGCAGATATTTGGTTTCTTAAGTCATGCCAGACTAAAAAAATATTTCCCAATTTTATTAAAGTTAATATTTCAAAATCTTCCAAAGTATGTAATAAAATAACTAATATTGAACTCTGTCTCTAAAAAACAAACCACATATTTCGAATCCAAAAGTGCCAAGATTATATGTTCTACCAAAAATTCATAAACCAGGAAAATCAATGAAACCAATTATATCAGCCATTGATTCTCCAAGATACAACTTGGCAAAATGGTTAACAAAGGAATTTGAAAATCTATCAAACCAACTACCTTCCTGTTCTGTGATAAATTCAACAAAATTCATAGAAAGAGTCAAAAACGCACATCTACAGCAAGGTGAGGTCTTGGTTTCCTTTGATGATTCCACATACCTTGAAGTACCTGAGGGAGTTCCCCGAGTTAAACGGTTTTAATAACAAGATTGTTTCTGAGTACATCTTAACGAGATTATATATGAAGCAAAACTGTTTTTAGCTTAATAACAGGTTTTAAATAGGTTAGGCTTTGATATTTTTAGAAAAAACACCACCATTTCGAGACACATTCCTAATAATTCGAATCAAAGCTTCGAAAATAAGATGGCTAGTTTAAATTTTATGGTAAATAGATTAATCAATTGTCCTTTAAACAAAGATAATTATAACAAAGAATTAAAATTAATTAAGGAGGTATCCGAAGTAAACGGTTATAGTAAGAACATTGTAGATAAATTAATTAGAAAACATAAGGTTAGAAAATTATTGAAAGAATCTTGGACTTTTAAAAAGGATCAGAACATAAGTAAATTCACGGTAATACCATTTGATGTCCAATTAACATGAGGACTAGACAAAATTTTGAAAAAAGTAGACATTAAGGTTGTGTATAAACCATATAATAAATTAAGAGAAGTCCTGGGTAATCCAAAGGATAAAGTAGATCAGCAAGAAAAGTCGGGGATTTACGAAATTAGTTGTCAAGATTGTGATCGAAAGTATATTAACGATATTTAAAGAACACATTGCCCACAATAGATATGGGAGAAATAAAAAATCTTATATTGCTCAACATGCAATTGGACATGATCACAATATAGATATTGGAAATTGAAGACTCGTAAAAAGTGTAAATAACTTAATGCTTTCATATGCATCCAAAGCCCTATTGGCTTTGGATGCATATGAAAGCATTCAAATAGAAAAATGCAAGAAAATGATGAACCGAGATAAGGGACCTATTCCGTACAGTCAACTTTTTCAATTATTAACGTAAGGCTCAGTAAACTTCACGGTTCATGATTTTTACACGCTTCATTAGGTAGGGTTATGATATAAATATAGCACAGTTTTGTTTTTAGAATTAGATTAAATCCTCTCTTGATGATGCTAACATGGTTAGCGAAAGTGCGTCGAGAAGTTTTCAAAAAGTGATTTGGTGTTTAGTGGTAAATCTCTTAGAGTTTAATTTCTTTATTAAATTATCATTTGGTGCCTCGTTTATGTAGTGTAACTTATACTCGGCCCTATAAAGACGACGAGGCGTAATAAGCGAATTGTTGTTTTGAAAATACGCGCGAACACAGAAAGCACGTTGTTGTACGATGAAACACTCCATGGCAACTAATTTTCCGTGTACCAAGCTGCGCTGTAAAGTTATCACGACCAGCGCGTTCTGCGTTACCTAGGAGCAAACAAGTAATTAAATATGAACGACATTTCTGGACACTTGGTATTTTGATGATGTTTTGAAAAGATAATATATATATTTATTGTTATTATCTATTTACAGCTATGGTGTTTCTAAGTGCCTACTCATCATTTAAATAAAATATTGTTTATTTATTAAAAAGAAAAAGTTCGATTTGAGTCCATTATATTTTAACTCATACAACAAAAAGCCAAATAAATAAATACAAAATAACTATTGAGTTTCAAGATATTCATCATATTTAGCGGTGATTCTGTTTTGCAATAGCTGTCAAATTATTTCGCTCCATAAGTAACATTGAAATACCATGCCAACTGATGCGAAGAACATCTATCACTATTGTTATAATCACTTTAAAAATACCATACACTACCAGCCAGTTGAAGGGTTACAACTGAATTTAACAGAATTTTTGATTAGTGGTTAGTGATGCAAGTTTTCACTTCTACTATTATGAGAATATGGATAATGTTATGTTTGAGAATTAATGTTATGCGCGAACACGAGGTTATTGTTATTCTAGAAGTATCAAAAAATGACGAACAGTATCTTAGACGAAACTGATATGAAAAAATAGGTAATGCTTTTATTATAGCTACAGATAGGACAGTTTTGAGAATTATTGTTAAACAATATTTACTTGCTACAGAAAATGGTGCTTCTCGCGCACAAGACGCATCGCTTTAAATAGTGTCAATGTGGACTTGAATGGAATCTGGAATGGAACTCTGTTTTAGGGATAAGTATAGATTTGGTTTAGGTGGTCAAAATGGATGTAGAAGTGTTAGATGTTTACGGGGTAAAATGGAAATTTAACATTCGCATTAGAATGGTCCACAGTTACGAAGGTAGTCTAAAAAGTTTCCAGTTTAACAGAGAAACAAGTATTTTTTTCTGTCAAATTTAGTTTTATTTTTCAACATAGTCTCGTTGTAATTATATATACTTTTCCCAGCGATGCTCCCATCTCTTTAATACATCTAATAAGTAGTTAACATCTTGTTCTGCACAATAGTCGTTGGCCTCCTCATTGGATGAAAATCTCTAGCCTTCGGACCTAGAAAAGAGAAAAAAGTTGCTTGTGCCAGATCTGGTGAATGCGGTGGGGGTCAATCAATTTGAATCCCAGTTTGTGAATATTTGCCATGGCGGCCTCTGAAGTATGAGACGGTGAGTTGTCTGTCTTTTTGCAATTTCTGCGTTCAGCTTGTCAAGTACTGATGCGTAGTATACCCCTGTTATTGTTTTTCTCTTTTCATGATAGTCGATTAACATAACTCCATGACAATCCCAAAAAACAGCCGTCAATACTTTCCCCGCCGATGGAACAGTCTTCGTCTTTTTGCTAGTCGATTCACCTTTCATACTCCTTGCCTTGGTTGGTGGTTGCCTTGGTTTCAGGAGTGTAGTGGTATATCCAAGTTTCTACAGTTATTAATCGATGCCAAAACTTCGACTTATTTCGCTTAAGTTGCTTCAATATAAGCTTCGGGAATGTTCCTGAGTGAGTGATCATGGCACCCAACACGCAGTTAGCTTTTTCTTGCCCAAATCTTCAGTCAATGTATGACAAACACGTTCTTTGGAGATGCTCACAGCCTCTGCTATCTCTCTAACCTTAATTCGACGGTCGCCTAGCACCAATTTTCAATGTTATCGGTAGTGGTTGCAGTTTTTGACAGTCCTGAATGTCCAACGTCAATCAAGATGGTACGACCGTATTTAAATCAACTGTCCAATATTTCACAGTGACAAATGATGGCGCAAAGTTTCCGTAAACAGCATCCATCTCGGCTTTAATTTGCGTAGACGTATTGCCTTTCAAATCTAAGAATTTAATAACGGCTCTATATTCGATTTTTTACTTTTTATCTTTTTAGAAACACTAACATCGACTGACATAAGTGACTGTTAAACAACAATTGAGCATCTAAAATGGCTGAAATTTTCAGGGTTATTTTTCAACCCATCCATAACTATATTACCAGAATATTTTTGACGAGTAACGCTATCTTCATGTTTAGGCTGGAAACTTTTCACACTACCCTCACAGTTATCACCCCAAGAATTATAACATGGACTATATACTGGCATGGTTGTCCTTAGTAGCCATCAGATAAAGTTTAAATGCAGGCCTTCATATTTCAGAAAGAAAAAGTCAGATCGCATATAGCTCATCAAACAGTTTAATTTTTAGAAGAGTCTGCGACGGTGACACTCGATTGGCTGGCGAGTTCCCATAATTTTTCGCTGACTAAATATTTATTGTTTAGCACCGGTCGATCTCTTGAGCGATTGCCCTTTCCGATAGCAACTTTGACTTAATTCAACGAATTTGAATCATGAATACTACGCATCTAGGATACTTTGCCAAAAGCAGACATAAATCGTCTAATTTGGTCTATCGGTGTATGTATGGGAGAGGATAGGTCGAAAATTTTTGGGTTTGCCATGGCTGCCACCAACTTTAATGAATTTGAATAATATATGTACAATAGACCTGAGATATCCCTCAAGAAGACTCGCAACGCTCCTGAGTGTTATACTAACTGTGGGCGATCAACTCATTACACTGGTCTACAAAATACAATGGTCTAATTTAGATAATACTAATTCCACCTAACAAGAATATATTAATAAAACAAAATTAACACGTCAGGTTTCTTTGTGACATTCAAATATATACTTTAATAAAAAATGTACGAAAACACACTTACACTTATACGAAAATACACTTATACAATTATCCACTTATACACAATATTTATGATTTTCGCGAGTAGCTTCCGGTAGGTCATTTTTCAATCCTTAGCAGTAAACGGCTGACACCCCAGGACTTCATTTCCTTTAATATCGCATCTCTATAAGGGAAATATCCTGATGGAATCTTCCGTCGTGTTCCTCACTCACAGCACCCAGGGTTTTAGGAAAAAATCCAAATGTGAGTCCTGGATATGTATCTTCAAGGACATATTGCACTCCAAAGCTTTATATGAGATCAAAAGTTTATTAATTAAATCTTTGTAATTTTCTGCCCTGTGGTTACCCAAAAAGTTTTTATAATATTAACAAAATATTTCTAGGCGGGTTTTCAAAATCATTCACGTACCAAACCATTTAGGTTACCTTGTGTCAATAAGTGTGGTTCTATTCTTCAATGTGTGGTTCTATACTTGGTTCATAAGATGGGTCGCACTCTATCTCTAAGTTATCGTCTTGACTAGCAGTAACTTCTTGAGTTTCTAATGTATCTGGAGGTGTTGGCACAGGCTATTTAGTATTAATTGGTATTAGTCTTTTTCCAGATGACAGGTCTGGGTCCTTTATGGTGTGTTTCGACTTAGCTGTGATACCCTTTATAGCAGTCAACTAAAAATAATAATCACTTATGTGATCTGTTGGTTTCATTAAAATCATTGGCACAGCAAAGGGCATATGTCTAGATCCCTTAGCCCAACCCAGTAGAAGTCTCAGGCATGTTACACAGCAGATATGTGGGATCCAGGATTTATCTTGATGGTGCACAGGAAAACCAAAGTAACCCAAATAATGTTTGGTTCCTAATGGTGTGAATTTTCGACCTGATAGGTAAAACTTAATTCTCTACACACATAATAAAAACTATCCGGGTGATTTATACATTTTCGTGGCTTATTTACAGCTAATATGAAGTGAAATTGATATGTATGTATATGATATATGAGGTGAAATTGAACATGTATTGGTCACAAAAAAAAGGAGACTAAAAAAAATAGCATTGTTTTTGTAATGAGAGCAGATAAGTACAATCAAATATCATAACAAAATTCGTGTGACAAAAACAGTGTTTATCAGTGCTATTAATGTCTTTTTGTATGATATGTAAATAGAGATTCTAAGATTTATCACTAAACACCAAATCACTTTTTTTAATTATCGACGCACGTTTCGCTAACCATGTTAGCATCATCTATTTATACGATAACCCTACCTAATGAAGCGTGTAAAAATCATGAACCGTGAAGTATATTGAACCTTACATTAATAACTGAAAAAGTTGACTGAACAGAATAGGTCCTTTATGGTGGTTCATTATTTTCTTACATTTTTCCATTTGAATGCTTTCATATGCACCCAAAGCAATAAAATTGTTATTTACACTTTTAACCAGTCTTAAATTACTAATATCTATATTGTTGTCATGTTCGATTGCATGCTGGGCAATACAAGACTTTTGTTCTTTATAAATCGTTAATAACTATTTTCGTAAATCCCCGATATTGTTTCATGTTAATTTATTTTTTCTTTTGGATTACCCAGAACTTCTCTTAATTTAATGGTTTGTATACAATCTTAATGTCCACTTTTTTCAAAATGTTATCTAGCCCTCGTGTTAATTGGGCGTCAAACGGTATTACCATTAATTTATTTTTGTTCTGATTTGAAAAGTCAAAGATTCTTTCAATAATTTTCTATAAACTTATATTTTTTAATTAATTTATTTACAATTCTTATTATAATCATTCACTTCGGATACCTCCCTAATTAATTTTAATTCTTTGTTATAGTTTTAACGCGTCCAGGATATTTTTCTTGCAATAAATCGATAGTTTGGCGAGATAAGTGATGAGTCGCACCGTCTTGCTGAAAGAAAACATAGTGTGTATCCACATTTATCAGTTCAGGCCAAAAATATTCTGTTAGTATATTCCTATAGCGTTCATCATTAACAGTAGCACGATTTCTATCATTGCCTTAAAAAGCAAAATAAGGTCCTATCACTTCGTCAGCCCAAAAACAGCACCAGAGACTTATTCCGGATTAGATTTATTCCGGTGCAAATCCTGCAGTTTGATTTTTCACGAACCCATTAAACCAAAAGTGCGATTCGTAGGAGAATATTATTTATACCCCAAAGTGGAGGTCGCCTTATAACTTCTCCAGAGCCCATTTTACAAATGTTCGACGCAAATGAAATAATTTGACACAATATACTAAACACATTAGTCGTCTTTGAGCGACATTTATATTTTAAACAGTATTGCCGCTATAACCTTTCAAATTTGTGACACTCTTATTGGAAAATTCTTTATTTATTATAGTGTTGTATTTTTTGTTCTCCAGTATATAACATTCAGAATATTTACTTATTTATAATTAAGAAGCACGATTAGTGTAATTTTTAAATGAAAAATTCGATTGACTCATGTTACAAAAGAAATTTTTGTCAGTTTTATTTTAATGCTGTTTAATAAACTATCAAATATTATTTCTTGTTATGTAATCCCCTGAAAGTAATTTTAATTCCAATCTAAAACATTTAACATTTGATATAACGTGAAGATGTTTTTAAAATATGTCAAGCAATCAATTTTATTTAATGAATGGTGCTTGCCATGTAACAAGTACTTTGATTGTTTTTACAACTCGAACATCTTTATACAAAATGATGATAGTCGTACAGTTGGTTCGTACGACATTTTAAACTGAAACCAGGTGTTTCTAAAAGTGAAATTTTTAACGCCAACTTAATGAAAATGTCAATAAATGTTACGACGTTACAATTTTTAATATTGCATTCAATATATAATAAAAATATAATTTAATTATTTATGAATGTATTATGTAAGAATTAAACTCAAAGAAAATTACCACTAAACAATTCACATTTTTAAACTACTCGTCGGGCGTTTCGCTAACCCTGTCATGATCATCAAGATATGATTCAATCTTTTTTAAGCTTTTTGCATTTTTTATTTAAAGATGACATTTTTTTAAATAAATTTTATATTCACTGTTGATACAACATATGCCTTTATGGAGTGCACCAACATTCGTGTTCCACATTAGTTAATTTATAAGTTAATTTCTTGTTAAGATTTTACTACTGAATTTCAAGCACACTCATTTTACTGCACAAATTTTTGATTTCTAAGTCAAGAATTCTGTTTTACAAAATTCATTCTTTATTAAAATTAGAAAATATTATATTATGCAAAATGGTAGAGTGTGCTCGTGGAGAACATTAAAAATATTTTTAAAATAAAGACATTTTTTCCCCGTGCACCACGTAAAATTTGCTCAATCCTTTAGTCGTCATATACACATATGTCCTAAAGTTTAGAATATTCAAACATTTCAGTTTTTTATTAGTATTAAGTTTTTCTTTTAATCGTTTACGTAATCATCATTTTATTACAACTCTCACTGGTATCAAATAAAACTCGACACCAAATGACCAATGTATGTAAAATTGATTTATTATTTTGGAGTCAAAAAATTAGAATGTACTAATTGCCTTCAAAAGTAATTAAAAAATAAAAAGAACTACTTTCAATAAAACTAATAAGCAGTAGTTCCTCCATGGATTTGTATGCATGCCTGTAGGCGATTTGGCATGCTGTCGATTAAATGATCAAGTTGGACTTGTGGAATTCCCTCCCATTCTTCACGAGCAGCATCTATTAGTTCTCGCAGGATAAGAGGAGGATTATTTCGTTTCTTGATGCATGTTTTCAGTATGTCCTAAGCATGTTCAATAACATTCATGTCAGGGGAATTTGCTGGCAACCCTAACTTGGTTATCCCCTCCTCTTCAAAAACATTTTGTATTGCTGCTGTTCGATGAGAGGGCACGTTATTATCCATGAAAACAAATCCGTCGCCCACTGCGCCTCGGAACAGATGCACATCAGGATTTAAAACTTTCTTGATATACACAGCACCATTGACTCTTCTCTCCAGAACCAGTAAAGGTGTTCGTTTACCCCTCATAATTCCATCCCAAAACATCACGCTTCCACTTTCAAATGGGATACGTGGTTGAACTGTTTCTAGTCGGGCTTGTCGACCGGGAACTATCCAAAGTAATGTTCTTCGTGAATCAGAAACCAAGCCAACTCTTTTTTTCTCGATTTCTCGAGCCCATTACAATCTTTTTTTTTTTATTGAAGGCTTAGTTTGGGAACACGTAAAGATCCTCTGCGATGCAAATTTACCGCTTTCAATCTGCGTGTTATTGTTTCTCGTGAAACATTTACCTCTTCAAGCCTACGAAGCTCCTTTGATATACCACTTGTAGATTACAGACGATTTCTTCGAGCTATCATTGATATCTGCCGGTATTGTGCAGCTGTTGTACATCATATTACCAAAACAACATTTATTTAAATTTTACGTGGTGCACAGGAAAAGCGTGTAAAACTTTTTGCTTATTTTTGGAATATTTTTAACATCTTATTAGTTTAACATGACTCGGAACCAACTTCTATACTACAATAAGCCTATATCAGATTGAATTATCTCCTGATGATGGTCCCATCTTTAAAGAAATGTGCGTCGGGAAGTTTAAAGTTTTGTTTCTTTGGTGCTGTTGAGCTTTTGAATAAAAAATAATTATGGACTTTTTTACTTTATCGTAAAAAATATAATCAATCAATTCTTCTATTGGAACCTTTGGTGTAAAACATTAAAGTCGCAAGAGATTTACCACTAAACACCAAATTACTTTTTTGAATTTCTCTTTTTCTTCTTCTTAGATTAAATTATCTCCTGATGATACTAACATGGTTAGCGAAACGTGCGTCGATAAGTTCAAAAAAGTGATTTGGTGTTTAGTGGTAAATCTTTTTGAGATTAATATAATCAATGCCGAAAACTTTTAGAAAATTGTTTACAATTAATTATAGATGAATTAAAATTTATATATATTTTTAAATCACGTGACTACGAAAGCTCCACGATTGGCTGCCATGTTTGTGACGTCATTATGTTATAGTGCTTTCACGTAAGTATTGTCAACGGTTCTACCTCTGTATATACTATTAAAATTATTGAAGTTTAGTGCGAAAAAAGGGTGCGTGACGAATGGTTCATAAAGGCCAATTGTGATAATATAACTGGTGTGGATATTTCTATGGTCAACAGATTTTCTCAAAAATGACATCCGGTTCAACTTAGCTGAAGTTCGAGGTACTACAACATCAATTTGAGTTTTTTAAAAACGCGCGTTTAAAAACGTGTTACGCGAAAGGTTCGATGACAAAGCCAAAGGTTATTTTCAATTTAACCGCAAAAATGTTATTTTCAAGGTGAAAGGATGTATATGTCCAGAAGTTCATAAAGTTCTAAGTAAAGCTTATGTTGTTACCTTAATTATTAATGAAAAACTAGGGAAAGTTCAACACACTCAATGTCACGATTATGTAGCTTCAGCTACGTAAATACCCAAACATAAAAACATTGTTATAATGTTATAAATAATAATCTTTTGTATATATTTGATGACAGGTGGTTGTAGAAATTTTATGTTATTTTACGGTTATTACGATGAACTGCTTTAGAACCATTGATTTTTGTAGTATTTGTACAGAATGGTACGAAACAGACCAGATAACTTTTTAAACTTGACATTTTCAATAAATTTATCAATACACTGATGATAATAACAAGAATAAATTGATCAAAAACTAAAACAGTCGTATCAGGTGTCTATAATGTTGAGGAGAAATAAACATTGTGACGTCGTACGCACTAGGATTCTTTTGGGGAACTGTCGGTGCGTCATAGATACTAGACTTAAAAACGTATTTTCAATTTGATATAACTTTTTAATTATAAGGAAAAAATAAAATAAACATTGTTTTGTTATAAAACCATTATTTTTTTTATAACCATCCATTTTTTTTCCAGTTTTCATTTATAATATGTTTTTTTCAAAATTCCAATTGCGCAATCTGCTTATCTTAATGCGTGAGTTTTATATAACCTTTATGCGAGTGTACATTTGACTAATATTAGTGTTCGGTAATTAACAATAGAATTCTCTTAAATTGTACATCCCGCGTTTCGTTCCATAACAAGTTCAATCGTCATATTTTGCTTAATTATTTCAAATCAGGCAAACAAGATGCGTCTACTATGATCCAAAACTAAGGTGACTTTTGTTTTAAAAATCCATGGAATGTACATGTCAATGTAACCGATGTACATATCAAAGTAGCCACTTTTTTCATGTTCTAATTTTATGACAACATAGTTATTTTGATAAAAAATTGGATAGTTGTTTTAACAATCTGCAAATCTAGCAAATGTATCCTCTTATACCTCTGATATTAACAATTCAATACTGCAACATCCATAATGATGTTTAACGATGATTTAATATGAATAGATGTCTTGAAAAATATTTATTTTTAATTTAAGGGCTTTTGGAATTTGAACACATATATTTGAGGGTACAGCTTGTTGTATTCGGTCAGCAAAATGTATTCAGTTTCCTGTCGGAATATTATCTTGCTAAGTAGTACGCAGATTTTGGTGGTGCAATTTTCTTGCTATAGGTCTACTTCCTCGGTGCTTAACCATTACAATCCATATTCGTTTACATAATTTTTTTAGATCTCGTCAATTTTGTTTCAAAATCGTCCCTACCATATACAAGGTGTGTATATAAAATGACACTGATTTTTTATAATTTGTTTATTCAATTGAAATGACAATTCTACATTGTTTCATTCAAAATTGTTGAGTTCGAATGCCACAGGGTGCTGGATACGGTTTGTCTACTCATCATAGCAGTACCGGAACTTAGATACTGTAATATCCTTTAGTTGCTTTTCAATATTCTCCAATATTGCAAAATGGTATCCTCTGAGGGAAAAAGTCCCAAGAACTCAAGTCTGGTGAATAAGGGAGCTGTGGTGCCAGACTAATGTTTTTATTTGATAAAAGAGTGTACCCTTCGTGGCTATGGCCCTTCGTTTTCGGGTCATATTTAAAACTTCAAGATTTATTACCGGTAATGAAACATTTCAAAAAATCCGCCCCAAAAAGTCAAAACATTTCCTCCCTATTGTCACGGAACGTTCGGTTGCGAGATTCATTTTCGTTCGTGCGTTCGGTTGTTCGGAACGTTCCGCTGCGAGATTCATTTTCAATCGAGTCTTGGCGTTCGGAGGGTTGCCTTAAACCCTTGAATGCCTGAGCCCTAAAATATAATGCCTAAGCCCTTGACAAAATATTGTTTCCATAGGCCTTTGGCAGTTTCACGAAAACAATTGCCACGGACCACCAAATGACTCTAGGGAGTTTAAAATTTTACCGAAGACGCACCAGATGTTGGTCAGCCTTCTCTCCGAAAGGAAAGGCAACAGTGTCAGTGCCATATCAAACGCTACGCCACAGGTCTCATTATTTTATTTACATACGAGGATTGAACTAGAAGTACCCGACCTGACGTATAGACGGCGGTTGTTGTTTGAAAAGAATGACCATGGTAGAAAGTACCAAGCGTATAAAGCTTAAGTTTGAAGTTTGACGACGCTACGTTATTTAGTATTTGTTTGGCAGCCATTAATAGTGAACGTTCTCAGTGAATTTGTAAACTTGGAAAAAATTGGTTATTGTTATGTGACAATACTTTCATTATAAAAGCCTCGGTCCAACCGATATCAAAGCGGAGCTAAATTCTACTCTGCGGGAGTCCGCTCCTTCCTTTTACAACAGAAAATATTGGGTGGTAAAGTTTAAACAAGGCCGCAAAAGCTGCCAAGACGAACATCGCAGTGGTCGACCAAATGAGGTGACCACGCCAGAAATGGTAAAGAAAATCCACAAAATAGTATTGGATGACCGTCGAGTCATCAGTCAACATTGCATATTGACTGAAAATTTGTCATATTGATATGAAAAATCTGTGCGCAAGATCGGTGCTGCGATTACTCACAATGTTTAGCGAAGTTTTACAGCAATAAAGATGAAATTTGCGTCGATTAATAATCATGGATGAACCATGGGTCCATTACTTCACACCTGAGACGAAAGAACAGTCAATGGACCGAAAGGAGAGAATCAGCTCCAAAGAAGGCAAGGCAAGGTCATGGCGTCGGTTTTTTGGGATGTGCGTGGGATAATTTTCATTTCTATCTTCAGAAGGGAAAACAATCAACGGTGAGTATTATGCGAACTTATTGCAGCGTTTGTGTGATAAAATCAAGAAAAAAACTTCAAAAAAATGGCTCGGTGGTAAAAAATTTTCCAACAATGAACAGATGGAGTCTGCGGTTGATGACTATTCTGAGGAGATAAACGATTCTCACTATAAACAGAGAATCGAAGGTACTGAACATGGCTGGGAAAAGTGTAGTGTAGTGTATGTAGAGAAATAAAGATATTTCTTCCCAAATATATTGTGTTTTTTTTGTTAGGTCGGGTACTTCTAGGACTACCCTCGTACACATCCCAACATTGGCAATAAACTGAATATACCAACTTACTAAAGGTCATATTGTTTTACTAACATGGAGCTGTTTCCTCTGATGTCTGTAGTGGGCTCCTAAGGGAAACTGAAATATTTGGCTTTAATTTGGCGTCCAATATCAGTGATATCTACGGTACGTCTGTCAAGCTTGTCATTCTCCCGTTAGTCAAGTTGCCTTTCGCCGCCTCTGATTGTCTCGCAACCGCACACTTTCATATATCCGTCGTTCTGCACCTAGACTCGATACTATACCTACGTACGCTAGGTAGGTCGTGTTCGCGAAGAAGGCCACCGTCTCGTTCAGTTGTTTCGCCGTTGCAGCAGCTTACTAGTGCTGTGTCTCCAGCGGTCCGGTGCGACCGAGCGATGCGCTATTGTTTTCGTTATTCGTTTGTCTTGCGAGACGCGTCCGCGAACGCAACTGCGGTTTCGTGAGAGTGTTGCTACTTCTGCTGTTACTGTTGCTGCAATTGTTGACAGGAAAGCTGCTGCCTATGATGGGCCGCTTGATTGTTGATCAGGATTGTTTTCAAAGAGGTGAGCGGACATTTTTTGCAAAACATTTCATCTGATTTGAATTCACGAAAAAGTGCAATAATATTCATAGGTATGCGAAAAAAACGAAACTGGAAATGAACATCAAAATAGTGCGTATGAACAATGATTCTACCTCTATTAGAAGATATTAAAATTGGAAAAATTAATATAATTACTGTGAAAGTTGTATTCTAAATAACGTATATAATAATTAATTTTTTTTTTGGAATATTGATTAGAATAAGAATTATTTATTAATTTTCTTCTTATGTAAGAGTATGTAATGTTTTTCCTGCTTGTTATAACTTGAACAGTTACTACTATGACTGGATTACATTATCGTATTCAACTGAATAATTATCAGATTTATTAACATTTTCTTTTTCTGTATATAAAGTCACAATTTTAAAATGATAACAAAATTAATGAATGTTTTTCAATTAAATAACATTCATTGCTTGTATACCTTAATTGGTCAAAGCAATCATCAATCAAGTCATTTTTCTCACCAAATTAGGTTAAATGGTAAAATACCTCACACAAAATAATTACATTTAAAAACGGATGATTTACAACTAAATAACAATATAAAACCTGTATCATCGGATACTGTGCTTATTGTATATGTATATATATATATATATATATATATATATATATATATATATATATATATATATATATATATATATATATATATATATATATATATATATATATATATACTAACTAGCTGATCCGACCGACGGTGTCTTGCCCAAATTTCTATAGATTTGTTTGTGATCGTTTTTTTAACCGTAACAAAACAAAAAAAAAGAAAAAGAATTACGCTTATGCATCGTTCGAATCGTGAGTTATGGTCTTGAGTTACATACAAAAATCCCATAAAAAAGCACTTTCAGTTTTTATCGAATTTTCCAACTTTTCCAATTTTTCTTTCCTTTAAAACCTCCATCGGACTATAATGATCATTTAAAAAAAAATAGCCAAATCGGACAAGCTGTTCTCAAGTCATTTTTTATTTATATAGATTAATACTTACTAATAACACTTGTTATAAAAGATATCATTAAATATCGGACCTCAAAATAAAATCCGAAAATTACCTGAAGGATTAAACTAAATAGAATATATAGAATATATCATAGAATGTATCACTTCATTTTATGAAAATATCTATATGGCCAAAATGTTTATAAATTAATTTCTATTATCTTCTATGAATTTATTATTTTTTATGTATTATTTATTTTTTTATGTTGTGTGGTAAAAAAGTAACAGTACGAAGTGAACACAACGATAAAGCTAAACTTTGAGTTAATTAATTTTTCTATATAATGAATCTGTAGTGAACAACTATAACTAAACACAATGTGTTTAATATATCTAGTTCGTGTGGCCATAAATTCATTTTCATCACACCGTTTTGTCCTTTGCGCACTTTTTTGCTTCTGCTCTTATAAGACATCTGTCTCCCAGAATCTCGTTGAGGCTCTCGACACAAGTCTTCCTCTTGTTCTTTTATCTTGTTTTTTTTTTACTTATCACGCTGTTTTGACTAGTGTATTTCTTTTCATTCTTGTTATATGCCCGAACCATTAATTTATTAACGTTAATGAACGAATAGTTATTTTTAATTATTCTACTTAATTGATTGGATTTAAACACATATAGGATTTTCAAACAGGGCGATTTTTACAAAAAAAAAACATACAATATTTTATTTCTTTTTTATGGTAGCCCATCTCGTAATATATTTTCTATTTAGTTCAGTCGTTTTTTAGAAAATTTCCAGATTTTATTTTCAAATGAGAACAGATTCTCCTGAGGTTTTCCTCAAAAATCCTTTTCAATTAAACACAATTGAAGTGATGGTTCTATTTGACAGGAAGGTTCGATTCAAGAAGATTTGACAAATTTTAAAAGTTGAGTCATTTATTTTAACAGATTGTAGAACTCGTAAAAATAAATAATTTTATCAAAAATCATTTATATAAAAGTTGCAAAATAAAAAAGTTATTAACAGTTACAAAATTTGAAAACAGATATGACTTTTTGATATTCTTCATCACTGCGTTGTAAACATACATAAAGTATTTGTTTATTGCTGATATCTCATGCAGCATATTGCTCAATGCTCATTTAGGCGGAGACGCAGGTTGTTGTGTTCCACATGAGATTGTGGAACCCAGCAGTTGGGTGTCTGATGATACCGGGCACTGTTGTCTTATTGGACGCAGTCCAAAGAATTCTAACACTGCATATATGCGCCATTCGACACCCATTGTTCAAATCCACCCCCCCCCCCCCCCCAGCCAAAAAACCCAAATAAGCCAAATATTATCTAATATTATACCCGAAAAATACGAGGAGTGAAGAGAGTTAAATTATTACATTTTAATTTTATATATATCCGAAATAGTGGACGTTGCGCACAGAAACGCCATCTCTTGTCATTTCATTTCATGTAAGTATATTTTTGTTGTTTTATTTACTTCAAACTAAACCCCCCCCAAAACTAAATCCTGGCTACGCCCGTGGTATGGGCTGTTTGGTACCAATATCTACCCGAGTTATATACACAACAGCAGACAATAGATGGGCATGCAAGTTCACGGAATGGAGACCCAAGGTCACGGAGTGGAGAGCTGCGGAAAAGAAATCGCGGACATTCAAGAGCTCGGTGGAAGGATGACCTACAAAAGAGTACTGGACCACAATGGATGAACATGACAGCAGAGAGATAAATGGCATCAAACTGGGGAGGCGTATGTCCAGAAATAATTAGACGCAGCATATGATGATACTTTAAAATGTTCCAGACTGTCATTTTTCAGAAAGATAGTGCGGGTAGCGTTATATTTTTGTCTTTGGAGTCTACTGCCTACTTTCATATCCAAAATCCCTAAATTTTGAGCATGTGTTTGAAATTATTGGTATGTGACTTCTGAATTAACTCAATCTTCACCAAACCTTGGAAGTCCTAAGGCAGGGGCTCTAAGTTGCCAGGGATGAAATAACTCAAAACCACATCAATTATATCACGATTGATGCCTAGATGACTGCATAATGGACAATAACGACTGCCCAATGGGCAATGGCTAAGGTAATTGAGGTGGTCACATAATGGGAGGACAACGTTATGAACTGTTTGAGGTTAGTTATGTAAAGAAAGATAGAGGAGAGAAGAAGCATGGGACCACGAAAAGTGTCATGGCTGCGGAATTTGAGAGAATGATTCAACTGTACATCGTTCCAGTTATTGAGAGCAGCTGTAAACAAAGTGAAAATAGTCATGATGATTGCCAACCTTTGTTTGAAGACGGCACAATAAGAAAAAGAAGAAGGTGAAATTTATGTCATTTATGGTCGATTTTAATTCATGGTATTTACATTTTATGTTAATAATCGTATTTTTAAAATATGTAGAAAACTATAGGAAATATCATAAAATGCAAATCTGAAATAGAAAATACCATTTTCCTCATAAATTAAATGATGTTGAGTCCTTGTGTTTTATTTACTACAATAATTAAAAGAGGATAATATATAAATTAGTATGAGATTTATTCAAATGTTTTATATCAGAATGAAATAACGACATCTTTAAAGTCGTAATGTAAAATTTGTTACTGAAATAATTAATAAAATGTTTCGGAAGGCTAATGTTTAGGTTGTAATTAAGTCTATTGGAATAATAAGTATAATAATGTATAAAATTATATAGAAATTACCGTTAGTTTCACGTATTCAGAATAGATGTTTTTTTTGTATATGAAGTTATGTCCTTGTATATTTATTACTAATACTACTATTACTAATACTACTGCTATTAATACTATTACTATTAATGTTGCTGTTACTACTGCTATTAAATAATACTCATTTAAAAAAATAGTAAGTTTCATAAACAGTTTGCCTAATGAAAGTTAATTTTTATTGATAAGTAACTTATAACATACTATTATGTTCAAAAAGGAGGTGGCTTTTGTTTTATAAAATTGGCGCGTTTTATGTATGGCAACAACCATTTGTTTTTTTCTAAGTTGGCATGATTGCCCTTGACATCTAACAGAAGTTCGTTTGTTCATATCGAAAGTTAGATCGTCTTTTATTATTGTAAGAAGTTTTTGTGGACAATTTTTTAAAAACAAAACATTTATCGATCAAAGAATTTTTATTAAATTTTATCAAAAAAAATGAATCTCTTGTGATGATGCATTAAACATTTTAAGGGAGTGTTACGGCGATGAAATTGTACAGAGATACAATGTATTTAGTGATATTAGAGAAGAATCTCATTCAGGAAGACGATCCACATCAACCAATGAAGAAAACATTACCAATATCAAAAATCTGCACTGAGTAATCACCATTGAGTCAATTTAAAGAAAAACTTTCCAATTCATGGTTTTTGCATCACGATAACGCATCATGGCAGATCGCAATAATTAATTAATCATCAATTTTTCACCAAAATCGAAAAAATACTATACCACAAGCAACATATTTACCAGATATGGCACCGTGTGAATTGTTCCTATTCCTTCGATGGAAAAAAACCACCTCGTGGACGCCATTTTGAGTTTATGGAAGCCATTCAAGAGAGTTCGCTGGTTTCTTTGACCGAAACACCAGTAGTCAGGGATTTCGAAATCTGGGAAAATCGTTGGAATAGATTGAAAAAGTACTACTTTGAAAGAGACAAAATTAATTTGGATGAATAAATAAATACCTTGTATTTTATATAAAGCCGCCTTAGTTTTGGTTCATATCGATATATTAATAGTTAAAATATCGATATATTATAATAGTTTGCAATTTTATTTAAGTATCCCTATATAATTTTATAAGAGAGTTTTAAATAATTTTGTGAAGCCAGCTGTACAAAGTGTAATAGTGGTAACTCAAAAATTAGTTTGAAATGCAACTCTGAAACTTCAAAGTGATATTATAACAACAAATAATTAAATATTAGTAAATTATCGAAACATGAAAAAAAAACTAAGAAAGCAGATAGAACCACGACAAAGCAGTAAAACATTAATGAGTTTCAGGCTGGTTAAAAATGTATCATCGCCTTTAATACTTTATATACATAGAAGAAGACTATTTTCAATAAATAATAATGGAATATATAAGCAAATAATAGTGGCTTATATACAACTCACATTTTCAACTATTTTTTATTGAACGAGCATTTAACTCAGTAAGTAGAGAAATATATGTATATACGAGGATAGTCCCAGAAGTACCCGACCTGACGTATAGATGGCGGTTGTTAGAAAAAAATGACTATGGTAGGAAGTAACAACCTTATAAAGCTTAATTTTGAAGTTTGACGATGCTACGAGGACGACGAGTTATTTAGTATTTGTTTGGCAGCCATTAATAGTGAACGCTCTCAGCGAATTTATAAAGATGGAAAAAATTGGTCATCGTTGTGTGATACAATACTTTAATTTGAAAGGTCTCAGTCGAACCGTAATTAAAGTGGAGCTAAATTCTTCTCTGGAGGAGTCTGCTCCTTCGTTTACAACAGTAAAATATTGAGCGACAGAGTTTAAATAAGGCCGTACGAGCTGACAAGACGAACATTGCAGTGGTCGAGGAAATGAGGTGACCACGCCAGAAATGGTAAAGAAAATCCACAAAATGGTATTAGTTAACCGTCGACTGAAAGTGTGCGAGGTAACACATGATTTGCAATCTAATTTGAAACGAACAGAGGTACGTGGAAGTACGGATGAAAGATTTCTGTTATTCAAATATCTCTCTCCAAGACTCCACTACGTTATCTTTTGAGCATACCTTGTACCTACATCCAAGGTTGTGGGAAGAATGCATCGCAAAGTTAAGACTGCTACGAACAATCACCGTAGGATGGCGGAAGTTGCATTGAGATTACGACGCACCATCAATATAGCCAGTTGACTTGGTTTTGCTCTGTTCGTTTTTATTCAGCTCTTTGCGTTAGACTCGAGTCTAGCTGAGGCCAAAAAACCGGTCCTGGGAGGTACTTGTCTCGACGTGTTGACTGACGACGGTTGATTTGAAATGAACAGAGGTATGTGGAAGTACGGATGAAAGATTTCTGTTTTTTCAGATGTATGTATTAAGAGTTTGTTAAATCGTAACAGGATCATGTGCTATTAAGACACAGTCATCCGCGTATATGAGTTTTGTAAAGTAGTGTGTTCTGTGATGTAGCGATTTGATTTTGGTTTTAACGCGGGACAGATTGAAGAGGTCTCATAGTCAGAGGAATCAGTCCTATAGCGTATTGCAACGCTTCTATCATCCAGCTTTCTGTCAACGATTATCATCAATGGAGTCATAAAGATATTAAATATCACAGACAGCATTTATAAACTGAGAAGACTCACCTTAGAATAATTTACTTATCTTGGTAGTATCATCTTAATCAACAGAGGAACAATAACAACAGACATCCAACAAAAAGAAATTGCCGCTCAAAAATTTAACAAACTTATATCGACCAGCCGAAGATTTACAATTCGATAGGGAAATCAATGCTGCTATATGGTTCTGAAACCTGGATGACAGCAATCATACTACAGCAATCATAGGAAAGCTCCAACCATTTATAAATAGATGTCTTAGAAATATATTGGCATATGATGGCCCGAAAGAATTTCAAACATTGAATTATGACAAATAACTAGATAAAAGGAGGTAAACGAAAAAATCAAAATAAAGAAATATTAGTCGTTAAGTCGTACTCTAAGAAGACGGTTAACATCTTGCCCATTTAACCTTGCTATAGGACCCAACCGGAAAAAAAAACAAGATTTTGAACTGTATTACATAGGAGAGAACAACAGCAGAGGAAACCAGGATATCAATTAGGGTTTTGAAAAAAAATGTCATAAATGATATTTATGACATTTCATATATAACTTTTCTATCAAAACTATTTTTATTTCTTTCTTTATAATTAAAATGTTATATCAAATTGAAAATACATTTTTAAACCTAGTGCCGATGACGCGCCGATAGTTCCCGAGAAAAACCCGAGCGTTTGTGACGTCACAGTGTTTATTTCCCCTCAACATTACAGGCACCTGATACGAATGTTTTAGTTTTTAATCAAATTATTCTTGTTATTATCATCAGTGTATTGATAAATGTATTGAAATTGCCAAATCTAATTATCGTGCACGTTTTGTATCATTTTGTACGAATATGACAAAAACAACACCGGAAAAAATGTTTTTAAATGTACCACAAGATGTTAAATGTCGAAAGCAACGGTTCCAAGTAGCTCTTGGACAACTTTTCTTAGTTTTTCATCAATAATTAAAGTAACTGTATCAGCTTTACTCAGATCTGTATTTTATGGACATACACGTCCTTTCACCATGCAAATATAATTTTTGCGGTAAATTTGAACTTATCTTATAGCCTTGTCATCGTAACTTTCGCGTGACACCCAACAAATAATTTAATTATATTTAATAGACATATTTTGTTTCTTATTTACATTTACATTATTATTTAAAAAAAAAATTCAAAGTGATGCTTTAGCACCTCGAACTTCAGTTGAATTGAACGGAATGTTATTTTTGAGAAAATCTGTGACCATAAAAATATCCAAACCAGGTATATTATCAAAATTGGCCTTTATAAACCCTTTGTCGCACATTACTGAATTAAATTACTAACCAACAATATTTTTGTACACTAAATTTCAATAATTTTGGCAGCATATACACAGGTAAATGCCGTTGACAATATTTGCGTGAAAACACTTTAAAATAATGACGTCACAAACATGGCAGCCAGTCGTGGTGCTTTCGTAGTCATGTGATTTTATTCATAAATTTATAAATTTTAATTAATTTATAATTAATTGCAAACAATTTTTTTAAAGTATTTCGCATCGATTATCAATAATATTTATGATAAAGTTTTAAAATAAAATAAAGAATGGTTATTCAAAAACCCAATTGTACAAAGAGACCATGGATATTTTTTGTAAAGCACAATGACTCTACACCCCGCAAATTAATAATGGGTTTTAATGATAATATTAATATTAAACAAATAATGTTTTGTATTATATTTAGCATAAGTAATATTTTTCTGCAGATGGGCTGTGTATTTTACTTTCTATTCGGTGACTAAAAACATTTAACAAAGTGAAAATTATAAATATGTGGGAATAATATCATACAATAGTATTACTTGCCGAACTATGTCTTATCTAGCGTCTCCGGTAAACCTCTATTCTTCATCGGATTGGTTTTTCAAAGAAGTCAGATATGGTTGTTCTATATCCCAATATACACCTTTTAACTATGTTTTCGCTGTGCTAGAATATAAATCGATCATACCTCGCTTACCTTGAGAAATCTAAAGAAATTATCAATTTTCTTTCTTAAAATTCGCAATTCGCTCTATATTATTGTTGTGTGGTGTAATATACATTTTATACTTGGTATTTATTTCAATATAGCAGTACTTCACAATATTGAAATATCAAATTGACAATATTGAAACAATACTTTTCTATTATGTTATATATAATATCATTAAATTTAATATTATTATTTGATAATTCATATGGAAGAAGCAGCAAATCCTAAAGGAATGAAAATTAAAAATAGTTTCAGAAAAAATTAAGAATAAATACTGAAACAATAAGACTTAACATAAAAATGTTCACATTATAAGGATATCATACTGATAAATGTAACATATAAAGCAGTGATAGTAATTATAAGATAGGTTTTCACAGCAAATCGATAATGTTATACGTTACTATCATACAGGTGCCAGAAAAGAAAAATCCACTATATGTTTAACCGAGGCAGCCGATACTGATGACAATTCATTTAAATAAGCAAATTAAGATTTATATTTAAATTATATTTGTTGAAATATAGTGGAAATTTAGATATAAATTTTAGTTTGTTTACATAGCAATACATACAGTTCAACAAATTATAGAAGTTCAGAAATAATAGAGAAGTGAGACAAACATGCCCTAGATTTCAGCAAATTTAATATATTGATATATAGCCATGTTTTTCACAAAATGAAGCATTGGCAGATGATCTGGAAATGATGGAAGTGTGAAAAAAAATGTAATAAATGTGGTAGGAATAACGAAAAAGGAATCATAAGTATAAGTAGCAAACGGTCAATCTTAGCATACGAGATAAAAGTCCATAGACGAGTAGGGCAAGGGGACCCATTACACAGGTCTACAGTGGATTTAGTGCCGAAAAAAACTAAAACTGTTTGTGTTGTGTGATACGTTTAACACGTTCACTCTCGGTAAGAACCACTGTTTTTGTTTAAATTCACAGCTGGCTATTAAAAACTATTTAAAATGTGTCTATAAATGTTGTAAAAGATAAGTTTGCAGACTTATCTGAGTAGTTTTAGTTTCGATGGCTAAGACCGTCAGTGGCACTCCTGACTTAATATACCAGCGGTGTGCCAGTGCCGGTATTTGCCGTCGGATATCATGTCGGATATCATGTTTATCTATATTTGTAATATACATATATATGTGATATATTTAGTTAATAAAAATTAAAATTTTGCAAATAAGATATATTACTAAAACAAAATATAATATATAAATAAAAATGACACAAGATATGGTATAATAAATATAAATGTATTCATAACAAAAACTAAACAAATCTAATACATGTATCTATAAATATTTGCAAAACTATAATAATAATAATAATAATAATAATAATAATAATAATAATAATAATAATAACAATAACAAAAAATGTTTACAAAATATAAGACATCAAAAAATTTTCTCTTGATGTAAAAAGCAAATGTCTAAAAACATATGAAAAATATTTACAAAACTAATAATAATCAAATATAAAAATTACTTGTGATAGGTTGAACAGCAGTTGAGACAATATCCTGGACGGTCAAGACAAGCAGGATATTCATAAATGGTGTCTGTCCGTTTGCCTTCAAGACTGCAGGATCTACATTTCTTGGCTGGAATTTTTTTCTTTTCGGAAAGAAATCACTATTTTCTAAAATCTGGCGCAACGGTTCATCAGTATACTAACCAACTCTTGCTCCTTTTTTAGGTTGAGATGGTCCAGGTTCATTAAAATTTTGTTTGATATTGAAACGGAATATTTATTAAAAAAAAAAGCAAACCGCGCACGTAAAACTACACTTTAGAAACTATTCTAAGGTATTACAATGAACTAACGTACCTTTACAAAGTCTCGATAGAACCAGACTAAAATTTGCCGGCGGCAGTGAACGTGTTAACACGATCGTTTTCACAATGATATCTTCCAGGTTTTATTTACTAACTTTTTTAATTGAGCAAACAAAAATATAAAATATTGAACAAAAATAAACAAGTTAAATGGCTATTGAGAAGAAAATATTATCAATGTGAGTAGATTAAAAACTGTACGTACTTTTGATAATTTAATCTTACCGAGAGTGTTGCTAGACACTATACTCTAAAATTACGTTTAAGTCTCGGCGGCACCAATATATATATTTTTTGTAGACGTGTGTTATCTGCTATTTATAATAGCGCTTGGGGGTATTATCAAGAAGATGGAAAATATCGTAAATATCAAATTAAGAATCAATAAGAAATTTGTATAACTGCTTGCATATGCCGATCATATCTTGATTGTAGCCCAAAGCAGAAATGAATTAGAGGTGGAAATTAGAGCATTTGTTACAGTGCAAAAGGCAACAAAAGGAAGATAAGTGGAAATAAATGAGAATAAAACCTAAACACCTAAATTACAAAAGAAATAAAAAAAGTTCCATTGTAAGAGTTGCATTATATTTTTGTAAAATAGAGATATGATGGAACACAGTTGCTGAGGATCACAGTTATATACGAGTACGAAGTTCTTTCAGTAAATAAAATAATCCTTCACGCTTTTTTTAAGGTTGGTTCCTGTTCCAGTATGCGCAATTTTGTTACGATATGTCTACTGAGGGAGAAGTGCACTTCTTCTGAAAACAAAGTGTTTTCATAGCCAAGCATTTTAATATTGAATTAACGAATATTTTACAAAATAAAATACAAATAAGTTTCCGCCGATTGACAAAAGATGGCCCCACCAGAAGCTTATGTTGAAGTTGTCAGCAGTGGCGGTTGGTCCATAAGGGCACGTTCCCCACCTAAAAAATTAAAAAAATAAATAAAAATTTTATGTCTGACAGTTACACTCGTATTTCTACACAGCAAAGTGTGTATGATACTAAGAAATGTTAAATTTTTGGTGCGACACATTTCCCTATCCCGATTCCAAAATTTGTGCCCCACCTGTTTTTTCCCTCACGAACCGCCGCTGATTGTCAGATGTAAAATCGTGATATCGTAAGTTTGGTTATCTGGTAACAACATAACCTTAAAGTATTAGTGACCCCGTATCTGCATCACACAATTTTTTTGTGCGAAAATGTCAAGTTTTGTGCTGAATAAGCGTCATTTGCGGGAACTTTTGATTTACTTTATCATCAGCATCGATTGCTTGTAGAAACATATGGTGAGGCTGCTTTAAATGAGAGAAGTTGTCGTGAGTAGTTTCAAAAGTTTAAAAACGGTGAGTTTGACGTGGAAGACAAAGAACAGAGTGGAAGGCCGAAAGTGTACGAAGACACGACAAAGTTATTCTCCTGCATGATAATGTTCCTTCACATGTTGCGGCGCCGATCAAAACCTATTTGAAAACACTTTATTGGGTCCTACCCTACCCGCCGTATTCACTAGACAGTGCTCCTTTCGATTATATCTTGTTCTGATCGATGGCACATGGTCTGTCTGAGCAGCGCATTACATCATATGAAGGTACCAAAAATTGGGTCGAGTCGTGGATATCTTTAAATGATGAAGAGTTCTTCTGGCGTGGTATCCGAACGCTGCCAGAAAGATGAGAAAAAGGAGTGGCTAGTGACTGATAATCTTTGAATAAAACGTAATGTACCGTTTTTTCACAATATATTCCTAATTTTTGATAGAAAACGGCGGAAACTTATTTGTATTCCCTCCTATAATTGGTTCTTAAATCCTGAATTCGCTTATTTGTAATGACGTTATATAAGGCCAAGTTAAAAAAAAATCATTTTAAAATAGAATTACGATATTGCGAAAGCAGGATCTTCATATGATATTTTCTAGTCTAGAGAGAATCCACTTTTCTTGAATTTTCTACTTCATACTTCTTCATACTTCATACTCACTCTTCTTCATACTGGGACACAACGTCGACAGTCATCGAATAGTAACTTAAGGGTAATTTTTTTTATAAAATTGTTTTATGAGGTCCAATGAAGCGGCCCATCATGAGAAGCAATCTCATAGATAAAAGGAAATAGGTTTATTAAGTACAAAACTATTCACTGACCCTGTATATCTGAAGGGGACAGTTTTCGTAAATGTTTTCCATCAACCAGCTTCATTTTGCAAATTATCAAATTCCAACCAGAAAACCGTTTATGTATATTGAATGATGAGCGCTAAAACTGTACAATTGCATCATCGTAATTTCAGAAGACGTAGAAATATGCTAATTTAGATTCCTTAATTAAGCACAAGCTACTTTAAATATTAAAACAGAAAACATCCTAGGCTTTTAGTTATGTAGCTAAAATGAGAACAAAAAGTATCATTCCGTTTTCGTTTTCATTTAATTCACGGTGTAGGCTTTTCGATTTGTTTGTTTTTTATAAATATAAATTGTTGTCGTTTGAAAAAGGTGACGTTTCTCGTAGGAATGTCTCGATACGACATTAAATATTCTTCAACTATCACTTTCTGGCGTTGAGGTGTACGGAATACTACGCGACAAATCTGGGACAAATTCTTGCCTAAATGATGGCTGTTTACGTTATTTATTTCTCATTTGTCTTCTTTAATCGGAGTTTGTGGTCATTGCGAATTTGTATTTAAAAAACTGATTTTAATGTATGATTTCTTGCCAATTGTTGACACTTTCAAATTTTCTATCGAGATAGTATTAATGGTTATAAAATGAGATTATTGGGTGTAGTGCTTTGAAAATTCCATTTCAAATGATAAACTTTTACTTTTGGTATAGATTTATAGAATATATTGCAAGATATATTTTCTAGAAACGACATTTAATTGTTTAATAACACATTTTATTTAAAACGGCTTTTGTGTAACTTATTTTGTAAATTTATGAATATAATATTATCCCATTGATTTACTAATTTATTGCGACTGTAGCTAAGATTAAATGTTTATTATAGTAACTTCTTTCATTCCATTTATATAGATACAGGGTGTAAGGGAAAGTACCTTCGTAAATTTAACCAACCATTCTTCACGCCATTTTAAAGAAATAATTTAAGGGTTTTCGAGAAAAAAATTGCAGAGTTAGTATATCACCTGTTAAAAAGATATAATAGGAATTAACATTTTAAGCATATATGTTGGAAAGCAAATTTGGCTAATATTAAGTGGCTATTACTTACACGAATAAACTACAAATAAACTAATGAATATATTAAATTAATGTATTAATGTTAAACCATCGTTTTTCAACCTAGTGGTCGCTACCCTTAAAAAAGGGTATAGACCTTAAATAAGACCCGTATACAAAACACCCTTTTGTTAAAATATTTTTAATTAATTTAATAAAACAAGTGTTAGAAAATTAAATATTACTATGTAATGACAATATAATAAAATAAATTAAAGTTAATAGCCAAAGTTCTTCTATACGCGGATCATCATTGCAAACACATATAAGCAAATTATTTTTTCGTGATGATAGACGATTTTTTTATTTAGTTTTTAAAGCCACCATAGACGAGAAGCTTTTTTTGCATAAGTAAAAAGTAGCGAAGGGGATCAATGTTTTCAAAGCTTCCGTTACTAGGCTTCCGTATTCACATCGGCGTCCAAACCAAAACTTATCTAAATATTGAGTTACAAATTCCAGTTGTAGACTTTTGTCGGGCGATAATTCAATAAATTGGTTTTGAATCTCAACAGGTACCAATTGAGAACCCATATTTTCGACAAATCGTTTTTACTATATAGAAAATATTCCTATAATTGGATTTTTAATTCGCGTAAATGTGTTTTCATGGTATTAGATCGTTTGTAATAACAGAATTTTCTAAATCCATATTTTTGATAATATAATCAGAAGTTAAAGTGAATGCATTAAAATTCGTTTTTTCAAGGCCAAATACTAAACTTCTTGATGAAGGCATTGACTTCATTCATGTCTGTCATTAGTAAAATGTTGTTGTTACGGCTTCGTTACGAAATAGTATCCAAGTCATTTAAATGTGAAAATATATCACTCAAGTATGCCAACAGCAATAAAGTTTCTCCATCTTGTAAAAATTATGAAAATGAGCTATTTTTATCTGTAAAAAACATTTTCAATTCATCTCGCAATTTAACCACCTGACTTCAGCATGGAAAAGCAGTGAGTCGTATTTGGCACCCATTTCTTCGCACAATGTGGAAAGCAATCTAGCTTGCATCAAAACGACATTTACTTGTTTAATAACACATTTCATTTAAAACGGCTTTTGTGTAACTTATTTTATAAATTTATGAATCTAATATTATCCCATTGATTTTCTAATTTATTGTGACTGTAGCTAAGATTAAATGTTTATTATAATAACTTCTTTCATTCTATATATATATATATATATATATATATATATATATATATATATATATATATATAGGGTGTAAGGGAAAGTTCAAGGCGTATAATCCAAATACTAAGCTTCTTGATGAAGGCATTGACTTCATTCATGTCTGTCATTAGTAAAATGTTGTTGTTACGGCCTCGTTACGAACTAGTATCCAAGTCATTCCAGTGTGAAAATATATCACTCAAGTATGCCAACAGCAATAAAGTTTCTCCATCTTGTAAAAATTATGAAAATGAGCTATTTTTATCTATAAAAAACATTTTCAATTCATCTCACAATTTAACCACCTGACTTCAGCATGGAAAAGCAGTGAGTCGTATTTGGCACCCATTTCTTCGCACAATGTGGAAAGCAATCTAGCTTGCATCAAAACGACATTTACTTGTTTAATAACACATTTTATTTAAAACGGCTTTTGTGTAACTTATTTTGTAAATTTATGAATCTAATATTATCCCATTGATTTTCTAATTTATTGCGACTGTAGCTAAGATTGAATGTTTATTATAATAACTTCCTTCATTCTATTTATATATATATATATATACATATATATATATATATATATATATATATATATATATATATATATATATATATATATATATATATATATAGGATGTAAGGGAAAGTTAGTTCAAGGCGTATAATCCAAATACTAAGCTTCTTGATGAAGGCATTGAGTTCATTCATGTCTGTCATTAGTAAAATGTTGTTGTTACGGCCTCGTTACGAACTAGTATCCAAGTCATTCAAATGTGAAAATATATCACTCAAGTATGCCAACAGCAATAAAGTTTCTCCATCTTTTAAAATTATGAAAATGAGCTATTTTTATCTGTAAAAAACATTTTCAATTCATCTCGCAATTTAACCACCTGACTTCAGCATGGAAAAGCAGTGAGTCGTATTTGGCACCCATTTCTTCGCACAATGTGGAAAGCAATCTAGCCTGCAATGGTCGAGTATAAATAAAAATAACAATTTTTACGGCTTCTGACTGAACATTTTCTGTAAATTCTTTTTTATAAATTATAAAATTCTGTGAAGAAAGCAGTGCATCCATACCATATGTAGCATAATGTCGTCTAATTTTAATATCACACTGTTTTTCACCGTTACGGGTTTCACCGCATCAGTACATATCGCAATGCATTTAATTAAAGTTCAAGTTTTCAAATTATTGATTGATTTGTCAGTTACTTTGTGATAGTTCATTTTTTAAAAAGGAATAAAACTTTTAAAAGTGATAGATAACAAAGTAAAAAATTGTCCACGTTTTCGTTTTGTGTTGCATCAATAAAAGCTTTAAAGAGTATTTTCTTTAATTGACCCCTCTCATTCGTATCGGACAAAACACAAAAATTGCAAAATTGGACACATCTGTTGACACGTCGAATTGAATAGTTGAGCATTCACGTAATTTAACTTTTTCAATTATTTGATCGCGAATATCATTGGTCATTTCATTAATATGTCTCGATATTGTGTCATTTGAAAATGGTATAATTTGCAAGGGTTTTGCTCGTTCTGGACTTATCATCACATTGACCATATCAATGGCAGCGGGTAAAATGAGCTTTTTCGCAATCGTGTGGGGCTTAAACTAACCGGTCGATTTAAAACTTTAAACTTTAAAACTTTAATAAACGTCAAATTAACATACTGTAGTGAGGGGGTCGTAACGTTTTTTACCTAACTTTTTGTCTATTTAGTGGGTCGCGGCATTAAAAAGGCTGAGAAAGATATGTTATGCCAATGTTAAACAAAACATCAGCCAATATCAATCGGCAATATCAGCAGTAACGTGAACACAATGTCATTTGCATATTGCGACAAAAATTATTTCAGTGTTGGTCGGTTCGTGCATTTAAATTTGTAATCTAATAACAAAAATATATTATATATGCGAATATCATGCTGCGCTTTGTGAATCGGTTCTGAAGTCGAAGAACAAATTTTATATATTGTTGAAGATGATTTTACCAGAAGTACTCGAAGTATTACGCCCAAGCTAGAATTTATCATGTATAAAGGCTGCGAGCACCCTTACCGGCTGATTGTTCACACGTGTAAAAATATTTTGAATGATTTATTGGTCAAAACCAAAGGAATCCACATTTTTTGTTCAATATTTTACCGACGAAGCTTCTTTCACCAGAAATGAGATGGAGGGCACTTTGAACAGTTAATATAATAAAACAATTAATCATGTGTTTCTTAATGTGACGTGAGTCATGTATTTGTGAATGTGTTATAATGTAAAAAATTAGTGCTAGTAATTGCAACTCTGACATTAAACGACAATAATATGTAAGTTTTCCTTTATCTTTGTAACAAAAAGAACCACATTTTTATTGAAAGCTATATAATAAATGGCTATAAAAATATTACATTTTAGTTTCAAATAAAACCTTAAGAGGTATTGCCATAAGAACTGAATTCTTTCGAATGAAATAAACACGACAATCTAAATAAGAATTGGCTTGTACGTTGGTAATTGTTAAGAAAGTTTTTAACACATTCTGAAAAGTTCTGACCTGTTTTCCGTGGAAATGGTTGAATTTTGGGTACATTTAAGGAAACTTTTTGTTCAAATAAATGAACAGAACCTTTGATACTTTCTTTTATCCCTGTATATCTATTTCTGTTCAGACTCTCTCTTCTCTACGCCAATTCAGTTATAAATTTTAGTTTACGTCTGTATAGCACATTGGTGACCTTCCCCTGGATCTTTTTCCCTGGTAAGGTCTCCATAGTAATATAATTTTTGCATAATGATGCTACTGCAATCTGGATACCTGTCCGGTAAAATTGAACTTAATCCCGCTATTTACTCTTCAACATGTTTAACTTTAGTTATATCTCTAATTCACTCTAATCCACTCTATCCAGGATCCACTGTTCATAGCTCTGTTTAATCTAGTGCAAAAAATGATTCTGACGGAGAGTGGAATCAATGCCAAAGGGTTGATATATGGCACCAGACATCAATGTCTAGCCAATGTCGACGACATTGTATTGATGAAGAGATCCAAGGAATAAATAGTTAGGGTGTTCAAGATGTTGGAAAAAAAAACCAAGAGAATATGGCCCAACAATTAACGAAAACAAGACTAAATATATGGTAATGAAATATAGTACCAGAGGACTGCCCCCTAATTTTAATTCAATTTATTAATTGTGCAGAAATTAACAAATATAACATAGAGAATGTTCAGCAAGGGGAATATATAGGAGTAATACTAACGTGTAAAGGGGACGAAGATAAATAAATAGATAAATGACTAGCGGAAGGAAGCAAAGCCTGCTTTCAAAAAAAAATGTTTTCAAATATTTTAAGTGAAAAGAATATAACAAGAACAGCAAAAGTAAGAGTGTACTAAACAATATTAAGGTCCATGGTTACCTATGCATGCGATACATGTACAATGACAAAGAAGAAAGAAAGTAAACTAGAAATCTGGCAACGTAAAATTATAATTATAAAAGAACAAAGAAAGAACAAAAAAACAAACATTGTTTAGGTGGTGACAGCACATAGAGAGTATGTCAGTCGGGAAATGGTTTAAAAGTATACTGATGAGAGAAAAGAGGGAAGGAGAAGGAGTCGAGGAAGAAATGGCTAGATGTAGTGATAAAAGATTTGAGGAAAATAGAAATCAGCGACTGGAAGAATGGGGCTTTGAGCCGAAAAAGATGGAAAAGAAGACCGAAAGAAGAGATCCCAAAGCCAAGGGCCACTAGTACAGGACTAGTGGCCCTTGAGAGCTGAATATTATATGGTATTTTAGTTCTTTACTTTATAGATCCAGAATTGAAAATCTGACATTCTCATCATTTTCAATGTCCTCTTCAATGTAACTTTGTCCAAATCTATGAGCAAACTAAAGGCTCATCTGATTCCTGATTGTGAACATTAAAATATATTTATTTATTATA
Source organism: Cosmopolites sordidus (assembly GCA_031761425.1). Lineage (NCBI taxonomy): Eukaryota > Metazoa > Arthropoda > Insecta > Coleoptera > Curculionidae > Cosmopolites > Cosmopolites sordidus. The sequence goes on along the minus strand of JARFXV010000813.1, from coordinate 298,551 downwards.
TACTCAAACTTGGGTAAAGTTACATTGAAGAGGACATTGAAAATGATGGGAATGTCAGATTTTCAATTCTAGATCTATAGAGTGAAGAAACGTAACATTTTAAAAGTTCATTTTTAACATCTACATTTGGAAGAAAAAATATTTTGGGCATTTGAAACAATTTAATTTTTTAACGTGAAGGCCAATGATATGGTATATCAATGACGAAGGGCTTTGTTATCTTTGGAAGAAATTTTTGTCCGTTATTGTAAATTTTTGCAAAAATTCTCCCGAACCTGTGTAAACTATCAACAAATTTACTTCAATGGCGATTTGTCTGACATCTAATTGATTAGTCGTTAATATTCTAGGTATTCAATAGGTAAAATTTTTTTTAAGACTCAATTAGTAGTGCCAAATCGTTTTACACTGCACACTGAAAAGTTACATGTGTCTAATATAAAGTTTACGCTAATGCTTCATTATTATATGATTAATTAGATTAACATTTTCTCTGATCAAAACTGTTTTTCAGGCCAGTTTATAATTACTTGATAAAATGAATGTAACATTTAATACACTGGTCATATTATCAAGAATATATTATGATAAATTATTTTTATAGATATTCTTTATGGCAGCTCTTGCAATAATTTGTGAATTACCTTCGTAGATTAAACTCGAAGATATTTACCAATAAACACCAAATCACTTTTTTAAATATCTCGACGCGCGTTTCACTAACCATGTTAGCATCATCAGGAAATAATGTAATGTAATTCTAAAACTAAACTATGTTCATTTATATTTGTTGACTGAATTTGTTGACTGGTTGTCATATAAATGAACATATTTATATGACAACCGTATCCAATAAAACATGTAAAAATCATGACCTGTGAAGTTAACTAAGTGTTACATTAATATAATTATTAATAGTAGTTAATAATAGGAAAAGTTTACTGAATGGAATAGGTTCTTTATCTCGGTTCATGGTTTTCTTACATTACATTTATTTGTATGCTTTCATACGAAACCAAACCCATATTATTATTTAAACTTTTCACAAGTCTTAAATTACCAATATGTATATTATGGTTATGCTCGAATGAATGTTAGGTAACTTAAGATTTTTTAGTTCTCCTATGTGTAATATGGGTAATGTGTTCTTTATACCTGGTTAATATGGATTTTTTAGTTAGCCCAATATGTAGCCTGATACACTGTTTTTATCGATTTAGCTTTAGAAACTAAAATTAAAAAAATAAAAGCACAAAGACATCATCATTAGATTCATATCAAAATTTTAGTATTCTATTTCAGAATGAAAAACAAAATATTAAATTAATGTAGAAATGAGGAAGTTATATCACCAACATTTTTTTTTTATCTTGAATTTTTTTATTTCAGTATGATAGTTTCACGTGAACAAATCACGTACAGAAAAAGTTTAAATAATGAATGACAGGGCAAGTGGTTTCCGGTGAAATTGTGATAATTACGTGTGTCCAGATCAATGCCTAGAATGTTAATTGATGATTATTTGGACACACCCAATTCACCACGTTATAATTCGTGATGGAAGAAAGAAAATGTTCATTATGTACATCGGAAATCAAGAACATTTAAAATGATTGCCGTTCTAAAATCCTGTTTAGATGACTAAATAGTCGAAAATATGGGGTATGGCATTATTATTTCCGATAAATTCGAATGTAACTATAAAAATCATCTTAATTATACCTTCGTCTATTTGAATCGATCCTATTTAATTAAAATAAATTCACATAAAATAGTTATTAGGTGCTATTTTTTTCATAAAAAATAAACAATTATTAATATATAATTTTTTTATTTTTAATTATTAATATATAATTTGTCAAACAATAATTAATATATTCATAGAAAAAGTGTACATCATTTTCTATAACGTTCAGGTACAATTTAGATTTTGCAACGATAGAAGGACTTGTTTTTAGAAACAATTTTTTTATAAACCCATTTTGAAACATCTTTAAATATTAAAAAACATTGTCAAAAATAGCGCGTCGTATCAATTCGAAAAAGTGTTAATCAAGTGGTGCTAAGTCCGGATAGTGGTCTGAGTGTGGAATAGTTTTGCGTTCAACAATGTTTTCTAAATATATCCAGCACTACAGAGTTAAGCCAGCACTACACAGCTGATTTGGAACTACATTTTTACTCACTATGGTAATATTCTCATAGACCTTGTTCCCACATTTATACTTACGAGGTCTTGTTTACGTTACCGATCCAATTTCATCAAATCATTAATCAATCCTTGATAGTTGACCCATTTGGTCCACTGTTTTAACAAAAATTTCCACAAAATTTCGTTCCATCTCGGCAAAATTTCCATCAAATTTGAAATCCGTTTTAACAATAATTGTACGCTGTTCTTTAATATAACGTCCTATATTTTCTAAATGGAAGAATCATAAATATAAATGTCAAACAATATATGTGCTTACAATATATGCGTCATACAATATGTGTCATATATATGTGTCATACAATATATGCGTATATATATGCTTACTCTCTTGGTTCTGCGTCATTAAGTTTTCTTAATGGATATAATTTTGGTTAAAACTTTGTACATTACTGATAGGCGGCAAGTGGACGGTAGTTCTTTAAATCTTCCTGTGCTCCTTTTTTTTATGTAAAAGAATCACTTATGCATTTTTCTATAAGTTGGGTACTTTTTGTTCTTTGATGCTTTTTGAGTATAATATTAACTTTTATAAGCTTTTAACATCCCAACACTTAAACTATACTTTCCTTGAACTTTGCCATTTTTCATCGAGTCTATATCCTTTATCACTTCCTCCACCAGGATATCCGGCATTTGTTGTACCATCCTCACGCATTAAAGCAAAAATTTGCATCTTTTTCTTTCTCAATTTCTGTTTAGCTTTGCACTAGCTGCATGTTGAATCGGCGCGCTTCCGCTCGAATACGTTTTCTTATGGTCTTACGAAGCTCACTGTACTCAACCCTGCCAAAAGGAGTGTCTGCATTCCTCATTGTCCGTCGTTTTTTCATAAAACAATGGTCTCATTGGAGATTTTTGACTGTTTAAAACATTTATCTTCTGGTGTTATTAAAGCAACCGTTTCTTTACGGCACTTTAATACATAAGTATACAAAGGAATAAAATAACATAATCCAAAATTTAAACACCAAAAGAATGGATAAAGAAAATATATTCTACAAAAAAACAATGAAAAGTTACAATGTACACATATAAAATCAAAACAAGATTTTTAACTAATCCAAGTGAACACTACTTAATCTAAGCTTTAATTATTCAATTCTTCTATTGGAACCTTTGGTGTGAAACATTAAACTTGAAGAGATTTACCACTAAACACCAAAACACTTTTTTCAACTACTTGACGCACGTTTCGCTAACTATGTTAGCATCATCAGGAGATGATTTAATCTTTAGTTCTTACTTAAAGGCTCCTACCGGTAGTTCAAAAAATGTCTAACACACCAAAATTTAATAAGTCGATAGCTTACATCCCATAAATCTGGAAATATTATAATATAGAATTGAAAAGCTGTTAGTTCTACCATGTGAAATTCGGATGAAAGTATAAATTTATTATACATATATGAAGGTAAATCATTCACCATTTAATTTGGGAGTAATTTGTACGTAAGAAGAGTAATTTGGTAAAAAATGTAATATACCCAGGCTACAATAATTAAGATGTTAAGAAATTAAAAACTCGATCAAATAGTAGTTTTATTCAACAAGTTTTTTTATTTATGATAAATAGATTATATTCGGACATTACCTTTTTTAAACTCACTCTGATGCATATAAAAACACTTTCCTCTCATCGTACACCTCAAAATTTGTTCAATAATTTTGAAAGTGATATTATCGACAAACAGATAAATATTCACAAATACCGTGATTTCAACTTCTACTAAGAAAAATTACTGATAAAATGATTGATGAGAATGATTTACTACTACAAGGAGCTATACTCCTCTGTAAATTAACTTATAGATCATGATTAACGCATCTCGATTAAATATTATTGATATCATTGTTCATCGAATTAACCGCAACCGGAACATCATCCACAGCACAGTGAGCATAAAGCTGAACTTCATCAGTAGGTAAGTCACCTCTAGATGGCGGTGCGGGACATCAACTTCTACACATTAACTACATATTTCCCTCACTATGGTATTTAAAGTTAAAAGTATTTATATTTAAAAATACTTTCGTACGATACTAGATTCAAAGAAATTTACGACTAAACCCCGATTTACTTTTTTAAAGTTTCTTCTTTAACTCTTTGAGTTTAGTGTTTCACCGAAGATTCCAAGAGAATAATTGATCTACCGTACGATAGACTGTATGTCTCAGTGGATATAGATAAAAGATAAAGAAAATTTGTACGGGCGGATAGCTTATCTATTATCTATATATACTATTGTAGTATATATATATATATATATATATATATATATATATATATATATATATATATATATATATATATATATATATAATTCAGTCTCCGTATGTTTGTGCTCGCAAAAATTCGAAAAGTGGTCGATCGATTTGAAATTTTGATACAACGTTGCCTTTCAATACGCACGTGTTTTTATAGTAAAATGAAATCTGTCAGATTCCGGGTGCCCGCCGAGCGTAATTTCGGCGTATTCCAAGCGTTTTCATAAGAGGAAGAGCCATTCTAGCGGCTAAAAATGTCGACGTACACAATACGAACATCATTCCAAGCAGAATCGCAGGTGAAAAAGTGACATACAAATCCATTGACTCCATGATGAACCAAACTGATTTTTTCCAACGAAATTTCTTAATTCACTTGATGTTCCCGGATTACCATTACACATTTTAAATTTGAAAATGATGAAGACGTAGTACTTCCACAAATACCACTCATTCCAACCGTCATGGCGTTCGAGTTCAAAAGATTTCAATTTCTAATATGCTAGATGCTATGACTATTAATAAAGTGCAAGGGTAATCTTTGCAAGTGTGAGGTTTGAATTTAGAAAGCGAATACTTCTCTAATGGGCAATTATACGTTGCATGCTCCAGAGTCGGTAAACCGTCTGATCTTTATGTTTATGCAGAAAATGGACAAACAAAAAATGTAGTCCACTCACTAGCTTTACAACAAAAAATTATTTTCTGTGAAAACATCTTTTTTCTTGTTTTCCTTTTATTCCACAGCAGAGATATAGAAACACAAAGCAGGGTATTAAATTGAATGATGTGTTTCCTTGGTGAATCTATGTTCGCTAAAATACTTTTATTTACTTCCCTATTCATTTCACATCAGGTCACAGCGAAGCGTGTATATATATGAACATTTTGTTAGGTGCCTGACTGGGACGAGCCCCACCCATCCCTTCAATTGGATTCAATATATATATATATATATATATATATATATATATATATATATATATATATATATATATATATATATATATATATATATATATATATATATATATATGCATTTTTGTTGGTTGATGACTGGAGACAAGCCCCACCCATCCCTTCAACTGGAGGGCATATGTTTCGTCTCTTGATTAGACTCTTCAGGGCACCTACACATGCTCCCCCATCAAGAATAGGGAGACCCTATCCACAGCCAACAACCAATGTTTTCGCCGACTTCCCGTCGGATGGTGTATATATATATATATATATATATATATATATATATATATATATATATATATATATATATATATATATATATATGAAATGTCAGATTTCTTTGGACTGCGTCTAATGAGACAACAGTAGTTGAGTGTCATCACACACCCAACCGTTGGGCTCCACAATCTCATGTGAAACACACAACAACCTGCGTCTCCGCCTTAATGAGCATTTTTGTTGGTTGATGACTGGAGACGAGCCCCACCCATCTCTTCAACTGGAGGGCATATGTACACTCAACTATTGTTGTCTCATTGGACAAGGACATTGTCAAAGAAATCTGACATTGCATATATACGCCATCCGACGGGAAGTCGGCGAAAACATTGGTTGTTGACTGTGAATAGGGTCTCCCTATTCTTGATGGGGGACATCAAGATATATATATATATATATATATATATATATATATATATATATATATATATATATATATATATATATATTACCTGAAAAGAACCTAGAATTTGAACTCGCTTAGAGTAGTGCAGTATCATGGAAAATTTTGGCAGCATGGATTTTGAGTAAGCTTTTATCCTAAATACCTAACTGATGTACTAAAGAAAGAAAAACGAATATGAGCCAGTTTAATTAGTACACAAAAAATCCAAGAAAACTGAAAAGTCGAATTTAGCATTTTATAATTTTTATTTACGTTCTTCTCGAATACTAATGTTACAGAAGACGCACCTTCGTTATTTATAATTCTTAATTTCACTAGGATATGCTGCATTCCTTCATACTATGAAAAATATGTTTTTAAATGGCGGAAGTACATCATAGGTCGCGTTTCTTAGCCACAATCAAGTCCAGTCATTTTATCAACCTATTTCAACTAATTTACATTATCTTTGAGACCGTGGGCAGATTCCTAGACATTTTCCGTCCGTCTTTCATTAACTACGTTTTAACAATTTTAATTTGTCGAACATTAGACTTAATTTCCCGCAGCGCAGGAAAACATTTCTAATGTAAAATAATATGAAATTAAATTTAAAAGCGTTTTATGTAATTGTTAATTAAGAGCAAGCGACACCAATTGCGCCGAGAACCAGAAGTGATTCTTACTTTCTGGTTTGATACGGGTACATTAATTTAAAAGAAAAAGTAGAATTAAGATATACGAAGTGACATAAAACTGAAAGCAAAAAGAAAGAATTAATTTTTTTCTTTTTAAATGTCGGTAAAATTGGTTACTAAAAACGAATGAGGATAAGAAATTGTAAAGATCACGAAACAAATGCAATTTATTTGTATTATCGGATTAGATAATTTGTAAATTATAATTATTCACATGCAAAGAGCAATAGAGCGGAAAGATGGAATAGCCATGTAATATACGAGGGTAATTCCAATATAAAAATATTGTTTTATACATATTTTTTATTTATAAAATAACACAAAAAACATAGTCTCTTCCACGCTATACACATTTTTCTCAGCGGTTTCGAACTTTGTAAATTATTTGCTCGTAGTAACTTTGAGATCGGGTCATCGGCTAATTGCCCACGAAGTTCTTAACATCCTGATCGTAGTCGAATCGTACCTCTCCAGGTGCATCTTTTAAGGCCGCAAACAAAAAATAACCACACGGTGACAAATCTGAGATGTATGGAAGATGTTCAATGGTTCCCAATGCATATTCTGCCGTTTTTCCTTTGTAAAAACTGCTGTGTGTGCCCTGGCGTTGTTATGGAAAAGGAGGACGTTTCTGATGGGGACACTGCGTTTTTTGCTTCTGTAAGCGGATTTTGTTGCCCCCAACAGCTGGCAGTAATAAGCAGCATTGACCTTACGTCGATCATGTAGAAAATAAATCAGCAAAACTTCCTTCCAGTCGAAAAAAACGGTCGCGTGAACCTTACCGGCTGAGAGATAAGTTTTGGCCTTTACAGGGCAGGATTCGTCTTTTCTTCGCCATTCTGTACTTGTCATTTTTGATTTTGGAGTGTAATAATGCACCCACGTTTCATACATTTCACGATACGCTTCAAAAAAGTCTCTTCTTCCCACCGAAATCGAATCAGAAGACTCTTACTGATTTTCAATAGGATGTTTTTTTGATCTTCGTTCAACAACTTGAACCTAAGATGATTTCTGATGATTGTTTGAACACTTCCAAAGCTAATACCCACCTTTAAAGCGATTTCATGAATAGTGATCCGCTGGTCACCTTCGATAAGATCGCGAACTGTATCAATGTTGATAGTAGTGATACTTGACCTTGGACGTCGATTATGACTTACATTTATCACACTTTCTCATTCATTCTTAAACTTCTTAGCCTAATCAAACACTTGGGTCTTAAACAGGGTATTGTTCCCATACTGAACCTTCAACCGAGTTAATATTTCGGATGGTTTAACTCTTTCCTTGATTAAAAACTTTATTATAACCCGTTGCGCAACCGACGGTTGAATCTGTTGCTCACTTATGGCTGTGCTGACAAAAGAACTGAGTAAAACAGCTCACCGAGCGTTTTCCCTACTCCTACATTGCACTGCAACGATCTATACTGCCAGCCCACTCGTGATTGGCTGTGGAAAGGAATTATAAAATTCCGGCTTATATTTGATTCGCCTTCATAAGAAATCATCTTCATAAGAGCTATATATTTTTAATTTGGAATAATTACAAAACGATATAAGACATTAACCTGCCTTTTTTATTTTAAATAATGGTTCAGAGCATTTTTATTTAAAAATTATTTTATGTAAATCAACGCTTCTGGATTAAAAAAAATCTATTCTGGAATATTAATTTTTGATCACTTTGCTATTTATTTCATCAACGTCACGAATAATATTGGTTTTAAGGTCGTTGAGAGCTTGTAGTTTATTGATATTAACCAAGGATTTCACATAACCCTACTATCGGCATTTGTTGAGATTTCATGCTGATTGAACTTTTCTCAATAAATTTATCGCGAGATATATGGCATGGAGAATCATCTTGTTGAAATCACTTGTCGCCCAAATCAAAATCATTCAATTCAATGTCAGAAAAAATCAGTAATGTTTCGATAGCGTTTTCCATTGACAGTAACTGCATTTTCATTTTCAAATAAATATGGTCCAATTATACCTCCCATTTATAAACCACATTAAATAGTAAATTTGTTTCAAGTACAGCATGTGAATTTTCTTCACTCCAAATGTGACAATTTTGCTTATTTACGAAATCATTTAACCAAAAATGGGTTTCATCGAGGAAGAGAATCTGTTATGAAATAATGGATCTGTTTTAAGTTGCTCTAAAACCCAATCTCCAAATGTCTACGCAACAAATGGTTATTGGGTCTGTATTCTTGAGCTAACTGTATTTTATGTATCTTGAAATTTTGCACATCTTTATGAAGAATATTCCGTAGAGTGTCATAAGAAAGCCCAAGTTCTTGAACGACGTGTAATTGATTGTTATGGATTTATATTCACATATAAATGATGTTTTCAGCAATACGTTTAAGATTTTGACGGGTTGAATTGTTAACATCACAAACACACCCTTGGATTCGATTTTTTGAATTAAATTATTAACAGTGAGCTCTGTAGGTCGATCATGTTGACCATGAATTTAACGTAAGGCTCGAAACGTAGTCCGAATAGATTCATTATTTTTATAATAAATTTGATCAATTTGTATACGATGTGCAACTGTACATTTTTTCATGGTGATTTGCCTAATAATAAGGAATAAAAAAAGCTGTTATATATATTTTTAATGAGGGGATTAGGAAATTTTGTCAAGACATCCATGTGTCTGATGTTCAGTGACATGGAAGTGCCGGATTTATGCTCTTTTTGGGATCATGTCTACCACCTAAAACCCTTCTCCTCTAGGATATTTCCTAAATCAACATCCAGTTATTTAGAAAACTAACAAAAAATATGTTAAATATCTGGGTGTATACCTGGATACCAGATTAACGTGGAGAATTCACTTAATTAGCAAACTCAACGAAGGGTATGTCAGACTCTCTCAACTTTACCCGCTTATCGCGAATCGCGAATGAACCTTACTGCTAAACAAATCACTAATTCGGCCTTTAATCCTTTATGCATGCGTTATTCGGGGCAATAAATGGCCTATCAATGTAAAAAATATGCAGGTTTTTCAAAACAAAATATTACGAATAATATTACGAACTGCAACTCTTGCTCGATCTTGAACGATTATCTTTAGAACAATTGTAATTGTTGAGCAGACCATCCAGCGCCCTTATCGCAGACTGTTCTAATAACGCACTGTTTGAAACATACAGATCATGTAATCTGGTGTTATCTTGCTGAAATATAAGATTTGGACGCGTATGCACATATGGCTTATCGGCGATCTGCAAGAATCGATTGTATAATAGGCTGAATTTGAATTTCCTTTGATGGTTACTCTGGATATATAGGAGTAGGTCATCCACCCCTAACAACATATAACCCTCCAAAGCAAATACCCCTCCAACCTTACCAAAAAAGCTAAAATGACTAAATCAAACATCAAAAACATGATGATTTGCTTTGTTTATCTTCATTCTAGTCTCCATCTTCTGAGAATGCTTTAATCCACCTGAAACTAAGGATTCCAACAACGGCAGCAGTAAATGACAGCAGATGTACAAACTAAACTTGTGAACGGACTGACATGACTCTAAAACACAAAGCCCTGTTCGTTATTGTAAGCCTTAAGTAAAAAAGGAGAGGTTCAGTGTCCAGCAATACCATAACTCAGTCACTGAGTCTCTAAAAATTCCCTCTTTTCTGTATGTATCTAAATCCCAAATATTTTTTTATATCACAATTGTCGCATCCAAAAGGCTTGTTACAAAAGTGTTTTAATTAATACATAAGATATACTGAATATTTATTTAATCTAAAGTCATTCTATCTTGTAGTGTCGGACTAAGAATATTTGCAATATATCATAATTGTTCTCTTCATTAAGTTTTGTTTTTTCCGCTGCTTATTATACTTGCTCTTCCCATTTTATACATTACTTCATTTTTTCTTGTGTTCATTCATAACTCTATTTCTTTTACCGATCGTCCTTTATTCGACGTATGTGCCCTAACCATACAAGTTATCTCTTAATACCAGTATCATTAATACCACAGTGATTTTAGTCTTACTTTCGTTAGTAGTGATTGGCAGAGTTACTCCCATAAATCAAATGTCTTTTACTACTTTTAGTCGCTACTACATTTTTATATGCCATGGTCTTTATGTTATCGGTATAGTGCGGTCCAAGATATATCGTTGACCGAATGGCTGCAATAAACTGTTATCAACCCCTGTCGTAACGAAACCCAGTAAAGTTGCAAAGAACGTAGGCAGGGGCAGATAATGATCATTGTGCCTCCGGTAGTGCTAATTTTAAAAGAAAACATTTATTTCCGATGCTAAGCAAATTGTTAAAAATGTGTATGTTTCTTTATTGAATAGGGGGCTTAATGTAAATGCAGCTGCAGCAGAAACATCTTCGTTAACGAAAACACCATTGTCTACAGTTAAAGATATTGTGACGAAGCTAATTAAAGCCAAAAAAAGTTTGTAGTGATTCTGGTAAAAGCAAATGTGTTGACGAAAGCGACAAAGATTTATGCTTTGAAAATTTATGCTATGTATGAAGAGCAAACTGTGTCTGCATTGCATTCATTGCAATAACGACTAACGAAAGATGAAACCAACATTCTTTGTAGCAGAACAGCCTCCAGAGAATATTATCTCTAATGGGTTTTGCATATCGTACCACTAATAAAAGAAAAATATTAATTGAATCACTACGATTGCGATGATGGCCGTTTGACCACTTAAACTCTATAAAAAAATACAGATTAGAAACTCGTCCCATTATCTACCTTGATGAAACATGGTTCGATAAACATGCGACGCCAGCAATAGGATGGGTAGATACATCAAGAAAATGCCAAACCAAAGTCCCAACAAACAAGGGAAAAAGAATTGCAATTTTACATGCTGGTTCCGAGGATGGATGGATTCCAAATTGTTTACGGTTGTCCTCCAAAAATATTAAACATTCAGCTTGGACTACTATGACGACACCACAGAAGATCTTTTTGAAGACTGGTTTATAAATAGTCTTTTGCTGAATGTACCTAAGGAAAGTGTAATTGTAATGGACAATGCTAGTTATCATAACCGCCAAAAAAATAAAGTTCCTAATGCAAATAACTCTAAATTGGAAATTCAGAACTATATGTTAAAAAAACGATATATACTTCGAAAATACATATAAAATAAGTGATTTTCTAAAAATATTAAAGTCATTTAATATTAAAAAGGAATATGGATGTGATACCATTGCTGCCGATATAGGACATACGGTTTTACGCCTTCCCCCGTATTACTGTATTTTTAATCCAATTGAGCATATGTGGCATCAGGTAAAATCCAATGTTAGAGCAGAAAACATTTATCCGACTCTAAGTGCAATTACTGCAACATTAATTAGGAAGGTTGTAGATAGTATTCCCAAAGAAAGTTGGAGAAGTTCGATTAATCATGTTATTAAAATAGAAGATTCCTATGTATCATTTACTAATAATATAGAACTACTTATTATTAATGTAGATCAAAGTGACAGTGAGAGTGAAAACGAATTAAATGTATAATTAAATTTAAGTTATAACTTGTATTGTAGTAATAGACAAATGTATTTATTTATTATAATTGTACTAATAAATTCAAAATACACAAACCAATAAACAATGTTTTAGTCATACATAATAATAATAATAATAATAATAAGAACAGCACTGAAGGATATCGTTCAAGAATGGAAACAACAGACATTACAAGGGAGATATTTTAAATCACTTGAGGATGACAACATTGACAAATATTTGTCTCTAAAGTGGCTTACCGATGGACTATTATATCCAGAAACAGAAGACTTCGCGACAGCTATTCAGGATAAGGTAGTAAAGACAACACATTATGAGACATATACTACACATGGATGTTGTCGACAAGTGCAGGAAGTGCGGTGGTGTGGGAGAAACCATTGAACATCTTATTGAAGGGTGTCCAGTTCTTGCCCCTAACGCTTACCTAGGCATGCATAATCAGTAGGCGAAAATTATACACCAGCAAATCGCTTTAAAGCACTCGCTATTTAATAAGATACCTCCACCATATTGTAAGTTCACGCCTTCCCCCATATTTGAGTCAGCCGATACCATTCTTTACTCGGATAGACCAATTACACCAAATCGGACGGTTGACTATAATAGGCCGGATATTGTTCTAATAGGCAAAAAACAGAGGAGAGCTTTCATAATTGATATTCCGATACCACTCTCTCACAACATCAGAAAAACTGAAATGGAAAAAGTCACGATATATGAAAATCTTGCATTTGATCTGAAAAATTAATGGAAACTCCAGAAAGCAGAGGTGTTACCTTTTGTTATATACGCCGAAGGCCTAGTAAGCAAAACCTTTTCCAAATACCTGGACATTTTTGGTGTTTCAAAATCGATTACAACCGTAGGACGAGCAGTTCTCTTACAAACTTGCCACATTGTTCGTAAGGTACTAAGCTGAATGGGAGGAGCTGTACTGCTTTCTCATCTTGGCATTGTAAACCTGACCAACCTAGGCTGAGATGAGCGATTAATCATGTTTGTCATAGTAATAATAATGGCGGTGGGACAACGTGGGACAACGTACCGTGCTCTTGCAAACGTGTCACATTGTTCGTAAAATATTATGCTACAGTGAGAGGAGCTGAATTGCTTTTTCATCTTGGCATTGGAATATCGACCAGCATAAGCTGAGATTCTACATTAAGGATAAGCAGAAGAATAATAATAATTATAATAAGGCAGGGAGCGGAGAGTCCATTTGGTGAGTGGTGCCACCACCTTCCCGAGCTGAAAGGAGTAAACTTCTAAAAAAAAATCCCCAAGCTCAAGGTGGAAATCCATCGTGCCGAGGAGCTGAATGGTGCAGGGTTAAAGTGTTTCTAACGATGTCTCCGGACATCTAGCGTCCTCCGGTGGTAAATAGCTCTCCCATGGTAAATCAGGGCTCTGCCTTGGGTGACCGTTTTTCCCTTGAATCCAAATATATTTATGGAGAATAAAATACATAATAATATTATACAAGGCGGCATGGTTTTGCGGGCAAAAACCCTTCGGAACCGTCGGGAGGATTTGTCCGGGGTTGGAGAATTTGGATCGAGTGGCGGTTCCCAACTCTATGGCACCACAAGAATGGCAACGAACGAGGCATTCGAACAACAATTAGATCATTTAAGTGTAGCAATATCAAAGACTTCACTACAAAATCAACTAAATTCCCCGGAACTTGCTGGCTCGCCCCCAATAAGGAGGGCTGTCACTAGGACCGAACGCACTCCGCGTATCAGATGGACACGCGAAATGGATATTGATGTAATGCGACCTTATTACTACATAAACCAGTGAGAAGATAACCCGCTACCTGGATGGAGGCATGCACTCCACCAAGAATATAAAAAGAGGTCCCCTGAAAGTCAGCTGTCGGAGCAAAACTTAGTTGACCGTAAAAATTTAATTCTAAGGAAACTCTATCTAATTGAATCGAAATTAATAAATATCAAGAGAGAAATCGGCAATGAACTACATCAACACATTGCATGTCAAGAATACCAAGAATGTACTAAAAGCCTTCTTAATTCGAATAGAGAGGAGCAACAAGTAGAACAAACTCGAAATGTATCACCAGAAGCCTCATCGTCTGAAAATGAAGAATCAATCTCGCAACGTAACTTTTCTAACATACGAGAGATGTTTTACAGCAATTTGACCAGTTTTGCTGGCTCAAATCTATTGAATAGACCAAAAATTCTAGTACTGCGCCATATTGCAAAATGCACGTATTACTCTGATGCGGATTAATTGATTAAATTAAGAGTTTTGGAATCACATCTATCTGGGATAATAAATACAAGCGATATGCATCTTGCATTAAATTGTGTATCATTAACTGCCATCGAAATTTCAGACCAAATGACTTATAACCATAATGCGGCCGTGCGCTACCTCTACTTATAACCATAAGCGTAGTATCCAGAAAAATACACCTGTCTGGAAAACGTGCCTTGAAAACAATATCGATCATTTTCGGAGGACAGTTGACATTATCTCAGAGTTGTCTTTATCTGACATTTATCATTACACATTTATCTCTTTCTGGTAACCAGTCAAATAAAGTAGCGAGAAAAGCAAAAATAATTGCCAATAAATCTGACATTGACTTCGATGATTCAATCCTGACCTGAATCTAAAAGAATGGTTTAGGCAGAAAGCTAAATCGAAAGGGGCTAGGCTAGCAAGATATAATGAACTAGAAAAGCGAAAACATTAAAGTTCAGTATTTACAAATAGCCAAAAGCAATTTTATAGAGAACTCCAAACAGAAGATAATAGTAAGTCAGAACTTAAGAATATGGATGTATCTTCTTTTGCAGAATATTGGAGATCGGTTTGAAAAAATCAGACGGCTACGAAAAATTGTCTCCTTGGGTTAAAACCAGTCAAGAGCAGACAAATGCTCTCGCAGATATGGAGTGTAATGATTTCACAGCGATTGATATTTGCACTGCTGTCAGGAAGACTCACAACTGGAAGGCGCCTGGACCAGATGGATCGCATAACTTCTGGATTAAAAGCCTTATAGCCGCTTATCCCGTACGATCACGATAGGCTCATTGAGGTTCTGAATTTCTATAAAATTAGCCCCCAAATTATTAATTCTTTAAAGTGCCTGATGGGGAACTGGAAAACGAATTTATTTGTAGATCAACAATGCATTGCTACTACAAATATAGAGAAAGGAATTTTTCAGGAAGATTCCCTTTCTCCAATTTGGTCCTGCCTAGCCTTGAATCCTTTGTCCACACTACTAAATAATAGCAATATTGGATATAAACTTAACATGAGGAATCCAAGAAAGCTCTCTCATCTGCTATATATGGATGACCTTAAATTATATGGAGAAACTAGAGAAAAATTAAACTCCTCGATAAAAATGGCCGAAACATTTAGTAGGGATATCAGAATGTCATTCGGACTGGACAAATGTTCCCATTAGTATACAGAAAGGAAAGGTGCAGAGTCAACATTCAACATTCTGTAACATACAACAACTAACACCAGAAGAATCCTACAAATATTTAGGAATACCTCAAAAGCATAAACTGATCCTCCTGGACTCTTATACCCAGAAACAGAAGGTCTCGCGATATCTATTCAAGATAGGGTGACAAGAACAAAGAACTATGAAAAGCACATACTGCATTTGGACGTAGTCTATAAGTGTAGGAAATGCGGTAATCTGGGGGAAACAATTGAGCACCTTATTGGTGGTTGCCCGGTCCTTGCTCATAATGCTTATTTAGGATGGCATAATCAGCTGGCAAAAATTATACATCAGCAAATTGCAAAAAATACTCGCTAGTAGAAAGCGCATCTCCTAAATATTATAAGTTCTCGCCTTCTCCTGTACTTGAATCATCCGATCCCATTCTTTACTTATATATATATATATATATATATATATATATATATATATATATATATATATATATATATATATATATATATATATATATATATCTTCATATATTCTTCAAGTCATATGACAGATTTTCATGCTTTGTGGATTTTTCCATCTCAGTTTTTCTAATGTTATGAGAGAGCGGCAGTGTGATGTCAATTATAAAAGCCCTTTTCTCCTATTTGTTGATTACACAATATCTGGCCTGTTATAATCAACCGTTCGATCGGTAGTGATTGGTATGTCCCAGTAAAGAATGGGATCGGATGATTCAAGTACAGGAGAAGGCGAGAACTTATAATATTTAGGAGGTGCGCTTTCTACTAGCGAGTATTTTTTGCAATTTGCTGATGTATAATTTTTGCCAGCTGATTATACCATCCTAAATAAGCATTAGGAGCAAGGGCCGGGCAACCACCAATAAGGTGCTCAATTGTTTCCCCCAGATTACCGCATTTCCTACACACATAGTTCTTTGTTCTTGTCCCCCTATCTTGAATAGATATCGCGAGACCTTCTGTTTCTGGATATAAGAGTCCAGGAGGATCAGTTTATGCTTTTGGAGTATTCCTAAATATTTGTAGGATTCTTCTGGTGTTAGTTGTTGTATGTTACAAAATGTTGAATGTTGACTCTGAACCTTTACTTTCTGTATACTAATGGTAGAACATTTGTCCAGTCCGAATGACATTCTGATATCCCTACTAAATGTTACGACCATTTTTATCGAGGAGTTTAATTTTTCTCTAGTTTCTCCATATAATTTAAGGTCATCCATATATAGCAGATGAGAGAGCTTTCTTGGATTCCTCATGTTAAGTTTATATCCAATATTGCTATTATTTAGTAGTGTGGACAAAGGATTCAAGGCTAGGCAGGACCAAATTGGAGAAAGGGAATCTTCCTGAAAAATTCCTTTCTCTATATTTGTAGTAGCAATGCATTGTTGATCTACAAAAAGATTCGTTTTCCAGTTCCTCATCAGGCACTTTAAAGAATTAATAATTTGGGGGCTAATTTTATAGAAATTCAGAACCTCAATGAGCCTATCGTGATCGTACGGGATAAGCGGCTGTAAAGCTTTTAATCCAGAAGTTATGCGAACCATCTGGTCCAGGCGCCTTCCAGTTGTGAGTCTTCCTGACAGCAGTGCAAATATCAATCGCTGTGAAATCATTACACTCCATATCTGCGAGAGCATTTGTCTGCTCTTGACTGGTTTTAACCCAAGGAGACAATTTTTCGTAGCCGTCTGTTTTCGTAGCCGTAGCCGTCTCTATAAAATTGCTTTTTGGCTATTTGTAAATACTGAATTTTAATGTTTTCGCTTTTCTAGTTCATTATATCTTGCTAGCCTAGCCCCTTTCGATTTAGCTTTCTGCCTAAACCATTCTTTTAGATTCAGGTCAGGACTGAATCATCGAAGTCAATGTCAGATTTATTGGCAATTATTTTTGCTTTTCTCGCTACTTTATTTGACTGGTTACCAGAAAGAGATAAATGTGTAATGATAAATGTCAGATAAAGACAACTCTGAGATAATGTCAACTGTCCTCCGAAAATGATCGATATTGTTTTCAAGGCACGTTTTCCAGACAGGTGTATTTTTCTGGATACTACGCTTATGGTTATAAGTAGAGGTAGCGCACGGCCGCATTATGGTTATAAGTCTTTTGGTCTGAAATTTCGATGGCAGTTAATGATACACAATTTAATGCAAGATGCATATCGCTTGTATTTATTATCCCAGATAGATGTGATTCCAAAACTCTTAATTTAATCAATTAATCCGCATCAGAGTAATACGTGCATTTTGCAATATGGCGCAGTACTAGAATTTTTGGTCTGTTCAATAGATTTGAGCCAGCAAAACTGGTCAAATTGCTGTAAAACATCTCTCGTATGTTAGAAAAGTTACGTTGCGAGATTGATTCTTCATTTTCAGACGATGAGGCTTCTGGTGATACATTTCGAGTTTGTTCTACTTGTTGCTCCTCTCTATTCGAATTAAGAAGGCTTTTAGTACATTCTTGGTATTCTTGACATGCAATGTGTTGATGTAGTTCATTACCGATTTCCCTCTTGATATTTATTAATTTCGATTCAATTAGATAGATTTTCCTTAGAATTAAATTTTTACGGTCAACTAAGTTTTGCTCCGACAGCTGACTTTCAGGGGACCTTTTTTTATATTCTTGGTGGAGTGCATGCCTCCATCCAGGTAGCGGGTTATCTTCTCACTGGTTTATGTAGTAATAAGGTCGCATTACATCAATATCCATTTCGCGTGTCCATCTGATACGCGGAGTGCGTTCGGTCCTAGTGACAGCCCTCCTTATTGGGGGCGAGCCAGCAAGTTCCGGGGAATTTCGTTGATTTTGTAGTGAAGTCTTTGATATTGCTACACTTAAATGATCTAATTGTTGTTCGAATGCCTCTTTCGTTGCCATTCTTGTGGTGCCATAGAGTTGGGAACCGCCACTCGATCCAAATTCTCCAACCCCGGACAAATCCTCCCGACGGTTCCGAAGGGTTCTTGCCCGCAAAACCATGCCGCCTTGTATAATATTATTATGTATTTTATTCTCCATAAATATATTTGGGTTCAAGGGAAAAACGGTCACCCAAGGCAGAGCCCTGATTTACCATGGGAGAGCTATTTACCACCGGAGGACGCTAGGTGTCCGGAGACATCGTTAGAAACACTTTAACCCTGCACCATTCAGCTCCTTGGCACGATGGATTTCCACCTTGAGCTTGGGGACTTTTTTTTAGAAGTTTACTCCTTTCAGCTTGGGAAGGTGGTGGCACCACTCACCAAATGGACTCTCCGCTCCCTGCCTTATTATAATTATTATTATTCTTCTGCTTATCCTTAATGTAGAATCTCAGCTTATGCTGGTCGATATTCCAATGCCAAGATGAAAAAGCAATTCAGCTCCTCTCACTCTAGCATAATATTTTACGAACAATGTGACACGTTTGCAAGAGCACGGTACGTTGTCCCACGTTGTCCCACCACCATTATTATTACTATGACAAACATGATTAATCGCTCATCTCAGCCTAGGTTCGTCAGGTTTACAATGCCAAGATGAGAAAGCAGTACAGCTCCTCCCATTCAGCTTAGTACCTTACGAACAATGTGGCAAGTTTGTAAGAGAACTGCTCGTCCTACGGTTGTAATCGATTTTGAAACACCAAAAATGTCCAGGTTTTTGGAAAAGGTTTTGCTTACTAGGCCTTCGGCGTATATAACAAAAGGTAACACCTCTGCTTTCTGGAGTTTCCATTACTTTTTCAGATCAAATGCAAGATCTTCATATATCGTGACTTTTTCCATTTCAGTTTTTCTGATGTTGTGAGAGAGTGGTATCGGAATGTCAATTATGAAAGCTCTCCTCTGTTTTTTGCCTATTAGAACAATATCCGGCCTATTATAGTCAACCGTCCGATTTGGTGTAATTGGTCTATCCGAGTAAAGAATGGTATCGGCTGACTCAAATATGGGGGAATATATATATTTATATATATCTATATATATATATATATATATATATATATATATATATATATATATATATATATATATATATATGAATATATTTCCAACATAAAATATGCCCCCTTTGTTAACCCAAAAAAAGGGCTTCTGCCGCCACTCCAGATTAAACTTGGACTAATGAAAACATTGTCAAAGCCATGAACAAAGAAGGTAATGATTTCAAGTACCTAAAAGAAATATTTCCTCAATTAAGTGATGCAAAACTAAAAGAAGACATATTTATTGGACTTCAAAAAAGGAAGTTTCTTCTTTCAAGAAAAATTTAATGAAAATAAATTGGCAGCTTGGAAGTGTTGTAAGTTTAGTGAAAGGATTTCTGGGCAACAAGAAAGATGATAACTTTAAAAACCTCATGTCCTTAAAAATGCATTTTTTACACTCCCATATAGATTTTTTTTTAAAATAATTGGGTGCAGTAAGCGACGAACAAGGAGAGAGGTTTTACCAGGCCATCAGGACGATGGAAACAATATATCAGGGACGCTGGAACCTATCTATGTTGGGCGACTACTGCTGGTTTTAAAAAAAATTGATGCTACAGAACACAAGAGGAAAAAGTGAATGTTTTGTCGCTGTATAACATCTCATGTAATATATTTTTATTCACATAATCTTCAATAATGCATTCGCATAGATTTAACACATTTTACATGTTTATATTAAATAAATTAGTAAATAGATTGTAAAAATATATTGTCTCCTTTTTTCTCCACCACCAACCCCCTGTAACATTAAAACTGTACGTATTACGGTAATTAACTTATCATTTTTGATTTAGGACTACAAAATACTTCATATACATCGATTTTCATCAATGTTACCTCAAAAAAGTTTTAATTTGTTGACCTGTGTTATAAGAACGTGTACATTTTAATAAACAATATAAACAGTCCGGCCAATGTAATACAACAAAATATTGTTTTGGCGAAACGCTATTTAAATCAATGAGCCACAACAATGTTTGATCACAATGGTAAAAGGAAGTAACAAAATCAATATTTTATAGTGCTACTTTCTATGTTCTTACACTTTCTGTAAAAAGGAAGTTACTCATATGGTTAGCTTGCAAAAAAAGCAATGTAGCTATAACTGACATGGTAATATATCTACAAAAAACACAGTAATAGAGAGCATATTATTATATAATTTACAACTAATTAGTTTGTTTTCGTTGGTTATTTTTGTATTAGCTACTGTAAAATAATCAACGAAATCAGTCACCTGCGATACCTAAATATAAATGTCTTTTCTTTAAATACAATCCTGTTTCTTGATTTTCACTGTCGATATATAATTAATTTATGCAGGAAATATGAGAATGGGAAAAGTAAACCTGTTAGTGTAAAAAGTAAACTAAATATGTTCTGTTGTATAAGAAGCAGTTTATTACAATTTTTTTGCTTTACATATTGACCAGATCCTGATTGGCACAGTTATATAGCTGGATGGAAAATTTAATATTGTTTGCAAAGCTGTTTAATGTAAAGAGTAACCCAAGATTAAATTTTGAAGTAAAATGTAAATTTTTTGAAGGAATAATGATATTTTTATCTCCCAGACCAGAAATATATTGTTCACACATTTCCGGAGTTCAGAAATTGCTCGATTTTCTGACCTGCTGACCAATTGAAGTCTAATTTTTTTTGCAAACACACTGTGAAAGTTATTCTATTCTGCAATAAATAAATTACTTCTGTAGTATTTTACAGTAATGGTCTGCTGAAACTAAATGTGAAGTTCCATATAGATCAAATGGTTCCATATAGACCAGAATTCGTTTGTCATAAACCATTTGTGATTACTGCATTTCTAGTACCATCTCCAAAATGGTCAATAAATGGCATGAGTTGGAAAATGATTAATTCTTCTTCTTTTTGATGCAGTGCTACAGCCTTGAGTTCTTTCAATCTTCGATCCCATTTGGATCGATCTCCAGCAACTCCGTTCTAGTTTTGGATGTGCAGTAGTTTTTCAGCATCTCTTACAGTGTCCTGAAACTATGTCTTTGGCCAACTTCTCTTTCTGTTACCACCTATTTCTGTTACCACCTATTTCTGTTACCACCTATTTCTGTTCTATTTTTTCGAGAGGGTCCACGTCTGGCAGTCATAAGTTTTTTTATGTAACTTAAAATCTCAGGACATACTGCAGGGAGTAAGACGTTTTGTTTCATAATACTTGGATGTTATATAAACTGTGATGTTGATGCTGTGATGATGATGTTGTTTGTCATCTAATTTGCTTTCTTTACAACTGCATCTCTTTCAAAATAATTTCTTCTGGTACTTTTACTATTTCGTGATGAATACACTCTTTCAGTTCCTGTATCGGGCGTTTTTTGTTAGCGTACACTCTAGACTTACGGTAATTCCACAAAAAAGTCGCTGCAAAAAAAGTTTAAAAAGTTTTTGCTCTGTGCAAAATTCCTTTTGGTCACCTGTGCACAGTTATGTTCTGGGATGAAATTTCAAGTCGTCATACATAATGCGCTGTAGCGGTCGACGGGACATACCCAGAGCTGAAGCCTGGCGCCTTCTGAAATGCTGAGGACTAGCAAGAACGGCACTTTTCACTGTTTCAACATTGTCTGGTGTCCGAATGGCACAGAAGGCTAGGTGGTTTCCTCTTAATGACAGATCCGGTAGTTCAAAATGATTCAACCCATCGGAGTGTCGTGTTTCGATTTGGAATTGGCGCTCGGCGTTCAACGTTGAACTGTCGACGAAAAAGATGTTGCACGGTAACTACAGAATCACTGTTCCAAAAAACTGCTCGACGACAAACCCACGATGCTCCAAGGTCCACGGTGCCTAAAACAAGATCCATGCCTAAAACTGCATTACCTGAGCTCTCCGATGGCGGCGCAGCGAGGTCGTCATACCTCTCTTTGCAAAATACTAGCCGTTCAAAAACATGTATTTCCTCTGCGACACGCTGTACTTAGTGTCTAAATAAAATAATGAAACTGATGGCATAACATTCTATCTGGTAATATTGTTGACTTCCCTTTTGGAGGGTTGATGCGTCTTCAGTTCTAGTTTTAACTCGCTAGAGTTACTTGGTAGTCCGTAGCAATCCTTTTTGTAAACCTAATTTGTCTACTGTTTGTCACTGTTTTGTCAGGGGCTTAGATTTTCAGGTGATTTAAGGCCTTCATTTGCAAGAAGTGATGAAAATGTCCACGGAATTTGGGATTTTGTGATGTTTAACTGTCGGTTGGCGCTCAGAATAATCGGGGAAGAGTTGGATCAGAACGAAAATGGTTTCGAAAAACTTTTTAGGGGATCAAAAGACAACAAGATGGAAACTTGATGTCTTGATTTTTTGGGACGGATTGAAAAATAACACTTTTATTTCTGTATTGTATTATTACTGTCACACTCTCAGGCTATAACTAATGAGAAAACCGAAGATCAAAACTATGCTCATTTCCGAAAAGAATTTCTATAGACAACCAAGTGACTCTAGGAAATTTAAACTGTTACTGAAGACACATGGGTTGTTGGCCTGCTACCCCTCCAAATGGAAAGCCAACAGTTTTGCAACAAATCGAACGCTACTCTAGCAGTCTTATTACTTTATTTATACACCTTGTATGTTTTTATTACAATTATAATATTGAATATCCAAGATTATATAAGTTTTATTAGATTATGAATATGTAAGTTATGTAATTAAAGATTGTATATATGATATATGGACAGACAAATTAAAATTTCCCATTTTTGGTTCATCACGCTTAATAATTGTTTGTTCTTGACTGGAGGAATGTACAAAATTCAAATGGTTAAAATAATTAATTAGAAGCACACCAACTTACATATTTATATTGCAAATATATTCAATGGTGTTTTATGTCTTTATCTGATAACGCAGTATAGGTAAATTGCTTTTATCCTTTCATGCAGTATTATTTTAATGAAATATTGCAATACGATGTCGACTAAGCAATTTCCTGTTTGGCGGTGATTTTTTCTCTTTGCAAGATCGAATTTCTGCAAGACCGCTGCTGAGACGTAATATCGACGTGGGTGGTTATAATTCACGTTTAGAAGCCATAAATTGGAAATTAGCTTATTCGAGCATTGTCTTAATAAACATTGCGTCTAGTGAACTTTTAGTACATTCTCTATATAGTTTTTTTTATGATTTACATTTCGGTATATAAGAGGGTCACATCAAAGTTTGGGAGACATATTAAAGTGAGTGTTTGAAGAATTTTTAATGAAGGGTCTTTCAAATTCTTGATTTCAATAAACTTTTATATATAGATAGATATATATATATATATAATATCTCTATCTATATATAAAAGCTTTTTGAAATCAACAAGAGCAACGCATAACCGTGGCTCTATCTTGCCAAAGTCTCGAATAATTGCATCCCTTAGTTAAGGAATCGATTATGGATTGTTCTTATAGACCAGACCTGGCTTTTCACATAACCCCAAAGAAAATAGTCCAACGGTGTCAAATCACATAATGTTGGTGGCCAATTAACATTACCGTTTCTTGCAATAACTCGTTCAGAAAATTATTCTTTCAACAAATCAATTGTTTCATTAGCAGAGTGATCTGTAACGTCATACTGCTGGAACCACATATCCTCCAGATCAATTCTCAATTCAGCCCAAAATATCCAGTTATCATCTCACGATATCGAACACGATTCACAGGTATAGCTTCACCAACAGCATTCTTAAAGAAATCCTGCCCAATTAGACGTCCTGATCATAATGCACACCAATCTGTGACTCATCTGAAAATATGATTTTTTTGAGAAACATCATCTGTTTTGAATGACCCACTTTAGTTCTTATATTATACGCCTTCAAAGCTAAATCCTTTTATAAGATACGCCATATATATTCACTGAGTCCAAATTCTTGTGAATGTCAAATAATTGAAATTTATGTCTTTTACACTTTCACGTATCAAATCAATATGCCCCTGTAAGCGATCACTACGACTATATATTGCTCTTTTATCTTCCATCGAACCAATTTTTTGAAATTTTTGAATATTTCAACTGATAGTGCTTTCAGATGTACAGTAAATATCACGTAATTTTCTAGAAACATTTTTCACTGAACGCCCATTTTCATAAAATAATTCAACAGTTTTAATGCGTTATTGTATTGTGCACGACTACATTTTGATAAATGTTATACATTACACTTCTTAAACGAGATTAGACCTAGGTAAATTCACAATGCCATCAGTGTTTTAGTCAAGAATTAAAAAAACCGCTCAATTTAAAAAATGTGTTAAGTACGCAAGCAATAGATAGATAACACCAGTATTACTCTAGCAACAGTGAGATAAGATTTAAGGATTGTGAAACTGGAAAAAAATCGGAATATACCCTAACAGTAGGCAAATGAAATCTACATGAAAACACAAATGATAATGGGGAAATAGTAATACAATTCGTTGTATGCATAGACCTTAGAGCAATAAGTAGAAAGTTTACATGGGTTTCACCTGATGGACATACAGTAAACCAAATAGATTATGTCATGATAGATAGCTGATCATATTTAAATGTGCTTGACGTTAGAAGATATAGATGAGCATTATCAGAGTCGGACCACTACTTGGTGGTATTAAAAACAGTCGGAAAGTTCTAATAAAGAATATTAATGTAGAATGCAGGCGAAGTTAGAGAAACCAGATACTTAGCAGTAGATGAGTCGGTAGACGATGGATGGGCAACAATAAAATATGTAATAGAAAAAGTTAGTTAGGAGAAGGAAATGAAGGAAAAAACAAAAGACACGAATGGTACGCCGATAAGTGCAAGAATGCGGTGGAGAATACAAACTGTGTCCGACTGAAGTGCTTAGAAAAGCCACAACAGCGAAAAAAGAAGAATCCTAGAGACAGGGAAGGCCAAACATGTATGCAAGGAAAAAAACGGGAGTTTATAAAAACGCAAATAGAGAAGACACAAGAAGCATACGACAAGCAAGAGACATTCTACCGGCACATTAAGGCAGTAAGCTTTCACCCTAGCGAGATCTTGATCAAGTACCCAGGTACCGAAAATTTATCAACTTGGAGAGCATACTATGGCGAAGGAATACATTTTGAAGCGCTGTTAAACATAACCACCAGAGACGATTATAATGATAGAACACAGTTTATGACTGCAGCCATTGATAGAAGTATCATCGTTGTAGGAGGTGGAAGAAAGTATAATGAAACTTAAAAATATTAAAGCTCTCTAGATAGATAACACAGCTTCAAAACTACTGAAGTTTGGATGTAAATTGCTGGTCATAGTCAAAATAATGTCATTTTTTTTTATTTTCCATTCAATTTCGAGCAGTATTGTTAATATTAATGATAACAGCCTTCTGTATAGTTTTAAATATATCTGCATCCAGTTCCTGAGTTGAAATTACCAGTCGCACAATATGAATCCCGTTCAATTTCTATATTTGTTTTAGTTCAAGCTTGAAGTCTTGTGAAAATAGTCAGAAGTTGGACGGAATATAATAGGGAATGTGGAGGATGTTCAAGTAGGGTAGACCGGGTCTAGTTGAGCAACTTTTCGCTTGATCTCCCATAAATTTAAGAATATGCATCTGATTTAATTAACTCTTACTCTGTTAGTTTTGTAATTTACTCTTCTCGAAAACGTCTAGGGGTGTTAAAACGATCCGAGTACAAGTTTAAAAGTTATTGTCGGAAATGCGAGAGCGCTCCAATCAACAAGCAAATATTTATTTATTATGATTATTACATACTCATATTGTTATTATATCTCTGGAAAAATTAAATTAAATTCAAACAAAATTAAATCTTTTCAATCTTTGGATTACTATTACACTTTTTATATTTAAAATTATATATTTAAGAATAATTATAACGCAAATAAATATTAAAAAAGTAGGAACTAATTATGAGATCAAAAATATTAGCTAGATGATAAATAATCCCAAATTATTAATTATCTTTGTCCATCACAATTAATACAAATATAGAATAGACCAACGTTCGGCATTTAATATGGGACCGTTGTTTGCAAATCTGACACTGAATCCAAATTTGTCCAGGTATGCTCTCAGAAAATTGCTCATAACAAACCAGACAAGCGTACTCGTCCTCTTCTAAATTTGACTGAAACATTTCCATCCTAAAATGTAATAATAGTCATTAATACAATTATCAATATAAGTAATTTTGATTAGTAACCTTTGTGTAGAATCATCACAAATTAATTGATGGTTATTAATTTATTAAACAAAAATTTGATTTTCTACAATGGACATTTAGTGGTGCTAGTTAAGCAAGCATTGAACGCGTATTGCTCAACTAGCCCCAGTTAAGGCAACCAAATAAAAATTAGGTTATAAAAAAATTATAAAAATTAAAAATAATAACCATCTATAATGGAGAGAACAATAATTAAATATTCTTTAAATACTTACGTGGTCCTTATTAAGTGTTTTTAGACGAGTATAGTAGAAAAATTATGATGACATGAATCATGAAAATTATGATTATTATCTTATCGGAGCACCGGACAGCAATTGACAGTCGCCCTCCGATAACCCTTTCTTTTCACCGTTTACACTTGTCCCTATGATCAACTAGCTCCGCTTTACCCTAGCATGATAGATGTTGGCAACGAAATTTTAACAAAGAAAAAAGGCGTTAAAATATGAACCCAATGAACTGCTACAAGAACACGTAATGATCAGGCTGAAGAATTTCAGTCATTGAGCGTTTCGTCACACACTGGGCGTTTGCTTCACTTTAAACTGTTATTGATAATTCTATCTGCGGATTGTGTCCAGTGTTCTTTCTACCATAACGAACTTTTACAAATTATTTGGAGACATTAACCTAATTTACGAGGTGTGTAAATAATGTAACGAAACTGCGGGCATAGCGGTCAACCTGGCAACACTGTTGACTTCCTATTTATAGGGGAGGTATGCTAACATCTCATGCGCATTTAGTACGAATTTCAACTCCCTAGAATATTTGTTGGTCTGTATTTTTGTAGTGTGTTCTGAAAATGAATGACAATAATGTCGAGCAACGGTGCGCAATCAAGTTTTGTTTCTGACTTCGGCACAGTGCGACAGAAACTTTATAAGTGTTTGTAAAGGACCCAGGTGATTTAAGGCCGAGACTTAATTGAACATGAACATAGCAGCGGGAGGTCTTTAACTTCCTGCTTCCCCTTCAACGAGGCAGTCAGCAATGATGCAGGATCGAACGCTATGCCACCAGTCTCATTACTTTATTCACACACCTCGTAAAATATTGTTTTTCGGCCGAAGCTCACAAGGTAATGTAAGATTTTATATAATTATGAATGAACAGAAGATGCTAGCGTATTGAAATATCTGGTGGTGAAAGCTTAACTGTATCGTTACATAAAACATGAATTCATTGAAGGATTGCGTTACGGGTTACGCGAAGATTCAACCGGTCAACTTTTCTATTGGACAGACGATGTAATTTATAGTATTTATTAGGTAACAATATATTAATCGAAGGGATATTATAAAAGATATTTTTCCTATAAGCTGCTTATTCATTAGATCTGGTTTACGTTGATCTAATCTGTATCACGTATGTTATTTCACAGCTGAAACACAGCACATTAGCTGAACCATTTTCAAATCATTTTGCCCAGTTTTTTGTCTAATATCAATTAATCATTAAGCAATAAACAGTACTTGAAATGTAAGTGGTGGCAATTTTCCTTTTACTAGTTCGGAGTAGACGAAAAATAGATATATTTAGAAAAATAATTTCCAGAACATCAAGTCATGAAATATGTTCTTCTATATGAAATACTAAAACTGACAGTATCTGTACGATGCTTTGGATTGAAGCTTCTCAAAAATCGCAATGTATTACTACTGAACTCTAAAGATGAATCCCGTAGGCCCAAATAGACTTCAAGATAACATTATATCTTGAAAGTTGTCAGGATTTTCTACCTAAAAATTAATAATACTTAAAAAATATAATTTGTTGCTTTCGGTTCTTCCATATGAATATTATTTTCTATCTCGTATTCAATTCTGATTTATGAGGTGTGTAAATAAAGCAATGGGACTGGCAACGCAGCGTTTAATCTGGCAATATTCTTGACTTCATTTTTGGAGAGGAGATAGGCCAACATCGGATGCATTTTCAGTACGAGTTTGAACTCCCTAGAATCTGTTAGTGCATTCTGATAATGAGTGACAATGGGTGCAATTTCGAGTAATGGGTATGCTATGAGCACAGGAATGACAGGAATTACCACCGCCAAAAAAGTCATAGTGAGGAAATCAAAAAATCAAAAACATGCTGATTTGCTTTTTTAATAGCTAGAGGATCATCACATTTTTTTTTCAGAACGCACTAGAAAAATCTGGTTCCTGAAAGGAAATGTTATGAACTCGTATTGAAGACACATCAGATATTGGCCTGCCCTCAGGTTGGTGTTCCCCTCCAAAGAGGAAGGCAACAGTGTTGGCAGATCCAACGGTCCAAAACCAGTTTGATTACTTTATTTATACACCTCGTAAAATATGTCTAGATATTTAAGTCTGTTGTAAGTATATTTTTGTCGCAAGTCAAAGTCGATTTTTGTCGTAAGTTATACTGGAGATGTAAGTATATGAGAGACGAATAAAACAGTCAAGGTACTCGTATTAATTTTTCCAACTGCACGTTTTCATAGTTGATTTTCTTGAAAAAGGTTAAACATTAACTGGAGTACACTTTTCAATCCTTTTAGTGAAAAGACCCCGTTGGTTAAATAAGCATTATTTAATAAGCTTCTATGGTGTATTGATTATGGCTAAATTGAATAAACTAAAGTACAACATACGTTACATTAATAACGTTATAAGATCCACCGTATTCGAAAGATTCGGCTCCTTCTATCTTCCATTTATTTCGAAACTTCAAAATGTTTTTCAATAGAATGGCTTATAGGTGGGATAAAGAAACCATGCAGCCGCAAAGGGGTATGGATGCTGCTATATTAGTATCGTTTCTTTTATTGTTCAAAGTCCAAAAATAAATTTGAGATTCTTTATATGTCCTAATCTCTTCACAAATTCCTATGTCAGAATGCATTTATTCAAATTTCATATTTTAAACTGTTTTCATCTCACTAGCATTTTTCTCAAGAAAATTAATGCAAGTTTAATCTGTCGAAATTTTCCAGCATTACTAATAAATTCATATATCTCTTGTTTCCTCTGACTATCATTTATACGAACATAAAAACACTAATATGAGAAAAACACGTTATTTAAAATAATCATTGTCTATTTTTGTTAATCTGAGCAGTCATGTTTCCGTTTATTTTAAATAAGCGACTAAACTCTACGCTTAAAATCATAATAACTTTTTCGCAAAGTACATGTACAAAAAATCTCAAAATATCCGACTTCCTTGAAAATAATGTCAATTAACAAAAACGTTTACTAAGAGTCACGATTTTTGAATATGTTCGAAATTGTTGCGATCGCCATTTTCAGACATTTTTACGTTGCAGTATTATGCAACTTCATTCAGTTTTTAGGCACATTAAATATCTACCTATTGGTCGGAAATTTAAACGTTGGTTTCGAAACGTTGCAATAGAATGTTAAATGTTTGGAAAGTAAGTCAACGGGAACATATTTTTTTCTGCTTTTGTGTTATTTGCAAAACCTTGCTACCGATTTTGATCGGATACTTTTGAAATATACCTTTGTTTTTTTCTTTCTGAATGGCCTGGCGTATGAAATCTGCAAATATTAGAGGTTATTTTGTGTAGAGCAAGATGAGGAGATATTTTCAAGAGTAAGAGAAGTTCAAGTTATATAAACTTAAATAAATTTACTTACTGGGTGGCGCAGATGAAACGCATGTTTTTCACCTAAGTATAACATTGTTAAACTTCCAGCTACATTAAGTAATAATAGTGCCCTTATAAATTAATGGTGGAAATTAATGTCAAGTGTCGCCCTTCTTCGCGGTCACATATCTGCAATCTTTCTTGAAAGTTGTACATCACTCTCAAAATCATTTCTTTTGGCACCCTTTCGATTTCTAGACGAATAGCCACTTTTAGTTCTTCTACTGTGCATGGTTTGTTAGTGTACATTTAACTCGTGTTTCGATCTGAAATTGGCCTCTGGACGTTCAACGTTGAACTGTCGATGGAAAAGTGGTTTCCCAGAAAAACCATACATCTTTTGTGGTGGCCCAGTCACCAAGCCATTTTTCGACATCTCCGTAATTGTTAAAGTGTTTCATGCATGTGCATGAAACATCAATGAAAACAAGTGGCCTGCCATGTCTGGTGAGTACGGTGGGTGGGGCAGGAGTTGACCAGAGTGGGGCTCTGGTCACTTTCGCTGCATGTGATGGGGTGTTATTGTGCAGCAAAATCACTCTTTCGTATCTTGTAGCGCATTCTGGGCGCTTTTCGATCAATACATGGTTCAAATTGATCATTTATTGACGAATTAACTGTTTTATCTGGTTTCAGAAGTTTATGGGATATGACACCGTTCTGATCCTACCAAATGCACAGCATTGTCTACTTTTTAAAGCGTTTCGGTCTTGCGGTCGATGCTGATGGTTGTCCTGGATCAACCCATGATTATCTGCATTTTAAGTTCTCGAAATATATCCATTTTTGGTCTCCAGTTACGATCTAATGTAAAAAAGTATTTTTTTCGTGAACAAAAACCGCAAATGCTTCCGCAAATATTGCAAATGCGTGCCGCAAATGCTCTTTATTTGGCTCGAAACTCGACATGTTTACAACCCGAAAAAATATATCTCTAACTCGAAATCTTTTAAATATCAATGAAGTTTTGAGAGGTACTGTTGTAGTAACAAAATGACAGAAGAGATTAGACTGTGAACCGACTTTGATTTCCAGCGCCATCTCTTAAAAACAATAAGAATTATTAACCGCCATACCTGGTGATTTCCCTATATATTGATTGATAAAAAGCTATTAAGAGAATAATATAGTCAACTTATAATATTTTTTACAGTTCTTTGAGAATTCGAGGTAAATTCTAACACAATAATATTAATAGTTTCTTGATCAATCAATATTAATATTGATTGATTATTCGAGGTGCCTCATATGTAGATGTTTTACAATAAAAACTGGAGAAATATCATATCGAAGAAATAACTTTCCATTTGATATTGAATAATGCATTATTGAATTTCTTAGTTAATTAATTGATTGATTTCTAAATGAAATAATTATTAGTTCATTTTAAATTTAATTTTGATATAAAAATAGCTGCGTTAGCTTAATTAGATGCAAATAATTCCAATATTACTGACCAATACGTATCAGTTGTACCAATTCATATATATCCATTTCGGGGGCTTTAATACATATAGGAGGGTCGTTTGAAACGTTCTGATTGAGAAAACACGAGATTTATGAGATTTTTTCAACACAGTCAACTTGCAATTCAATACGTTTAGGCCAAATACGTTCCAACTTTTTCTCTTAGTATAACGCAAATCGATCAATTCTCTACAATAAGCGGTTGTATCAGATTTGATCCCATCAATTGGGAAATCTTAGTCCAGTCAGTCCATTTGTTCAAGTTTGCAAAAAGAAACTGATCGCTGGCAGCCAAACACGATTTATAATGGTGAAAGAGCATTTTTTTGCCAAATGTGGAGATGCTGCCTAAATAGCACCCTTTAGTTGGTCCAGTAGTGAGGCATAATACACTTCGGTGAAGGTCTTGTCTTTTGCTAAGTTGTATATGAGCATGATACCACGAGAATCCTAGAAAAGTAGCGCTATGATTTTTCTTGCGGATGGAACCGTTTTCACTTTCTTTGGCACACTTTAATCTACTCTAGCCCAATTCTTCTATTGGAACCTTCGGTGTGAAACTCTAAACTCGAAAAGATTTACCGCTAAACATCAAATCACTTTTTTTTTTTGGACCCACGTTTCGCTAATCATGTTAGCATCATCAGGAGATGATTGAGTTTACAAAAGTGATTTGGTGTTTAGTGGTAAATCTCTTTGAGTTTAGTACTCTAGCCCATTGTTTAGACTACTGCATTATCTGTATGTATGGTATATAAATGATATATAACCGTAAATATCTACGTTTCACCTACTGTTAGAAAACGTGGAAAAATTCTTTGGATTTGTTCATTCTAATGCATTTTGGTTGACTGTTAATAAATGCGGCACCCATCAAGCAGAACACTTTTTTCTACACAGAACATCGTATATAATGAAGTGGACACGGTCTATCGAGATATAATGTAAACAAATCATATCGAAATACAATGCCCGTGTTGTTTCAGTTAGCGATCATTTAATTTGAAATTGTGTTAAGATTTTGTTGATCAGTTTTCAAGTATCATCTTCAATGGATGTACGATCACATTTAAAGTCGATAGCCCACTTTTTACTGTTAGAAAACAAAGCGGAAGGCTTCTTTAAAGTGAAAGCTAATTCTTTTTATACGTTCCTCGGAGTTAACCCCACTAAAGTAATGTAGTTTAAATCATCTGGTCCTTTAATTTTATTAATTTTTCAAAACATTTCAAAAATTGTTCTTACGCTATTTCGGTCTCAGGTCGAGAACTCGAAAAGATTGTATTTGAAAAGATTGTATGTTGAGCGACAGCTTTTTAAGTGAAACACCAATGTTTAAGTTAAAAGAAAACTTTTTCAATTTAAACATTTATTGTGTGATACTTCGTTTTTTTGAAATTGCAACCACACGGCAATTTTCTTACCGCATTTGTAAATCTGTTTCGATTAAAAAAAATCAATAAAATGATTTGAAACTTAAGTCGACTTACTAATTAAAGTATATAATATAATGGTTTGCAGTTGGTTTTTCATTTATAATTGTAAAGGAATTTAATTTAATTAAGCATTAAAAAATAGCGTATAACCACTGCTTCTTACTGGCAACTAACTCAAGTAACACCAACAAAGGAAAAGAAACGTTTTGTTGGAGTAATTACAAAAACCATTAAATATATTTCTTCGAGTGGTTATATTTTGTTGAAGTGTTAAGGACAGATATGAATTAAAAAAAAAATCATAAAAATAGTTTCTTTATAATTTGTTTTAGAAACAACTAATATACTATAGAAACTATAGAAAGAAATATAAAAGGAATATTATTATATCATCGTTTATTTATTTAAAGTAAGGTCTATCCGTAATAATCAGAATGAAAAATGAATATTTCAAAAACTGTTTCGGCTTCTCTATTAGCAAATACGAGGTGTATAAATATAATAATTAGCTAGAATAATTTGGTTGTCTGTAGCAATTATTTTCGTTAACCGGATTTTTCTTCAGTGACATCAATTTCCGCTCCAAAAAGTCAAAACATTTTTACCTCCTGTTGTTTTTTTGAACCTGCGAAGGGTTTTTCGGAACCATTTTCGTACAGATTTCTCATTCTGACCACCAACCGTCTGTCATAAGCTCCCAAAAGTTAAAGCAAGAATTCCCCCAGAACTTAAAGCAAAAATTGAAGCATCTGAAGAGCTTAATATTAAATCGTTTTAAATATGCGAAAACCCTTCTCAATGGCCAAAAAGACGTAAGAAATAACCTTTATTTGACTTCTACAGGCCATAAATAGCCTCTGGATAGATGTCCTAAAATATATATATTTTATTGTGGAAACGTTTTATATTTATATCCATATGAACATTAAAAAGACATATTTCTGACGAAAAGCTACAGTGTAACACATTAATTCGATAAAGTAGAATTAATTTTGATTAAATATAAATTTAGATTAAATATTATGATTGATATTATGATAATATATATTATTCTTATTAGGTGCGTATAGGCCCGGTTGGATCACGCAAAGCATTCTGACTCATTTTCGAGTGTTCTTTCTGATCCTCCACACCTTATCATCCTTTCTCCGTGGATTATCTTTCTCTCCTCTATCCACCTTGTCCCCGATCTACTCGAAACTTTACTCTCTAAAGTAACGTTCCACATTTCCACATTGACTCCTTGTATGTATGTAAGAATTCTGGTGGTGAGTCTTGTCGGTGGGAGTATACTGATATGTCCACAGAATTTCAACATTCTTTTTCTTACGTCCGCCGCCGCGTCTTGCCGTATGCCCTCTTCATCTTCTGTAATCGAGTCTTCTTCTTCTCGAATCTTCGCTCCTACTGTGGGTTTGAGGATCTCGCCCAGGTATTTGAAGTGAGTGACCTTAATTATTTTGCCGTATTTGGTGTTCAAATTTTGGATATCTAATTTTGAGCAGAAGAATTCGGTTTTTTGAAAGGAGATTTTTAGGCCGACTTTCTCTATACATTCCTTGAGGACTTTTATCTGTTTGGTTTGGTTGCCCTTTATTCATTGTCGGCGAGTAAGGCTAGGTCGTCTGCGAAGGCTAGGCATGATATTTTTATGTTGTTTTTGGGTCGTCCGAGTTGTATTCATTTTCAGTGTCCTTGATTTTTTAGTTCTTTTTCTCATTCGCTTATGACTTTGTCCAGGGCCAGGTTGAAGAGGAATGGGGATAACCTATCTCCTAGGTGTACTCCAGTTTTAATCAGGAAGGGTTCAGAAATTTCTCCCATAACTTTCACTTTAAAGGTTGTGTCGGTTAGTGTCTACTTGATCAATCGTAGTGTTTTGGGGTCGAGTCCTTGTTCTTCTAGGATGTTGAACAGAGTTTTTCGGTCGATGTAGTCGTATGCTTTCTTGAAGTCGACGAACGTGCAGATGATTGGGACGTTCCGGATAGCTTTGTATTTCAGTATTGTTTTTAAGATAAATATTTGTTCAGTGCATAAGCGACCAGGATGAAAGCCTGCCTGGTACTCGCCAATTTTGTGTTCTAGTTGTTTATATGTTCTCTAGAGAAGGCATGCTTAGAGGATTTTGTAGGTGACTTGTAGTAAGTTCTGTTGTGTAGTGTTTTAGTTCACGTCTGTCACCACGTCTGTCCATTCATCTGGTAATTTTACTGTTTGCCAGATGTTCGTGATAATTTGCATGATAATTTGTGTGAGTTCCCCCAGTGAGTTTGGTCCGAGGTTTTTCAATATTTCCGCGGTAATACCATCTCTTGTGGATTTCTTCCTGTGTTGATGCTGGTCATTCTGAGTGGCTAGACATACAATTTTCCTTTTGGAATCTGGTGTCTCGTTCGGAGCAATTGAGGAGATCAGAGAAATAGTGTGCCAGCTCCTGACACTTCTCCTGATTGGTTAGCGCTAATCTGCTAAAGTGTGTGTCCACGGATTTCTCTTACGAAATCCCTATAAAAGTCTCTCGTGTTGTAATTGTAGAAATTCTCCTCTGTAGAGTCTAGTTATTCCTTCATGTACTTTCTTTTAGTTTGCCTGATAACCTTTGCGGTTTATTTTCTAGTCACGTCAAAAAGCTTTTGACTTTCTAGGGATTTTTTAGTGTTGTTTGCGTCGCTGCAATACAGTTTCGCATTCCAAGTCCCATCAAGGGTGTTTTGTGTTCTTTTTCAATGGGATCTGTTCCTAGGTTTTTTGTGTATTTTTTTGGTGGAATTTTTTCCAAATTGTATCTGTCTGTTCCTTTTTCCATTCCTTTGTTATGTTGAATTCCTTGATCTTTTTCGTGTCAAATGTCTGTAGATGTATTTTCTTGTGATGAATTTTCTCCTTGGGGTCGAACTTGACTTTGATTCGTGTTAGGTAGTGGTCTGAGTCAATGATCGCGCCCCTGCGGACTTGGACATCTTGGATCTCTCTTTGTTGCGGGTATGAGATCGCAACCTGGTCTATCTGGAATTCTCCAATCTGTTGTATAGACGATCTTCATGTCTTCTGTTTTCGTGGAGATTTTCTTAGGGATGTTGACATGATTTTCAGGTTATTCTATTGTCATAGTTTGATGAGTCTTCTGCCAGCTCTTGTTGGTAAATTTGTGAACGGGGAAATTGCTTACCGTTTTCTGATTGAGTTTTTCTCTACCGATTTGAGCGTTAACGGCCAGTAAAATGTTGCCATCATCCTTTGGGACCTTTGCCATTACCTTCTCTAGTGTTGCCTAGAATTTCCCTGTAGACTTGGGGTTTTTCTTGTTGTGCCCGTTTGTGGGGGCGTGTACGTTGATCATGATGTATTTTTTATTGGCGTACTCTATGCGCATTGTCATTACTCTGTTGTTTATGGGGATGATTGCCTTAATACAGTTAACTATCCCTTTGTGTACTAAAACGGCCTCCAGAAGTGGAGCACCCCTGGCGACTCGTTTGTCTATCCTGCTTTTGAATATACGATAGCTCCCGTAGTCCACAGTGTCCTCATCCGTATTGATCCGTGTGAGAAAAAGATATAAGAGCTGTAAATTTAAACTATGTTTGAAAAGAGGTGAGTGCTTTTAGAGTTAGGTACCTAAGCGATTGAAGGTTTTTCCAAACATACGTGCTGTGAAAAAAATACAAAATCCCAATCTAATTTTTTGAAATTTGTATGTATTATCATTAACAAAGATATCAACAAGTAATATAGACACAAGGAAAATTGATATGGTGTTATTCTTCCTAATGATTGATGTTTTATATTATTTTAAATGAAAAAATTAGAAATCACATTGTGGAAAATTATAAACTCATCATTCTAAAACCACATGTGATATAATTAGTACAATAAATATTTTGTTGGCTTTGAATATATTTTTAATACAGACAGTAACCTCTTAAGAACACTGCTTTTTGGATTAATTAAATTTCTTTTTTCCAGCTTACTCCATCCTTCCTATATTATTTCCACGGAGTTCCTCCGTTTGAATTTTTGGCCGCTGTTGATCGCAAATACTCCTAGCTAAATTCCTCATAAATTGGCAATATTTTAAGATATGGAATTAATATTGCTAGCTCAAAATTTTGATCCCAAATTTTTGAAACCATTTTTTTTGTTGTCCTTGCATTATGAATCGGAGCGTTGTCATATAGAAAAATTACATCATCCTCTTCTAAATATGTTATAAATGGCAAAAATGTAATCCTTACACTTTCCGGTATTGGACAGCATTGAAGTTTCCTTAAACAAAAGCAATTTTAGATTTAAACCCATGTTTAAATGCAGCCATATCATACGAGAGTTGTATGATAAGTACCTGGGCTTGACAAGAAAAAACATTTTTATGTGTAAAATTTATTTTGTATATTATTATCAATGTAATAGCTTTTCAGTTCGATAAACTTAGTCCAACCATTTTTTTATCTTTTGTATCCCCTCTAAGAAATACGATTACTTCAATATTTCAAAATAACCATTCGTTGACAGTTTGTTACTGTTTTTTGGTCTCTAGTGTGCTGTGATAAATTCATGTTTGGTCAACAGTCAAAAATCATTTTGATTGCGTTTTAACATCACTAAACATTCTTTTAAAATTCACACACGTGTGTGTTTATTGTCAATTATGAGCAATCGAGGCACCCATCTTGCTGAAACATTTTCATATCCAAATGAGTTGTTAAAATATTCTGCATCCATTCCGTTGAGATGCCCACAGTCTCAGCAATCTCACGCATTTTCACTCTCCGATTATTTATGACGATATCGTGCATTTTTTCAATTATTCTTGATTAAGACAAATTTGCACCACACTGTTAATTTAAAAAAAAAATCACATTTGACAAATGGTAATACTGCAGAATGAAGTAGCAACAACCAAAATAATTCAACTGAATATATAGCAGATAATCCTTTTGAGTTTCAATTTATTCACAACGTAAACTCATAATTTACCCACAGTTTGTTATTATTGGCAGTATTAGTCTTCATTACCATTATCCTTGCAAAAATTCATCTTTCTAATAAACACAGCAGCTGGGAATTTCAGCTCAAAATCGTTTAAAAATTAGTTAATCAAATAACAAGAATTTAGTTCTTGAGTATCACAGCACTGTAAGTGCAGTCAGCCTCCGTGGATAACAGTACGGTAGTGCGAAGATTGAAAATATTTAAACCCTTTGACTTAGAGTTTAAGCTTGAGTTTAAGAGTGTTTGTGTAGAAATTCAGAGACATTGGCTAATAATATGCTATGTTTAAGTTCCCCAATTTGCTTTGTTTTGATTATTGCAAGGTAGGTTGTACAGGGGGTTTCAATAAGAGCACAAGATGTGAATTTTAAATAAAATAAGGAATTCTGTAGCAAATGGCTGCCGCGGCTTTCGTAGCTCACGCGAACTTTTCTGGTAAAATGTTTGTTAACGGTGTTGCATAAATGTGGTGATAAACCTTTCAAGTTCGACCTTCAGTGCTTGGGTGGACGTGGGCTTGTTGGCGTAAACCTGAGATTTCAAAAAACCCCACAAAAAAGTCCATAAGTTTTAAATCGCAAATCGGTGTCCACTTCTTGTCCAATGGTCCAATTGATGAACTCTGTTCGCTGTGCATGGTCTGTTGGCAGAAGTTCTCAATTGAGTCTATTAGACTTTGTAAGCATGGAAATACAAATCTTGAATGAGAATATGGTGAAGAGTTACTGTTGAAACGTCCAATTCTTGTGCACGATGACGAATCGAGGACCCTGGGCTCTCATGAACTGCCGTGATATTGTGTTTCACATCAATAACTGAACCACTGAGTACTTTCGATTTTTTCGATTATTCTTTTCACAGTTGATAAATTTGGAACATTATTTCTACCGAAAATCGGACGCATTTTACGAATAATAACAACCATTTTGATAGTAATATTTAATAATAACGAGGCATTGCTGTATCGTGTAGCGTTAATAATAAATGGTTATTAACTCCTATCTGTCTCCTATCGACCTGTCACAATTCTTGATCTATCGAATCATGACAACCAAAATGGCGATCAATTTAAATCTTGCGGTCTTATTGTAACACCCTTTAAATCCTTGCTTAAGAAAATGCAAGGAAAAAAATATTCAAAGCTTTATCTTCTTCCTATGTAATACTACCTTCGGGTTGTTTAAGATGCTTCGTTATAGGTTGCATCTCGATGAGCTTTTAAGCTCTATATTATCATAGATCATCCAATTTTTCTTTATGGTAACTATCAATTTTGAACCATAACTAGTATTGTTGGCGTTTCGGCGTATATTACCTTAAAGATATTCCAATAAACGAAATTGTTTTTCTACGTTTGTTTGGGATATATATTGTAAATGTTGTAATAATCGTCCGTTATACATGTAATAGATTTTTATCGATGATA
This sequence comes from Cosmopolites sordidus, assembly GCA_031761425.1. Taxonomy (NCBI): domain Eukaryota; kingdom Metazoa; phylum Arthropoda; class Insecta; order Coleoptera; family Curculionidae; genus Cosmopolites; species Cosmopolites sordidus. The sequence goes on along the minus strand of JARFXV010000813.1, from coordinate 258,518 downwards.
ATTGTTTTTAACATACGAGTTCTTGCCGTGTTTTATCAGCTTCAACATGCTGTGTTGGTTAAACATTTGAGTTTTATCGATGAAAAACCTGTTCCACAGCTGGTTAATCTTAGATGATACTTCACATATTTCTTTTTATTTTAACAGTTATCCTAATAGCCTAAAACTATGTTAAATAGTATAATCACAAAAGCTAAAGTTAAACTAACCCTCTCAGCTACAAAATATTATGACAAAAAAATAAAAAGAAATTTCTGTAAAGAAGAATACAAAGAAGACGAAGAAGAAGAGAAGATATGAAGGACATATCTCTCTCTCTCTCTCTCTCTCTCTCTATATATATATATATATATATATATATATATATATATATATATATATATATATATATATATATATATATATATATATGTGTGTGTGTGTGTATGTATACAGTCCAAAAGTTAATAGTAACCAAGATACAGGGTGTTAAACATATAATTTTATTTTCAATTTTCGTCAATAACTTTCTTAAATACTATTTTTCTACGACACTATTCTACGTTTAAAAGGTCACAACTTTTTTGTGCCATTTTTAATGAATTTATTATTTTGTCCACCTTTTTTACGTAAAAAAGATATACTTTGGAGATGTCGCTCCGAGTTACCGTTTTCTAGATATCTGCGTTTAAATTGTTCATTGCACTCTTTTAAATTGCGCTTTTGAAACATAACATTTGTGTTTACTTTCCCTTTTTGTCTTAGTTCTAGAAGAATGATCTAAATATTCGGGTAACTGAGTTTGAAGGGAATTAAGATACAGTTCGCCGTTTAAAGTAGGTGGTAATTGGAATGGATCCAATACATAATCACCAATAAGTCCACACCAAACGTTAATTTTAAATTCGTGTTGGAAATGACGTTCGGATACTAAGTGTGGATTTTCTAAATCCCACGTATGTTTATTTCTAAAATTGAATACATCTCTACGCATAACGTTGCTTCATCTGTAAAGAATATTTTCTTTTAAAACATGGGGTCGGCATTTTGCGGGTACGACAAAAACGAGCAATTTCCAGTGTGGATGGCAAACCAGCTTCTAGTAGATTGTGCGCTGGCGTGAAGTGAAACGCATACAGTCGCTCCTCGTAAAAAAATTTCTAAACGTGGACTTGCTTACCCCAACTCCCACAGCAATGCCTAATTTTATGCTTACTTCAGGGTTTTAGGTTACGCGAACCACAATTTTTTTTTCTGATCGGTGGTTAGAATTTTTGGGCGACCTGCGAAACCTCGTTTCGGACGGATCGAACCTGTTTAACTCAGTCTGCCGTAAAAATTTTTGAAAATCTTAAAACCGGCGGTCTTGGTCCGTGGATACGTTTCCAAATATCATCAATGAAGCCGGCGTCTATTAACATTTTCCTGCACGTATTTACTTATTATATCTCGCATCTCTTCACTAGAAAATAATTTATGTTGTTTATTTTACTATAATGTGTTAAAATTATTATTATTTAAAACCATTTTAACCATTTAAATACCCACAATATTAAATATTGACAATCAATGCAAAAGTTTGACAGTAACTAAATATTCAGAGTGTCTTTATGTATTTGTTTTAATTATAGCCTACCTACTTTAAGAAAAGTGTTACATTTTAAAAGCGTAATTTAAAAGAGTGCAATGAACAATTTAAACGCAGATATCTAGAAAACGGTAACTCGGAGCGACTTTCGTAAGGTATATTTTCATTAAAAATGAGAATACGCTAAGGCACAAAAAAGTTGTGACCGTTCAAATATTGAAAAGTGTCGCAGACAGCACCCTCTACAATCTACATACAACTTTTTCGAGACATTTTTTAATTTAATTCAGGAAGAATACTTTTTAAGAAATTTATTGGCGAAAATTAAAAATAAAATTATAAATTTAACATCCTGTAGCTTGGTTACTATTAACTTTTGGACTAAGGTAAGTTGGGTTAAATCGCAATATTTTTACCCAAACAATCTGCAGTTTTGCCGTGTACCATTAATTAGCGGACACCCTGCAATGCTGCTGCAAATGAACAAAAAAATGCTGTTTTACCAAGACACATTGTCACAAATCACTGGCAACGATGGCTATATTGCATGAATTACACTTCGCATTGCTTCGTCATTCACCGTATTTTCCAGATATAGCCCCCAGCGACTATTTCCTGTTCTCAGGCATCAAAAAATGCACGTTGGAAAGAAATTTCGCTTGAATGAAGAGGTAATTGCCGAAACCGAAGGATATTTTGAAGGCAAAGAGAAATCGTTCTGTAAAAAAGGTGTAGAAATGTTAGAAAAGCATTGGAATGATTGTATTGCTTTCCAGTGAGAATATATTGACGAATAAAATCGAAATTTGCAAAAAAGTGTTTTATTTTTCAGACCGGGGACTTATTGACCGGTGTGTCATATTTATAACACGGTACAATTACTTTATCATAGGCCTAATTTTAATTTTAACCATTTACAAATATATTTTAGTAGACAAAACCTCTTTAAAATAATTACAAATAATCTCCATAAGCAACCAAGTCGTAAAATTAGAATACCATGATGCACACAAGCAGTTATGACTAAATGGTGGATTTTGTGTTTAAACACCATAATTTTACGGTATCGCAAAGAATGTGAACAGAATTATGAATAACTGGGGCGTATTAAAATGATGTATTCGTTTGTTTTTAGCTTGTGTTTACCTCTTTCATAAGTATTCCTTTTGGTATAATTACTAATGTCACATTGTTAATTAAATTTAAAAATACCTGAAATATTTTCGGGTTGGTTGCTTTTATGTTATTTGTATTTCTTTGTGCTGCGATTTACTGACATAAATTTAAAATGTATTAAGTGTTATATTTAATTTCGGCGGTGTGCATTTATAAATATGCGGTTTTTGCTAGAAAATTATTTACTCTGTCATTTGTTTGGATACCCAGCTTCGTGGAAATCCTGGCCAATGATGCTGCTGATTGTCTGGCTAGGGCAGCGGTACTTAATGGAACCATCATTATTTCTATTTCCTACCATACAAACATAGTAGGAAACTTTTTTGAGCTAAACTTCGTAACTTGGTAGCCCAGTTAAAAACAATTTTTTCCTCATTATCTGAAGAAAACAAGAAGAGACTGACGATTCATTCATATTTTTTGATCGAAAATATACTTTTATCCTGTGGCGCCTCCTTATCGGTCTCCTGTCTACTAATATACTGCCGTTCTCTCTCTGATCTTCGTCTCTCGGGTACCATTAGATGCGTTTTAAAATATCATACCTGACAACCTCTATGATTTTCTCTAGGACATCGTTTATCAGCCTTTTTAATTAAATAGTCAATAAGTTAAGTAAGAAACGTTGCCACCCTCTCACTACAATATGCTAATTTGACGTTTATCAAAGTTTTACATCGACCGGTTAACACGGCGACTATTCGTCCTTTTTTCAGTAAGGTGATTTGTGAAGAATCGGTTTTCTTTTTATATATAAAGTCCTTTATTTATAAAGGTTTTTATATATAAAGGCTTATAAAGTCCTACGTGCATGTTCACATGCTTAAGAATCGTGAAAAAAAGAGAATCATCTATTTGTCTTGGTATTAAATGACGAACTGTCAATGACGGATGTACGTGAGAATTTGCCTTTAGACTTATACCGAAATACCGCACACAGTCATAAATACCGAACTAATTGAGTAACCCCTTGTTCTTATCTTACCTTTACTAGATTGAACCTGTGCCGCGCAGCTCGCGCCCCCGTCCGCGGATGCGAGATGGATCATTGGTCTCGAGTGCGCTTAAGCAGGTTCGTAATGCTACTAGCTATGCGGTTTGGTAATAAAAACAAAGGAACGAGACAAAGGGTTTCATTCTTAATTACGTTTTTACGAAAACAAGTGCAGCTCAACCAACAAAGTTTGGCGTCCGAGATTTGGATGCGCAGTAGCCTAACGCCCTAGAACTCATTCGAAGCAGTGTATTCGTGGCGTTAACATCGGTTAAGTACTGTACATTCGAGGAACTCTCCGTTCTCTGTCTCTGTCAGACAGTGACCCTCTCACTCTTTCTTTTACGCATCTCAGGAGCTGCACAAGGATTTCTTCTCTCAACTAATGTTAAATAATACGATTTCTTCTCTCACTAAGTTTTAAATAAATTAGTAATATTAAATACAGTGTGGTAATAACATAAATTAATAATACTAAATAAAATGGATAAATTCTATTTATCCATTCAAATCTTAATCATGCCACTGACGAAGAATTCTTTAAAGTTTTTATTGATACAATACAAAACGAAAACTTGGACTTTAGTAAATGCATTGTGTTATATACTGATGGTACGAAAACGATAAGGAGGAAGAGCAATGGTGTGATAGTAAAATTAAAAGACATTATATGTCTTTTGCCACATATGGAATGGACGCACTACTTGGAAGAGAAGCGCTTGCTGCAAAGAAGATGCCAGATAATTTACAAAATGTTCCGTCAGAAGCCGTAAAAATTGTTAATTTTATTAAAAGCCGACCATCGCAGACTAGATTGCTTTCCATATTGTGCGAAGAAATGGGTGCTAAATACAATTCACTGCTTCTCCATACTGAAGTCAGGTGGTTTTCGCGAAGAGCTGTTCTAAAGAAGCTTTTTGAATTGCGAGATGAATTAAAAATCTTTTTTACAGACAAAAATAGCTCATTTTCAGAATTTTTACAAGAGGGAGAAACTTTATTACTGTTGGCTTACTTGAATGGTATATTTTCACATTTGAATGACTCGAATACGTTTATAAGGCCGTAACAAAATGATTTTATTAATGACAGACGAAGTCAATGCCTTCATTAAAAAACTTGGTATTTGGATTATACGCATTGGAAAATGTAATTTTGATGGATTCACTTTAACTTCGGATTAGATTACCAAAAATATGGATTTTGAAAATGTTGCAATTGATCGCGAATCGGAGAGCATAAAAACGCATTTACGCGAATTAAAAATTCAGTTACTGTAATATTTTCCAGATAGCAGAGATGATTTGTCGAAAAGATGGGTTCTCAATCCGTTTGATGAAAATATTGTTGCAACTGCTGAATTACCTATTGAGATTCACAAGTAATTTATTAAATAAGTTTTGGCTTGCACGACGGTGTGAATATGGAAGCTTTGAAAACATTGATCTCCTTCGCTTATCACCTATGTGACAATAGCTTCTCGTCTATGGCGACTTTAAAAACTAAATATAGAAATCGTCTGTTATTACTAGAAAATAATTTGTTTATATGTGTTTACAATGATGATCCACGTATAGAAAAACTTTTAAGTGAAAAACTAAATCAACCGTCGTATTAAATTCTTATTTCAAACAACTTTGGCAATTACTTTATTTAATTTTATTGTATTAGGTTATTACCTGATAATATTAACACTTGTTTTTAAAATACTTTAATAAAAGGATGTTTGATATACAGGTCTTATTTTTTTAACACCTTGCTACCCCCCATATTCCTGAACGTTACCCCCCTAGGGGTCGCGATCCCCAGGTTGAGAAATGATGCTCTAGGACAGGAATCGCCAACCTTTTCAATGTCTTGAGCTATTTTAATAATATTCAAATAGAGAGAGATATCTAAACTTGTTCAAAATACAAAATACAAATCGTATATGTCTGAAAATATTTTCGTTTATAGATATAAGATCATGAGTTCGACGTCTGAGAATTGCTTATAGACGTGAGCTACTGAAATTGTCCATATTATATTATATTATATTATATTATATTATATTATATTATATTATATTATATTATGTTATATTATATTATATTATATTATATTATATTATATTATATTATATTATATTATATTATATTATATTATATTATATTATATTATATTATATTATATTATATTATATTATATTATATTATATTATATTATATTATATTATATTATATTATATTATATTATATTATATTATATTATATTATATTATATTATATTATATTATATTATATTATATTATATTATATTATATTATGTTATATTATATTATGTTATATTATAATACATTATATTATATTAAACTGGCACCACAAATGGCGTTATATCATATCTCAATTTTTTAAATGGAATGTCTAATACTTTTTCAATCAAAAAAGAACACGCAAAAAATACTTCAGATAAGTAAAACACCTTAACAGTTATATTACCCATCGGATTTTTGGAAATCAGTCATTTTTTTAGGCCACGAAAGCAAGTTTGGTTTATTTGGTTCGGATGACCATGATAGCATGTGGAGGACAAATAAAACGACCTAAACCATTCTCACAATAAAACACGATAATGGAAATATGGTCTTCGAGAAAATTTGTTCAAAAGCACTTATAAGATACCAGAGATGTCTTCAGCTTCCAATAAGAAAATAACCCAAAGCACACATCGGAAATTATGGAAGAATAGCTGCCTTAAAATTTCTGAAGAGAGTTTGATTACACCTCCCCAAGCACCATTGAGAACTTATGGCATTTAGTGGATTAAAAAGTGACAAAAACCAATACGAATAATCGATGTTACATCAAAATTAAGCTACTTCGATACATAAATATTTATCTTAATTTAAGCTTCATTAAAAATATTATGCTACTTTCCTAACAATAGCTAAAAAAAGCATTTACTTTCTACCAACCGTAGATCCTGATAAAATATCCTTAATCATCATAATATTTTTACAGTAGTTTTAATATTACAATGATTCAGTACTGCAGCAAAATGTAAAAAGACCAAGACTTGTACAAAACAATAAATACATAATACAAGAACGAAGAACGAATTGTTTAAAACCTTCCAACGCAAAGTTAAGTCAACAATTTTGACGCTACACTTTCACATTTCTTCGATTCGCTTTTAGCGTTTAATTAACAACTATTATCGAGTTGGTAATCATTAGTGGCGTGTCTTTTAAGAATTTCATCGAATACTAATAAGGACATGGGCTGGACGCTTTTATTAGCGTAAACATAATTTAATTTTCAGATCGCTTAAAATAGAAAACAAAGTTTTTGTATTTACATAATTTATATAAAACGTAAATTTTTGCTCTTACATTTTGTAAGTAGTTATTGTGATGATAATATTTACAACAATGATATTTAGCGACATATTAATATTATTTTGTAATAAAAAAATCACAACGCTTATGCCGTTATTAAAATTCGGGCAAGCTATAAATAACAAAGAGGCCAAAATAATATACAGCCAAAATACTAACTCCGTCAAAGTTGGAAATGTTACCATTACCATTACTAATAACCCATTACGACAATGTTGTTGCTTAGTTCTTATGATATTCAAATTATACCTGAACGAAGTGTTATGTAGCCTATGGATAAAAAAATGTTGAAAAAAATGGGAGTTATAATATATATGATGACTTTTTTTATATATATGATGACTTGCTATCTTCTTTACTGTTCGTAGACAATCAAGTGATTTTCGAGGATGAAGACATGGTCCGTGAGTATTGTTGCCTTTGATTGGTTCTGGTCTTCAAAAAAACTGTGAATAAAATTTTCTGACAACCTCTAACATTTTCGTACGCCCCCTGCACACTCTGCCATCCTCACGCATTAAAGCACAAATTCGCATGTTGAACCGGCGCGTCTCCTGTCTAATACGTTTTCTTATAGTTTTGCAGAGCTCAGCGTACTCGACCCAGCGAAAAGGACTTTCTGTATTTCTCAATATCTGTCGTTTTTTTTTTATTAATGATAATAATTAAAACACTTGGTATTTGTTTCACAATATATTCAAGATATTCTCTAACATGTTTCGGCCTCGCGACCATTCTCAAAGAGAGTTATGTATAAACTAAACTAAAGTTTCAAAGTGCTGTCTAATGGAAGTCGGTTTTTTCATCTCGTTAAATTTATTACACTATCAATAATTGGAGTATTTCCGAAGTCTAGCTGGGTGTTTGTTAGGTTTTTGCCGTCGTATATGGCTTTTTTAATTTCGAAAATTTCCAGGTAATTTAACAGCCTGCTTTTATTGCAGCTATGTATTAATTTGGTATTATTAATGTTAAAAAAATGGTTCTGGTCTATACAATGTTCGGCAAAGCCCGTCTTTCTCTGATTGTGTAAAATTGAATATTTATGTTCTTTTAGCCTATCATTGAGCGATCGGCCCGTTTGGCCTATATAAATAGCGTCACACATATTACATTTAATTTCGTATACTCCAGATTTGTCACAATTTTTTTTTATTAAAGCAATGGTCTTAACTGGAGATTTATATCTGTTTTTATTTTTTCTTCTGGTGTTATTGAAACAGCTGTTTCAAACACACTATGAGCAACAACAATGGTTAAAAGTGTAAATAACATTGCAAAGCAATCTCAAAATCGCTGCTCCTTTTTAACAATTTCCCAGAATTAACTTTGCCCTTCTTTGACCTTACCATTTTTTCGCGCTCTCTTCGACAGTTGATCCTAACTTTTGCTCGTACCATTCGGTGGTCGGTTCCAACATTAAAATTGTAAAGAATAGTACAATTACAAAATATTTTTTTACCGTTGGTCATGATGTAATCAATTTCACTTGTGAGTTCAGATAGACTTTTTCATGGCCATTTTCTGTTGATATTTTTTTTATGGAATGAATTCCTAATATAAAGTTCTGATCCTTCAGCAAAATCAATCAATCTGTCATCTGTATTGTTCCGCTTACCATTTACATATGGGCTAGTTGCATTTTCACCAGTTCTTGCTGTTCCAATTCTGGTATTAAAATCATCACCATCAATATCATGTTGAAGGGATGGACCGTAATCTGCCACGCTGGTCCAATGCAGGTTGGCAGATTTTGGATCATGTTAGTCTGAGGCCTCTGCCTTAACTTGTCCGCCAGGAGTGATCCTCCCAGGAGCATAGGCTCCAAATGGCATAGGTCAAAGCTTCATTGTCCTAATCAAAACCCTTTACCACGTCACAGTCTGACCCATAAGGGGGAATATATATATATATATATATATATATATATATATATATATATATATATATATATATATATATATATATATATATATATATATATATATATATATATATATATATATATATATATATATATATATATATATATATATATATATATATATATATATAGACTTCAGACAAGCATTGAGAATGCCAAGTGTGACCTTGGCGAAATGTCTGCACTTTCCCAACAAACGGGGCACAAACGATCGGATGTACTCCCGCACTAATAGTCTAATGTATTCTTCCATCCGCGAAACGCTACGATCTAACAATAGAAATATCAATATTAAAAGTTAATTGTTTTAAAAAATAGGTTTATTTTAAAATTAGAATCAGACACTGCCGCTTCTCACACACCTAAAAATGGTGACTTTTATTCCTTCAGTATGTTTATGTGGTACTCCTCTGCCTGTTCGCCATGTCTTGCTAGAGTTCGTCTGCGCTTATACAACGATATAAACTCCCCAGAGACCTTCCGTTCATTTTGTCTTATTTCTTCAATTATCTTTTTGAATTCCTCCGTACCTCATCCTGCTTTCTTCTGACATAGCCCCTACCTCTTATTTTTAAACACCTTCTCCCCTTAGAACGGTTACCTGTCTCTCTCCATACGCCTGATTATAATACAAGCTCCATTACATATGAGACACCCGATTATTTGTAATATTTCTCTTTGGTTAAAGTAATATATCTATATACAAGAACGAATTTTATAATTTATGAGTTTGGTAAATAGTGTGTAAATCATAGCGTGTATAGATAACCTTATGATTTATAAATTATTTACTATACACATAAATTTTAATGTTATTTACTCTTTACGGGTTGCCAAAGGGCCTCAGTTGCTGACGCGGTCATGAAATGAAAAATTTAAATTCAAATTCGAATTAGTTTTTTTTGATTATCAGTATCGTAAAGGATCGGTTGTATCATATCCAGCGCCAAATCTCCCTACTAAAAAAATGTCAGAAATGGAGAGATCACATATAAGTTTATAACAAAACGATTTTTATTTAAATTTTTTGCCTTATAATTAAAAAGTTATTAAATTCAAAATAAATGTTTAAACCTTGTACCGAGGACGCGCCGATAGTTTCTGTAAAAACCCGAACGTGTGTAGCGTTACAATGTTTATTTCTCCTCAACATTACATACAGTTGATACGAGTATTTTAGTTTTTAATCAATTGATTCCTATTATTATCATCAGTGTATTGATACATTTATTCAAAATGTCAAATTTAATTATTTATCGTGCCTGTTTCTGACCATTTTGTACGAATACTATAAAAACAACTCCCAAAAAATGTTTTTAAATGTACCACAACATGTTAAACGTTGAAATCAAGGGTTCCAAGCAGCACAACGTATTAACCCTAAAACAACATCAAATTTTTACAAGCACCTGTCATCAAATATATACGAAAGCTTATTATTTATAACATTATATCATTTTTTTTTATTTTTAAGTATTTATTACCTGCTGAAGCTACACAATCGTGACATTGAATGTCTTAAACTTTTGCTAGTTTTTCATTAATAATTAAGGTAACTGTATAAGCTTTACTCAGAACTTTATATTCTACGTTTTTTCACCGTGCAAATGCAATTTTGACGGTTAAATTGTACATAACCTATATCCTTGTCAACGTAACTTTCGCGTGATACCCTACAAATTATCTAATTAAATTTTATAGAAGTGTTTTGTTTCTTATTTACATTTACATTATTATTTTTAAAAAACTCAAATTGATGCTTTAGCTTACTTCAGCTGAATTGAATCGAATGTCATTTTTGAGAAAATGTGTGACCATAAAAATATCCACAACAGATATATTATCAGTTATGAACCCTTTGTTAAACATTACTGAATTATATGAATAACCAATAAAATTTTTTTGCACTAAACTTTCCAAGAAAACACTTTAACATAATGACGTCACAAACATGGTAAACAATCGTGGTACTTTCGTAGTCACGTGATTTTATTTTAAATTTTAATTCATTTTTAATTAATTGCAAACAATTTTTTAAGTTTTTCGCATTGATTATCAATATTATTTATGATGAAGTTTTAAGATAAAGTAAACAAATCGATAATTATTTTTTATTCAAAAACACAATTCCAACTTATTTTTCTTTTTCTGTTATATTTTAAACGTAAATCGGCTTCATTTATACCAACCAGGAACGAACTATTCCTTTTCAAATTCGGATAATCGTCTGAAACAAACTTGTGGTATTTTGGTAATTTTAGCACCTTTAACAGAACCACAAGAATTCTGCTTAGCTTGGCAGCAATCAAAAACTACCTGATAAGATATATAAGATACATTTTTTTCGCTTGATGGTCCTCACTATTTCTTTTCGTAAACCAGATTATTTTAGTCAGTTACCTTTTCAATGTTCTCCAGTATCTCAAAACGGTATCCTTTCAAATGAGTTTTTGGTCGCGAGAAAAGGAAAGTCCGGTCAATAAGGAGACTGCGGAGTCACAGTGATGTTTTTACTTACCAAAAACTCGTTAATTGAAATCACAGTATGCATATTTTCATTATGCAACCCACTGTTCTTGATGTTCAGTCTCACCTGAATGACTTTTTTGCGATGTCCTTCAAGATCTTGAGGCACAAATTGCTTATGGTTCATTCCTTGGCTATCAAAAAAGCAAATCGGCTATCTTTAATAAATATATCTTTAATTTGATCATTCTGGTGAGTTTGAATGTGCCATTTCTGGTTGTGGCGCCTCGTTTCCGGATCGTATTCGGTCGAGTCTCGGCATTCTGAGAATGCCTTAAACGAACAGAAAACTTGGGCCCTTGAAACAACAATGTTTTTATAGACTTGTTGAAGTTTTGTAAAAGTTTCCGTAGCACTGTGACCAAGTACGGAACAAAACTTGATGATAGTCCACCGTAGCTCGAAATTGTTCACTCAGCACGCACTATAGAAATCCTGTTTACGAAGAGAATTGCTACATACCACCAAGTGAACTTATGTCCGGTTACATTAGCCATGGTGTCTAAGGCGTCAGCCTGATGATACGACTATTAGCGTCAATTCCCGTACTTAGGTATAGACTTTTTCTAAATTCTTGTGAAATTTTCTAGGTAACAGTGCAAAATCTGACAAGGAATCACCCTTCAGTTCGAGGGTGGGTAAGGCCGGGTGCCTTCTGAGTTTCTATATGGTTTTCTATATTGGTCACTCGTCAGTCGGTAGGCTTCTCGAGATATCTATGGTATCACAAATCCAAGGGTTGATAGCCCGAGGGGGTGCTAACCGTGGTTTTTGGTAGCCGATGACCGCGGTTGGGAATCCACGTTAAGCTGTAGGTCACCCAGTCGATAAATAGCCTTCTCAGTTTAAAACTTTATTTAAAACTCTAAGCTTAAAACTTTATTTTTCTTTATTTTACACTTTTTGTCCCCTAGTGTATAATTTTATTGAATATAAATGTATTACATATTATTTAACTGGTTTATATTAATCTTGCAATTGTTCTAAAAACAGCATTTAATTTGAAGAAACCAGGTTAAAAACTATCATGGGAACAGTAGCAATATTTCAAAATATTCTGTCAATTATCCAATTGTTGAGGTAAAAAAGTTCCATGTAATAATATACAATTTTATTATGTACAACCAAACGAACGAATTTAATCAGCAAGAACGAAACCACTATTTAATTTTTTTTATTTTACTGGAGGAAAGACAAACGGATGTTAATTGTCAAACGAATAAAATTAGGGGCGGATATATATTGCGATAAGTTCTCGCGAAAATAATAAAGACATTTTCTTTCAGTTAGCGAGAGACACAATACAGTAGCGTTGTTTATTTTGAACACGGATGGAGAAAAACTGACAAAGAACGCACGGAATCACAGAAAAAGCAATGTTTAGCATTACGAGATCAAATGCCGGCTGGTTACGTAATACGAAGATAGGCAGAAATTTAAAAAGAAAGTGTTGAAAATGCTAAGAGTTTACATACATGGAAAACGAAGTTGGTCTTTTTTTAATGTGTAGCAATATATTGAATAATGCAGATTTACCTTAAGTCTAATTTTATTTTTCCTTAGATTATAAACCATTTTATATTATTTTATAGGAACGCGAGGATCGCATATTTCAGACTAGTGGTTAAATAAAATAATTAAAATTGGCAAGATCGCCATTTTAGAGAAACTGCTCTCTTAAGAGTTAATATGGATTGTTTGATTAGGTTAGAAACTACTTTGGCAGAAATTTAAAAAGAAAGTGTTGAAAATGTTAAGAGTTTACATACATGGAAAACGAAGTTGGTCTTTTTTAATGTGTAGCAATATATTGAATAATGCAGATTTACCTTAAGTCTAATTTTATTTTTCCTTAGATTATAAACCATTTTATATTATTTTATAGGAACGCGAGGATCGCATATTTCAGACTAGTGGTTAAATAAAATAATTAAAATTGGCAAGATCGCCATTTTAGAGAGAATGCTCTCTTAAGAGTTAATATGGATTGTTTGATTAGATTAGAAACTACTGGGTTGCTCATAAAATACATTCGGGATTAACAATAGATGACACTGGTTTATATTTGTGTATATATATTGACGAGGTATGTAAATGAATTAATGGGACTGGTGGTATAGCACTCGATCTGATAACATTGTTAGCTTTGGGATTGGCTAGTAGAGAAGGCAAGCCAACATCTGGTGCATCTTCAGTATGAGTTTGAACTCCCGAGAGTCATAGTGGTTCATAGCAAATTCTTTTCATGAACCTGATTTTTTTAGTGCATTTTGCGGCAAATTAGCCTGTTTTCATTCTGATTTTTTTTGTCTGTAGTGAGGTTGGAGTGTGCCTTCCTCTGGCGCTTCATTGCCGGGTCGTAGTCAAGCTAGTATCCGTAACTACGCTCCAGAAAATGAGAATCATAAAGTGTTATGAAGTGTTAAAACTGAATTATGGTGTAATAGTTGGTGCCTGAGTTCCTTTTCACTAAAAATATTATATTAATTGATATTGAAAAGGTATCTCTTATGGATGTAACTGAATATGAGCTTGCGTATGTTGATAATTTATAAGAATTGTTGATGGCTACTTGAAAGAACTTCATGTGGGTTAGGTAAAAATTCGATATTTTGCATCCTTCGATCGTTGAGGAAAAATTATCAGCCACGTCAAAATACACCATATGCAAGAGTTATCAAAAAAACATATCTCCAAATTGGTGAGAATATATGAGAATTATTTATTTAGAACCAACCAATTCCTGAAGAAACTGACAAAAATTGGCTAATCCGAAAAAAAAGTAATTATTGCGTAACGATTTTCTTTCCATGCTTTTTTTACTGTTTCAAATGTGGTCTACTTTTGTTCCACCATTTATTATATACGAGTTGTGTCTATTAAATAACGAGACTGACGCTGCTACAGAAGAAGTACGCATGCGCCAAACGCGAGCGAACAACAGCTGTTTAGCGTGAAACCTTCTATTTCGAATGCAATACCTCTCGGTTCAGTAAATAAATCCGTATAATAAAGCCTTCATTAGCATTAGAGTTGTTTTTTTGTTTCGTCGGAAAAATACTAAGTGTAACAATAGAGCAACGAAAATTGGTACTCAGTATTCGTGCGATTGCTGAAACGGTAGGAATAGACAATTAATGCGTACGGCGAATTTTACATAACAATTTTAACGTGCAAAAAGTGTGTAGCTAAATTGTGCCTAAAATGTTTACATTTGAACAACAAGAAGCTCGTAAAATATTTGTACTGACACTTTGAATGCCACTGAAAATGATTCAAACTTATTGGAAATGATAATAACATGTGACGAATCGTGTTTTTTTTACTTATGATCCTGAAATGAAGCGCCATTCCATGCACTGGAAGAGTCCAAATTCACCGGATTGTATACCTTCACTAGGTTCCTGAAAGTCAAACTATTAATCAACATTACTACCATCACGTTTCTGAACTCCGTGAAAAAATAATGGAAAAACGATCCGAATTGTGGAAGGACAAGTCATGGGTTCTCCACCAAGACAATGCACCGGCTCATTCCGCATTGTATGTCAAGAGATTTCTAGACAAGTAACAGCATCCCAGTGTTAGACCATCAAGCTTATTCGCTGGATCTTGCGTTGTGCGACTTCGATCTGTTTCCTAAGGTGAAATCTGTATTAAAAGAAACAATATTTGAGTCCGTTGAAGCTGTGAAAGGGAAACCGGCACGAGTTCTGAAGGAGCTGACAGAAGAAGACTTCCAGCATTGTTTCGAAGCGTGGAAGATTCGCATCGAGCATTGTATGGATAGAGGAGGGGTGTATATTGAAGGTGATAATAAGTAAATATGTATGAAATCAAAATAAAATGTTTTACAGCGTAAGTCTCGTTATTTAATAGCCACAACTCGTATGTCTATAACTGATTTGCAAAGTTGAGTATTGATGCAAAATTCTCACTTCATCTTCTTTTTTTTAGTTGGTGGTTCAATATTTCAGATTTTGATAATTACTTCCCGTTGTACGCAAAAAGCGTTTTATTATTAGAATAGATGACAAACTCAACACTTATACGTTGCTTATAAACTAGGTGGTTCTAAAGAGGCGAAAACTTGGAGATTTCTTAATACATAAAAAATATATTAAATAAAACGCATTTAATAACGACCATAACATTAAAAAATTGGGAAAATTGTTTCCAAGTAAGATTACAAAAATAATAAAATGAAAAGAAATATATAAATAAAACTGCCTTAGATATATGATATATTGCATAAAACTGCATTGCATAAACTATGATATATTGGACTGATAAGTGATATTCTCTACTAAAACATTGTATATAAGTTCCACATAACAAATTATGGGAAGCTCTCGAAAACATCTCTAATAAGAACCTTATTAATGCCATTAAACATTTATATAATAATAACACAGTTAATATAAAAATTGTAAGAAATTATCAAGATTCACTTTGATTTGCATTCAGTTAGTTAAGTGGCGTATTATTATGCTTTTTATTACCTAAAGCGCAAGAACGCCGTCAAAAAATAAAAAAAATAGCTGTTAATAACACTATGATAAGTGGTTTGGTCCGGTTCAGGAGCGGAAATTTTGACAGATATTGCTCTGACCATCTTTCAAGCACTGATGTCGAAGAAATAAAGGTCATAATAGATGAAGATCCGTGCACTACGGTCTGTGAATTAGCAGATAAGTTAAATATTAGCGAAATCTGTTAAACCGAATCTTTTCATGCGATCTTTCGCAAAAAAATTCTGAAGCTTCATCTCTGAAGCGGATGCTAACTGGTGATGAAAAGTTGATTGTGTACAACAACGTGCAAAAATTGAAATTATGGACATTGCCAGGGTCAGCAGTTTCAAGTACGGAGAAAGACGGCCTTCGTCCGAAGAAAATTATGCTTTACATTTGATGGGAATGAAAGGGACCTATACGGTTTGTGTTTCCACGGAACCGAATCATAAACACCGAGCTCTACTGTTCACAACGACACAACATCAGAGTGGATCAAGACAGATAATTTACAGCTCCATTATGAAAAGCATTGTCATTTGCACTTTCTAAAAGAAATGCCTAAGAGAGATGGATTTATGTACAAGGGCTGAAAGAAAAGGAAAAAATGGAAGTCAAATATGGCATTGCAGACTACAATGAAATGAAATAAGTCAGGTGCAGAGATGTACAAGATACCTCATAAAAATATACACGGTACAAGGTAAAAGATACTTTTAGGTAATGTATTTGAGATATCAGATACAAGATAGATCAATTCTTCTATTGGAACCTTCGGTGTGAAACACTAAACTCGAGGAGATTTACCACTAAACACCAAATCACTTTTTGAAAAGTTCTTGACGCATGTTTCGCTAACCATGGTAGCATCATCAGGTTCTTGTATTTAATATCTCAAATACATTACTTAAAAGTATTTTGAATCTTATATCTTGTATCTTTTATGAGGTATCTTGTATAACTCTGCTCAGGTGGTACACATTTCCTTCATTTTAAATATTTTTATAGTTTTTACAGGCATTGTCAAAGTTATCAAACCTTCACAGGAAATAAGCTTACCATGTAATATTTCGAATTATTGCTTGATATTCATTATTAAACAAAAATGCAAATAATTTTCGCAATTTTGATTATTAAAAGTTGCAACATCCAGTTCCTTTATGCCAATTAAACAATCTAGAATTTCGTGAAAGTTATGTTGATATAAATTAATATTAGCACCATTAATTTTCTCTTCACAAGGTATTTGATTGAGTGGGAATATTGTCTCAATTTAAAAAAATAAACTTCAATTAGAAAAATAGCTGAAATTTTTAACGATCATTTATTCTACCATAAGCATTCATGTAATGTACTTCGTATATCAATTTTTACTACAAATTAATAGAAATTCGTTTAGCAAATCTTAATTGTTTCATTAATTTGATGCTATAACGATAGTTACTTGTCCGTATTGCAGTTGTAACATTTAGTTGTTGCCATAGGGTAATTTGCAAAACAATGAAAAATTGGTCATTGGCTTTTGAAAAGATGTGATGAAATTGCTATAAAATTAATTGACTTTTGAATAATGGATCTTTTTCAAAGAAATTCTAGCGATTAGTAACTTGAATGAATATTACCAGTTAAATCCTTTATACTTAAATTTGCATTTCCCATATTTTTTGTAATATTACTTAATTTTAATAATTGTAAGTCAATAATTGTTGGTTTATCGAATAAACTGAAGATTTAACATAACCCCAAATAAAATGATCTTAAGGCATTAAATCACATGGCCTTGGTGGCCAATTACAGATCCGTTCTTCGAAATAATTTTTTCACTGAATAGTTTCCTCAATAAATCGATTGTAGCGTGGGCTGGATGGTATGCCCAATCATTCTGTTCAAACCACATCTCCAGATCAAATTTTCCACCTAGTCGATTATCAAAGTCCAACTTCCTGCGAACGGTGATGAATTGATAAATTTGGATCTTCATCAACACTGTCAGCAACAGCGGCGATATTTTCTTTGGAACGCACAGTTTTTTGTCTTGTTTTTGTTTTAATTTCGAGCAGCGTGAAATGTGTTAGGAATTTGTTGATGTTTCGGAGAATACATCACTCGCTCGGTTGGGCATCATAAAATTTACGAAGTTCTCTAGTTTTCGATGTAAACTTCGATCGAAGTTTTCGATGTTTCGTGTAAATGTAGGAAGACTGGAACAACTTGGTCTGACGATATACATATATATATATATATATATATATATATATATATATATATATATATATATATATATATATATATATATATATATACATATATATATATATATCGTATATATATATATATATATATATATATATATATATATATATATATATATACATATATATATATATATATATATATATATATATATATATATATATATATATATATATATATATATCGTATATATATATATATATATATATATATATATATATATATATATATATATATATATATATATATATATATACATATATATATATATATATATATCGTATATATATATATATATATATATATATATATATATATATATATATATATATATATATATATATATATATCGTCAGACCAAGTTGTTCCAGTCTTCCTACATTTTTCTCTCTGGCCAACCTTCCAAACGTTAACCTTGTGTCTGAAACAGCCTCTATCCTGAATTTCACTTTGTGTAATATTTGCTGATCTTAGGTCCTCTTTAATTGCCGCAATCCATTTAATTATTTCTACTTTAGCTCTCCTATTTTCATAAAATTCGACTATTTGTCTAGTTAACCTACTCGGATTCATCCGTTTTATGTGTCCGTAAAACTTAAGTCTTCTTTTTCTCATATCGCTATGTATTGTTTATTGTGTATTGTTTGATTTCTTGGTTTTCTCGAAGTCGGTATGTGATGCTATTTATTTGTTTGGGGCCTAGGATTTTTCTTATGATTTTTCTTTTCTTCTTTTCAATGTCCTCGATGTCCCTCTTTCTATTCAAAATGAGCATTTCTGCAGCATATAGACATTCTGGCTTAATAACTGTGTTGTAATGTCTCAGTTTTGTGTTGGTTCTCCAACACATTTTGATGTTGGTTCTCCCCAGTTTAATGGGCTGGTCAATATTCTCAGGGCCGACTTTTTTTCACGCCGCTCCTGTATTACTTTTTCTAGAACACAGTTAAATAAGAGTGGTGAAAGTCCATCCCCTTGTCTCACTCCAGTTTTAATTTCGAAAGGCTCTGAGATGTCACCCATGAATTTAACTTTTGACCTTGTGTTAGTTAACGTTGCTTTAATAATTGTCAGCGTTTTCAGATATAGTCCTTATTCTTTCAAGATTCGGAATAAAGATTCGCGGTCAATAGAATCATATGCTTTTTTGAAATCTACAAATGTACAGACGAGATTTTTATTGTACAGTTTTTGATGTCTTAGAATCAACTTCAGATTCAGGATGTGTTCAGGGCAGGATCTGCCCGGTTGAAAACCTGCTTGGTATTCACCATTATTAGGTTCTAACTGTCCCTGTGCTCTGTCGTTGCTGTAGTAGACATTGAGACATAATCTTGTAACAAATTGGGAGAAGAGATATGCCTCTGTAGTTGTTTACATCCGTTCTATCTCCTTTCTTATGTAGTGGATGGATTAGAGCATCTTTCCAATCTTCCGCAATCCGTTCGGTTCGTCAAACTTCTTGTAGAATTTTGGTTTTTTCCTTGATTATACCTGGACCAGCGGATTTCAAAAGTTCAGCAGTGATTCCATCTTCACCAGAAGCTTTGTCATTTTTAAGCCGCTTGATTTGCCTAATTATTTCATCTTCATTCGGTGGTAATAAATCTGGGTTTCTTTGTTTATGGTTTAGTGTTGCTAATTTGTTTAAGGGCTCAGAACAGTTTGGTATTTGTTCAAAATATTTCGCAAGTTCTTTGCAATTGTCTTGGTTATTTAGAGGTAATTGTCCGTTTTCGTTTTGGAAGCAAAGACTTTGCGGTTGGTAGCCTATTAATTTAGTTTTAAATGTTTTGTAGAAGTTTCGGGTGTTATTTTTTTGGAAATCTTTTTCTATTTCATTAAGTTGATTATTTTCATATTTTCTTTTAGTTTGTCTAATTAGCTTCGATGTTTCTTTTCTTACTTCCAAAAAGATGTTATAGTTTATTGCTGTTTTTTTGACTGTTCCAATCTTTGAATGCTTTACTTCGGCTTAATACTGCTTGCCCGCAAACTTCATCCCACCATGCATGTTTTCTACATTTTTGTTAAGGGACCAACATTAAGGCTGTTTTAATAATTTTTAGTTTCAGTTCTTGCCAGTTCAGTGCTGGTTGTTTATCAAGCTCTTCTGTTAGAGCTGGTTTTATTTTCGTTGGGTCAAACTTTGGTATTAGCAGCCTCTTTTGAATAAGTTTTCGAGGTTTTAAGCTAAGTTTGATTCTAGTCAAGTAGTGATCCGTGTCTATATTAACTCTTTTCCTGACTTGAACGTTCAAAATCTCTTTATAATAGGGGTACGAAATGGCAACATGGTCCATTTTGAAATTCACCCATGTACGTGTTTGGGCACCTCCAGGTCTTTTGTTTTGTTATTTTCTTCTTAAAATGGGTTGACATTATTTTTAGATTAAACTGCGAACATAGTTCAACCAATCTTCTGCCGTTATGGTTAGTCCATTTATGAGCGGGACAACTGCCGACTGTTTTCCTGTACTTTTTTCTTTCCCTAGTTGGGCGTTGAAATCACCCAATAGGATTTTTACATGGTTAGAGGGAATTTTAGAGATAGTCCTTTCCAGAATTTCCCAGGACTTATCTACTTTTTCAATTTTTTATTAGATTTATTTTCTTCGTTAACTGGGAGGTGTGCATTGATTAATGTATAGTTTTTGTTAGCACACTTGAGGGATAGTGTCATAAGTCGATTATTTACTGGCTGGACATTTGTTATAGAACCAAGAATGTTTCTTGAGACAGCGAAAGCAACACCGAGATGTGTTGTATTTTTGAGTATTCTTTTGTCCGTTTTACTTTTAAAAAGTCTGTATTTGCCGAATTCCAAGGTGTTATCATCTGTCAATCTGGTTTCTTGCAAAGCTAAAATTTTGATTTTTTGCTGATTCAATGTTCGCCCCAATTCGTGTAGTTTTCCTGGATGCAGGAGAGAATTGATATTGATACCGTTCCAAAGAAAGTTTTTGTTTTCAGTTTCAGACGTTGGCCAGAGGTCTCCGACTCCCTCTGAAAGATTTTGCGTTTAAGCCCGGACGCCCCAGAATCCGAAAGTCCGGTTGAACCAGCAAAGCTGGCAGAGGATTGTCTACCCCCTGGGGTAATTTTGTAATTACTAGAACGCTTCATCTTGTAG
This sequence comes from Cosmopolites sordidus, assembly GCA_031761425.1. NCBI lineage: Eukaryota > Metazoa > Arthropoda > Insecta > Coleoptera > Curculionidae > Cosmopolites > Cosmopolites sordidus. The sequence continues at coordinate 237,055 of JARFXV010000813.1, read as the reverse complement.
TTTAAATTAAAGGTTTGAACCATGACGGTTCAGAGGTTAAGACTGGAGGGGTTAGTTCCAGAATTTAAATATCAGCCGCACCACTGGTGAACAGACGCTGACCACTGAACCGCTTGATACAAGTCAGACGCAAAGTGGATTTAGTTTTTTTTTTGCCTTGGTTCGGGGCTGCTTATTTTGAGATATTCGCAGCTGTCCACTAATATCTAATGGAACTTTCACTATCCACCACCCGTGACCCGTCCAGTACCTTAGGCGAGGTATACTGGAATATATATATATATATATATATATATATATATATATATATATATATATATATATATATATATATATATATATATATATATATATATAATTATTATTATTTTTTATTGAGGGGATTAGGAAATCTTCTTCTTCTTAAGCATTACTTCAGGACACACAACAGATTGTCAGTCCAAATTTATCTTACGCCTTCTCTCGTCCTCTATTTTTGTCCTCATTATTTTCTCCACCATGCCCATTATTCTTGCCCACTGTCTTTTTCCTTGTGTTTCGTTGTGCTCCGTCACTTCTACATTGCATTCGGTAGCAGTAACTACCCGAAACGGTTCCCATCTCGGGCAGTCGAAGATTGTGTGATCCCTTGTGTCCACCATCCCACAGTAGCGACAATCCTTTTCCTCTGAGTTTCCCATTCTGTATAAATAGTATCTGAAGGGTCCATGGCCCGTTATTGCTTGTGTGTAGAAATTTGTCTCCCCTAATTTTCTGTTGTTCTGATAAATGTTTCTGTTTTTCTCTCATAGTCGTTCCATTACTTCGAGTCGTTTCAGTAATTTCTGTCTTGCTTGAGTTTTTGACTCCTTTTCGAATATTGATATGCTTTCCATGATTCGGAGTCTTATTGGTGGTAGACCAGCCATGGCTAGGATGGTGATTGTGGGCACGGTTCTATATGCACTTAAATGCGTCTTTCCATTTTTCTGTTTACTCTTTCGAACATTGCCTCGTAGTGCCAATACCTTAAGACATTTGCCCAAATAGGCGCCCCATACAAAATGGTTGATATAGTGGCCTCCACTAATATACGCCTCTTAGAGGCCTTTGGACCTCCTGTTTTTGGGGTTATTTTAGTTACTATCATCAATGTTTTATTTGCTTTTTCGCATATCATTTTGAAGTAAGTGGTCATTTTGGCATCTTTGTCTATGAGAATCCCCATATATTTAGTTGCTCTTGTACTGTTTATTGTGGCGCCCTGAATATTGTTTTGGAGGTTTGTGATTTTTCTTCTCCCCGCTAATATTACCATTTCCAATTCCAAACCAATTTTTTTTTTGCTGACATTTTGTTGACAATATACTTTGCCATTTCTTCCAGCACAGGCCTGGTTCTTTCTCTTATTACCATCTCTCCACCAGCTCTTATATTACTATTATTTAGTTTGAGTCATCAGCCAACTGCGCACGAAGTCCGGAACATCTTCATCGTTATCAAATCGTACCCCTCCAACGGCATCTTTCAAGGGCGAAAACAAAAAATACACATGGTGACAAATGGTGACAAATCTGGACTGTATAGAGGGTGTACAAGGGTTGTTCTCTAGTTTTTCCTTCGTCAAAACCCCTGTGTGTGGCCTGGTGTTGTCATGGGGAAGGAAGATGTCTCTGATGGGGACATCGCGTCTTTTGATCCTGTAAAATGAGTTTGTTGCCTCCAACAGCTGGCAGTAGTAGCCAGTACGTCGATCATTTAAAAAAACAGTCAGCAAAATTCCCGTTCAGTCGATGAAAAAATGGTCGCGAGAACCTTACCGACTGAGAGACGTATATTGATCTTTATAGGACAGGTTTCGAATTTCCTTCGCCATTCCTCACTCACCATTTTTGATTCTGGAGTGTAATAATGCACCCACGTTTCATGACATGTCACAATACGCTTCAAAAATGTCTCCCCTTTCCGTAAAAATCGATTCAGAAGTCTCCTACTGATTTGCAATTGAATGTTTTTTTGATCATCCGTCAACAACTTTGGAACCCATTGACAGATTTATGAAGATTACTCTCTTTACCGAGAAAATAGGATCTTAGCGGATCCTCCTGTTGACGGCACATTACTTCCACATTCTATAAGCCTCTCTTTATTATATGTCGCGACAAATATAGCCGCTTGATGGAACTTCTTGGGTGATGCATACGATGTTTTGTTAATTTGGTTCTTATTTTCTGATCAAATGTGTTCAGAGAGGTGTCAGACCACTTTATTACATCAAACCTATAAACAGCCAAGGGAAAAACCCAAGTATTCATTGCCAATATTTTATTTCTGGCACTGATCAAAGATTTACATATTCTTTCAACTCTAGTTATTACCCGTTTTATAATCATTTCCTTAGATGTTATACAAGATATTCCTAACAACTGCATCATACCAAGATATTTATAATTTCATCCACTACTAAGACTACGAAAAACAATATTTCCATTTAGTTGCATGTTTTCTGTATGTTCCAATACCCTGCCCCTTGCGGACATGGGCAACTGCACACTTATCAAGGCCAAACTCCATGCAGATGGTATTGCCAAATCTTTTGACAAGCTCTATTTCACATTGCAGTTTATTAGAGTTTTATAATTTTTGTATTTAATTTTAATTTAATGTATATAATTTTAGATCGTCCATATAGAATTGATATGACACCTGAATTTTTGGATTTCTCTTCATCACATATGAGCTATGCTGGATTTTCTCAACATTCTATTGAAGGGTGTTAAAGTCGTACAGAAACATAGAGAACTTGAACTATCCTATATTATTAATTATTTAATTATTAATTATTTAATTATTAATTATTTAATTATTAATTATTTAATTATTTAATTATTTAATTATTTAATTATTTAATTATTTAATTATTTAATTATTTAATTATTGAATTATTGAATTATTGAATTATTGAATTATTGAATTATTGAATTATTGAATTATTTAATTATTTAATTATTTAATTATTTAATTATTTAATTATTTAATTATTTAATTATTGAATTATTGAATTATTGAATTATTGAATTATTGAATTATTGAATTATTGAATTATTTAATTATTTAATTATTTAATTATTTAATTATTTAATTATTTAATTATTTAATTATTTAATTATTAATTATTTAATTATTAATTATTTAATTATTAATTATTTAATTATTAATTATTTTATTAATAATTATTTTATTATTAATTATTTAATTATTAATTATTTTATTAATTATTATTTAATTATTAATTTTTTAATATATATATATATATATTCTATTAAATTAATATTACTAATTAATTTAATAGAATTAACTGAGCCAAAAAATAGATCACAATATATAAATATAATCAAACAAACGTTAGAACTTAATAACTATCAAAAAAAAGTCTATAAACCAATTATTAAAAAATTATAATAACAAATATACCTAAAAATAAAAAATGTATACTTTTATTGTATTTACCAGATATAAATAATAAAATAAAAAAGTCCTTAGTGCATAGCACTAGAAACTCGGAGCCTAATGTAACTACCCTAGTGACATTGTGAAACATTGTGAACAGTGAAAAACAGGCTTTAATGGAAAGCCGAAATAATAAGTAAAAATTAATTTTTAGTATAAGAATAAAGCGATGAACGAGAAAATTAACGTGTCATTGTAAAAAAGCGTGGAGTGCTTTGTACCATATTTTCATACTAACTCTACTTTTAGAAACGGTACTGATGGAATATTTATAACAACTGACTTCGAGCATCCCACGTTTTTTTCACAATGGCACAATGGCGCTAATTTTGTCGTTCATTACTTTATTCATATACTAAAAATTATTTTTAACTTCTTAGTTCAGTTTACCATTAAATCGTGTTTTTTAAATTATAATTTATTTTTCCTTTTTAGTTCGATCTGCTATAAAAGCGTGTTTTTTAGTTTTTTATTTTTTCGTCACTACCTGCCCACGGCAGAAGTGGGTTATTTGCGCGCCTGCTGCCTTCCTTGGGCGTTATAACCGTGTCTCAGGCTCCCTCTCCGAAAGCAAATACTTGATCCTGGCGATCCTGTTCAGGATAATTAGACGAATTTATTAAATTATTGTATTGTTATCGGTCCTTGATAAGTGTGCAAAGTTTCAATTTAATCTGACATTTTGAAGTGGGTGAATAGGACGTTCAAAGATTTGAAGAAAGAAAGAAGAAAATTTTAGAACTGATGCGGATAATTTGAGTCGCATATAATAATATAATTAAGTAATAAATATCATGCTTTATATTTTTTTTGCATATAATGCCGATAAAGGTATAAAACCCAAAATGTAAATTATATTAAAAATCTAAAGATGAAAAAATTGGAGAAATATGTCAAAGTCAGGAAATATTCAACTATGACTATTAATCAAATAATAATATACATTTGTATAAGCATACTTAGTTGTAGTAGTAACTGTGGAGGTAACATCCGTACGGATATAACATCCATACGGAAATAAGGGAGAATATAAATTCACCCTTAAGCTCAATATATTTTCCAGCGGATCTTCAATTTATTTATTCCATCTCTGAAGTGATTTTTTGGAAGTCCTTCAAAATATTCATCTATAGCCATTATAACTTCTTCGTTTACTTAAAAACATTTTTCATCTGTTCCCAAACCTCAAAAAATGTCTACGCGGCAAGTAGACATTTTTTGAGGTTTGGGAACAGATGAAAGTCAGAGTGGGCCAGATCTGGTGAATATGGTGGATGTTCCAACAAGTAGTGTAACTCCTTGAATTTGGCCATTGCAAGAACGCCTTTGTGACCCGGTGTATTGTCTCGAAGAACACTTTTTTTTTCTTTGCTAAACCAGGTCTTTTTTCACGAATTTGTGTATCCAATTGATCCAAAAGGTTTGAATAATATTGTCTTGTTATTGTTATACTACTTTGAAAATAATCAATTAATAAGATGCCTTTTCCGTCCCACTTTGGCTGCTTCGGAACTGAACAACCGGGCTCAGTCCACTTTGCGGTTTGTTGTCGTACTTCAGGATCATAGTGGTAAACCCAAGTCTCATCCATAGTTACAAAACTACGTGTAAAATCTATTTAATTCTTTCGAAAAAAATTCAAATGTTGGTTAGAAATTTTTACTCGAAGTCCTTTTTGATTAGAATTTAACAAATGCGACAAAGTTATTTGCAAGAAAAATAGTTTTCTCAAGCCCAATTACGTTTTCAAAATATGAAAAACCCGTTCATTTGACATCTCAGATTAATTTAAAAACACTTGGTATTTAGAAGTACATCAATTACCATCATATTAAAATATGTTGCATAATCAAAATCTAAATGAAAATGTTAGATGTAACATAAAATAATTGATAGGCATTTTCATTATAATACCTATTAACGAAGAAAATTGTAAAATTACACCATGTCGAATTAAACTATAATGACATAATTATGTCTATCTGTTTCGTACAGCTGCGTATGTCCGTCCTATAATTATTCTAATAAACCAGTAGACTCTTGTCAATATGTTGGTATTGTCAATATTTAATGTTTGATTTGATAAAGTAATTGTAGGGTAAAAAAAAATAAAAACAATCCTTAACTATATTATAAAAAAACGTGATAAGAGACGCCGATCAAAATTATTTTTTTCTAATCAAAATAGTTTGTTAATAAAATCGTAGGTGAGCAGCTAATAACCACATCACATAAACAACTTTCAAGGGTGTATAAATCTGCTAAATATTCGTTATCGCCATATCTAAATCTGTATCCTTGTTTCTAATAAGATGCAAATATTTTTTGCCTCTTAGTTTTTTTTCAAAATCCGGATATTGTTTTTGTTATTATCATAATTTATTATTCTTCTGACCGTTACATTAGAAATTAATTATGTAGCACGAAGAAAATTCGAAATGATTCAGCAATAATGCAATATATAGTTTAAATTTTGTTCGAAAGTCCTTGAACCTTAAGATCTTAAATAACAGTACGCTTGTACGCTTGTATAAAATATTTATTGGATTTGAATAACTTCCACCACTTACGAGGTCATTGCAAAAGTTTCTGAAATCGAACAATCCTGATGGCTTAGACGCTTTGTGAATGTTTCCTAAAAACTAGATTGTTAATGAAAAGCAGTAACAGCAGTCTGTTCGTATTAATTAAATTAGATAATTTAAGTAAGGAAGAAAATTGTAAAATTACCACATGTCGAATTAAACTAAGTAAGTTAAGTAAACCTCAGAAGTCAGAAATAAATTTGTCGACGGTTGTCCATCAACCTGTAATAAACCGACATGTGGCTTACAGTGATATTAAAACATTCTTATACATTTACATGAAATATGTACAAACAATTTTGCATGAATATTTAACGGTAAAAAATCGTTTCCCATGGATGTGCGCAATTTGAAAGAAGTTTAACCCAATATGCCAATAATTTTTAGGATATAGAACATGAAAAAAAATTACGTGCATCAGAGCCCTATGGGACCTGGAAGGGCCAAGTCTACATATAGAACGGTAGGAACATAACATACTGTACTTATATAACCAATAATAATTTTACATGGAATGATTATGTGTGATATGCAACAAAGCATTTGACAAGCAACAAACATCACGCTTACGACACCTGGTAGCAGTCTTTGAGCGACAGTAGCGACATTTTGTTTGTTTGTTCTGTGGAATAACAAAATGATGAATTCAATCGAAACGAATATTCAGATTTTCATTTTGACTCGGTCTCCCCTTAGAACAGATACATGATTTTTATTCTGCGAAAGAAGTGCAATAGCTACAGTCATTTAAAAATATAAATGGTCCATGGCACCATTATTGTTTTATGTATTTGCCAAGTGTTTTGCATGGCCATATCAATATACTGAGCAAGGCCGTCATCTCAGAGATATCGGATTGCCTTTCATCATCGGAATCAATAATTTCAAACTCTTTTTTTACCCGTTTGAAGTCACTTTTCTTGTGTTTGAGAACTTGGTTACTTTTCTTAGATAGGCGTTTCGCCAATTCGGAAAGTGGCACTGTATACTCCTCATCGTCAGATTCAGAATTAACCTAGGAATTAGCTATATTATTGAAATTTATTTCAACTGGTGGTCTTAGTTAATTAGCTGGTAAATTATGAATGGCTAAATTATTCTCATCGTCGAAGTCCTCATCGGTAATATCGCTACATGTATTTTGAGGCGGAATTATATAAATATCCATTCCAGCCTCAGGAAAATCATCATCGTAAGCCATAGTTAAGGCTTTGTTCAACGTAAGACCTCTAAAATGTTTAACATGTATTTACAGAAAAAAAAATTAAGATTCAATTTTCAAAAAAAAAGTGATTCACCATACTTTATATGCCTACATACAGGACGGCTTCATATTTACTTTTATAAGTAACCCCGTATGAAAAAGAAACATAACCTAATATCAAAAATGATTAGTTTTAACCTCGAACACCCCAAAACACTTATAATGACATTTGTGAAACAACATTTAGTAACAAATTACTTACCTAAGAAAATTCACGTCACAGTGGTCCGTTTTTCGTAATGTAAACAATTAAAGTTTAACTTATTGATTAATTTGTCTATTACTTTGTGGTGATAGATAACAAAGTAAAAAATTGTTTTATTCCTTTTTAAAGTTTAACAGCAAAACGGTGCACTACGATAAAGCTGCATTTAGTACCGACACACGGGCTCCTTCACAGCTGATATTTTATGTTGTAGCGCCACCTATGCATAGTAGAAAACTTTTGGGAGAGTGTTTAAACCGTCGACCTACATGTAGGAAGACAGGCATATTTGGGTTAAAAAATATCGTGTCAGTTGGTGCAAACAAATTCTTAATCAGATTCAGCCGAAATGCTACAAATGCGGGGAGTTATATCGTTATGTAATGAAACTTGGATCCATTTCTATGAGTCTAAAATAAACCAATAATACATTTTTTGGATTGACTCAGCAAAAGGTCATATGACCAGAAAGATTTTTGAGAATAGGAACTAATGAATGATGAATGGTAATGAGATGATAACAGTTATTGTTGACTGTTATTCAACATATCATTATCTCATATATCGACTTTAAGGATAAAACTCCTTAAATTTATATTCGCCCCTTAATCCTAGTTTATTTTCCTTCTTCTTCTTCTTTTTTTGTCTCTATGGTTTAACAGCCCATCAAGGGCCTTTGTCTCGCCCAGAGGTATCTAAGTCTAAGTTGTTTTTTACATGGATGCCGCCTTTTGTCTCAATGTTTTTTTGCCTCTTTTGCTATACTTAACCACTCCTTCATTCCACTCCATCTCATCTCGCTCTTCATTTCCATTTCGTTATTCCCATCTGTTGCAGGTCCTTTCTCACTCCCTTCCTCCATATATTTCTTTGTTTTCCCATAGATCTTGATCGCTCTATACTCTTTCCCAATATATTTTTGGCCGATCTTTCCCCATCCATCCTCTCGATGTGCCCCCACCAACTCAGTCGTTTGCTCCTGATTTCCTTCACTAAATCTAGATTATTAAAATAGTTGCTAATTCTGTATTCATTTTAATTATCCAGCCTCTTTCCGTTTGGATGAGGCCAAATACTTTCCCCAGTATTTTCCTCTTCACTATATTTTTCACTTTATTTTGGGCATGAAAAACTTATTTGTTTGATGAGTGATGAGTCTTTTATCAGTTGACCTAGGATGCATTTGAATGAACACCTTTCAAGTTTTTTTTGGACATTTTAAAGGTTTAAGATTTAAGGTTTTGGGGTTAGACAACTACAAGGCTCTTTAGCGATTGGACCTACAGCTTAACATAAGCTCCGAACCACAGACATTAGCCATCGACAACCCCGTTTAGTACCCTCCTCAGGCTATCAACCCTCGGTTTGTGTTAACCACAAGTCTAACGAGATGCCTACCGACTAGCAAGTAATCAACGTAGAATACCTCTCAGAAGGCATCCGGCCTTGCCCAGCCTTCAACTGGCGTGTCTCAGGGATAATTCATTATCGGATTTTACACTCTTGTCTAAAAACATCACAAACATTTAAGTGTGGGTTTGTGTGTGCATGTGTGAGTGCGTATGTGTGTGTGTGTGTATGTGTGTGTATGTGTAAGTGTATATGTATGTGAGAGGGGTAGGCAACAATACAAACAACCATCCGAGCGCTGGAATCGATCGGCAACAAGCCACACACATTTTACAATAGTGCATGAAACATAAATTCATCATTAGGCGCTAGAGACAAAACGTCGGCTCAAAAAGAGAATGGAAGAAAGTCAAAATTCGCCAATCGAAACAAAACGCTTCCATCTACAGAAAAAACAATGGCTACAATTTTCTGTGATTCTCTTTATGTGCTACTAGATTACCAGATTACGAATTCTAGATTACCAGAAAAAAAAATCAAGACCATCATCAGTAGGGAGTATTATGCTTCACCACTATACCAATTCAAGGCTGTCATTGAGGATAAATTCTCAGATTTGGCCGAAAAGGAAGTGCGCTTTCTTCGCAATAGTGCACCTGCAAACTCTGCATTTATGGGGTGGTTGCTGTAAAACCGTTGCTGTTATATAGTTACGGTTATACTGGGAATATTCAAAAGTTGAAAACTCGTTCGTTTACATGTGTCAAAACATCTTGTGTTTTCTTTGTCATACCGAGAACTTTCCGAACGGCCCTCATGTATATTAACATACTTTTTTAAGCGACATTAAATGCATTAAATACTAATCGCCACAAATCATACCTCAAACCACTTCGACCATTTTCTATTTTCTATTGACCGACGAACCGTACGATAGTGTCATCGTTTCTGTTTTGTTTTGACAAAGGAATAATAAGCAGTGGATCAGGTGAAGTTCGTTTTGCATACAATCGGTCGGAATGTTGATTATCATTTGATGAATGGTATCGATTGTTTTCTTTTATCTTTTCAGATGCGGAAGTGTTATTTGCCGTAGAAATTTAGATTTACATCAATACAAATCAGAAAGTTTCACTTGGAGGATTTATTTCTTGGTAATGTTTGTGAAAAGCAGTAATACGGGGTGGATCACTTAAAACTGACGATTTTGAAGTAGACAGTTATTTCAATTTGTAGATTGGATATTTTGATGTGCAATTATAAGTGTGTTTTGTGTTAAATTATGAGTATTAAAATTAGATTAAATCAGCTCCTGATTATGCTAAGTCTAAACGCTATTCGAGAGAGAAGAAAATTCATCTAGTGTTTTGTGTAATAGTAATAGTTTTTATGTTTGAAAATCCAAACAATTTATGGGCTTCAGCAGTTATAAACATTCTGAACTTGCTCATTCAATTTTCGACATAGCTCTGTCCATTTTTTTTCCATGATTTTCGGTTTTTGGCGTCTCTGTTCTATATCGATCTATATCTGTTTTATATCGTCACTCCATCGAAGGGGTGGCCTACCAGAATTTCTTCTTCTTAACCTCTGTCTCCACTCTAACACTCTTTTAGTCCTAATAACTAAACCCATCATAAAAGAAGAGTTATAGACATTACTAAACCCAATATTTCAAGTAATGGTATTATTTAAATAGAGACAAACTTGAAATGAGTGCTGCCATAAAGTGTATTTGCAAAATGAATTAACTGCGATATTAAATTTATAAAGATATAGCACGTATATTAATGATTCTTGAATTAGTTCTTAAAACTTATTATGTTGCTGGAAGTCTAGAATGTTAATTGTTGATTCAAAAAAACACATCAACAAATCAACTCTAAGGCAAATTTGGCGACAATTAACACATATCCCGAAACGTTTTTGGAAAAATTGGTGATGTGCGAAAATTGGCCAAAATTAAATTTTTAGGTTTATGAGGGTTGCTATTTAAATATCTGGAATTGGCAACAATGGGGTTGCTAAGAGCCATTTGACATATAGATCGTAAAGTTTGACATTGTTGGCTGTATACGTACTCAGAACGTTTTGTAATGCGGATGCTATTTGTGTTTTTTAGTGACTTGAAAATTTCATTTCAATCAAAAAATGGAATTGACTAATCAGAATTTTCCTGTGATAATTTACTACGACTTTCAACGTGGATTATCTCAACAACAATGCATCGATCAACTCACTTCGACTTTTGGCGATGAAGCTCTAAAACCACTGTCTATCACCGGTTTAGTGAATTCAATCGTGGCGGTCGTTTGATCACCAACGAATTTAAAGAAGCACGTCAAAATTCAGTTGATGTACCAGAAAACATCAATACTGTGCGCGAACTGATAAAGCAAGATCGTAATGTGACCTACCGTGAGATTGAAGCATCCCTGGGCCTTAATATGATAAGCATATAATTTAAGAAAGTATTTTTTTAAACAAGATTTTACGTGAATATTTAGCCGTGAAAAAGATGTGTACACGTTGGATTCCGCATCATTTTGACAGTCGCTCAAAAATGACTTTTGACGATGGTGTAAAGAAATACTCAAAACATACAATCGTAGTGCGTCAAAAGCCGTGTATAACATCTACACAGGTGACGAATCGTGGTTTTATGCGTATGAGCCCGAAAGTAAACAGCAGTCGACTGTATGGGTCTATTAAAATGAGCCAAACTCAACAAAAATTCTTTGCGCAAGAAGCATTTCGTTCTGCACAAATGGTCGCCTGTTTTTTTGGGATAAATGGACATGTAGCTACAGTGCGACTTGAGAATCATAGAATAGCTAATTTTGAACACAACAATGGTTGGTACACAACCATTTGTTTGCCAAAAATCTTTGAAAAAATGAGAAAAACATCCAGCAATGCATGATTGTTCTTCACTATGACAACGCGAACTCTCACATATTGGACCGAACAACTATATGGCTTAAAATAGTTGCCCTCCACAATGTCGGCTTCGAAATTATTCATCATACTCGTTATTCTTCAGATCTGACCTCAGTGACATTCTTTAAATTTTTTATAGTTTTATACATTACGAAATAAATTAACATTAAGTAAAAACCTGGATTGACCTAATAACTTGGAAAATATAGTGAGAACAATTACAACAATGCATGAAATTAATAACTTTGCATAACAATATAATACTGCGTATAATTCAATTTCCAAGTAGCTGGAAAGTTGCACAAAATATATTGATCCCTAGACCTAGAAAAAAAGCCAGAGAATATGACCTGATGTAGCCCTATATGTTTGTTATCGATGATTTGTAAGGTTTCCGAAAAAATATACAGCAAAAGACTGAAGTCACTAATAGAAGAAAAAAAAATTCTAGACCACCAATTCGTTTTCATAATAAGAACGATATAATAGATCCAACAACAGTTGGATCACTACGAGGCTGATTAGTGTGAGCGTATTTGGTGCGTCTGGTGCAGTACCAGGTTGTCTCATGCGCGTTCGTTCGCGTTCATTCGAGTATGTTAATATAATTGGAAAGACGATCTACGTCTATGTTTTTTACGTTTTTGATGTTTTAATAAGTTAAAAATGTATATAACATTGACACAAGTCACTAATAATTGTTCATTCGACATTTTCTCGGCGAGAAAATCAAAAATTGTATCGTTGCTGATATTTTTCCCGATCCGAGGCATTCGGTGCGGGCTTGGTTTGCCTCATTCGCGTTCGTGTTAAAGTAAGGACGTAGCTTAGGAAAAATTTACTATTGGTGCGCAAGAGTAGCAATGGACTAATAAATGTGATCAACTTTGGCTCTTCGTATGTTTACTTTTTAATTGTATATTGCGCTAATGTTGAGTATGCGCAGCACTATTATTTTTAGTCAAAGTTATTGTTATCTGAAAATATCCTAAATATTTCAAGTATTACTTTAAAGTACTTTAGTAAAAATGTCAAACATATCAGAACAAAAAATGTAAGCAATAATTTTATATGTTCGCGCTGTTAATAAATGTTTTCATAATTTGGTATGTTTTAAAAATATTTCTCAGAAAAAAAAAACACATAGGTATGAAAAACATGGTTGGTAAACATTATTTTTTCGATGGAAAATTCGGCATAATGAAAATATTGCGACACATATCCTTAAGTAGGTTGCTGCGTACACGCACCATTGGCCGAAATGGGTTAATATAAATGAATTTTTCTATAGAATGAGTCAGTAGTGTACAACTTTGATTAAACACACTGATAAACTATGACCTGCCTGGCCCGAACTCGAGCAAAAATTCTCCAATAAGATGATGAGATGAGATGATGAGATAAGATGATAAGATGAGAACTCTGAAACGTAATGGCTTTAATACTGCTTGAAATCTAAATATCCCACATTGAGTTAATTCGCAAATTGGACCCTAGAGAAGCTGGCGACGCTCACTACGGGGAAAAATATTTCCCGATGAAGCACACTTCTGGCTTAATGCGTTTAAGAACAAACATAGCTATAGGAGTTGGAGCGATAAAAATTCTCAAGTAGTTGCCCCTTTATCATCAAAAAGTCACTGTTTGAAGCAGTTTTGTGTTGAAGAACTATAGGACTTATATTTTTATGAAGAGGATAATGAAAATCGGGTTACTGCTAATGGTGAACGCCATAGGAATATGCTAACAGAATATATTTGGCCCTAAACGTAGATATAAATAATATTTTCTTTCAACAAGGTGTTGCGATTTGTCACATATCTCGCAAGACAATCAATTTATTGCCAGAAAAGTTTTCTGGACGCGTTATTTCATGAAATGGGGATGCCAAGTGGTCACCAAAATCATGGGATCTCAGCCCTTGGATTACTCAGCCTTTGGATCAATATGTTAAATAAAACCCTAAGAATTCTTAATCATAATCAAACATTCAGGTCACGATTGAAAATATAGCTTGCAATATGTGTGAAAGAGCAATCGAAAATGTAGTCTACAGAACGAATTCTGCCAGACCAAGCCGAGGTGACATTTGAACGGCATTATTTTCAAAACATTTCTTCAGGGCAAAATAGAAATTATCGGATTATCTCTTGTAGTTATCACAGTGTTTTTTTTAAGTTATCATATATTAAAGGCCCGACAATCTTATTGAACAACCCTTTACTTACATCGTAAATTATAACCAATTATATTAATTTTATTGAGTCTTTATTTAAACATCAAATTATACTAATACATTATACAGCAAGATCTATTGTTTTTAATATGTAATAAATATAAACTTCCTTAATAATGTGGTCTTATTTTCATGTAACAGTTTTTATTCAAACACTGACATATATTATTATAGATTTCCGCCAAAGATACATGGAAAATACGACTTCAATTTATAAGATGAATGGTGTTATTCTTAGATAAACATTTATGATTAATGTTTCAGTGTGAAAGTGAGACAATCGGAGAAATTTGGCAATGAAACGGAATGGTTCAGAAGGAACACATTTTTTCGTTGTCTATTATTTTTATGAAATCACTTTTATAACTGTTTTATAATGGCACATAAACGGGGGCATTGAAAATGCTATGCCAATTGTTAGACATTTAAGAGTTACGTAACCCGACGTAAAATATATTGACGCGTAATCTGTTGCGGTTTTGAATACTTTATAAATTATCTGTCATTCATCAAATTTTAAACGACTACGGTAATGTTAATATTGTTAAACATTGAATTATAACGTATTAATAAGCAAGAATCGATCTTAAGAAATATTATAAGTAGACAAAAGTAAATCACGTTACATTATTATAATGAGAATTAACTTTTACAAGTGCACGTTTTGCGTAATTTTCACATAAGATGACTGATTGATTTCCATTCGCTATAAATGCTTGTCCATTTCGTCCATGGGGATTCTGTCGATCTATTAAACAGGCCCCAACGATATGAACGTTTGCGCTTTAACAACTTCCAATATTTCTGGTTTATTAAAACTCATTCCTTCTTTAGTTTGTTTTCCATATATTTCCGAATGATTTCCGTCTAATCTTTCTGTTTATCTTTCGTTCGGTCAAAAATTTCTGTTTTGGTGCTTCCTATAGATTCTGGTATCCCCACAGTAAATATAGCTAATAGAAGGTTAAGGAAATAGATATTAAACAAAGGAAGTTTTATTAAAGGAAAGTTAATTGAAGATCATATATTTACATCAAAAAAGATAATGAATATAGATAAAGTAAAAATACAGGAAAAAAGAATAGAGACCATAGTCAAAAGGTTCGAAGGCTTAAATGTTAGGGGCGTATCAGCAACTAAGGCTGTTTAGCAGCTGGACCTACAGCTTAACATGGATTCCGAACCACGGACAACACCAGTCAGTACCCCCCTAAGGTTATCAAAGTCTCATCATAAGTCTTTCGAGAAGTCTACCGATTGGCAAGTAACCAAAGTAGAATACCTCTCAGCACACAACCGGCCTTACCCAGCCTCGAACTGGTGTGACTGAGGGGTAATTCCTTGTCAGATTTTACTCTTTTGCCAAGAACCATTCACAAACATTTAAACAAAATCACAATCATTAAGCCGAGTACGGGAATCGAAGCCGCTACCGCGTCATCTACAGTACCGATACAGTGGCGTTAGACCACCGTCTTAAACACGGCGGTTAACGCGGCGAGCTAGAAACCCATTGTCATTTATATATTTGTCAAAATTTCATTTGGCATTTTCAAGACTTGAAAATGCTAAATGAGATTTTGCCAAAACGTCGTGACCCTTCACAAAACAAACGGATCGATACCCGGTATTATTTAGGAATATTATCTATCATCCCTAAAAATTATCATTAAACAAAAAATTAACAAAACATTGATTTAAAACGAATTAATATTCATAACAAAACTTATCGGCTAATTTTAGTAAATATACTTTATATTAATTCTTTTTGTTTCAGGTAACTTTACATACATTTTTGTAATTTTATTCAAGAAACGGTAAGTTAAGAATTGCCATATGCTTAAAAGTTTTAGAGTATAAATTGAATATACAGGAATAGAAGAACTGAGCCTTATATCTAAATTTCCATGACACATTGACTCATGGCATTCATTGTAGTTTCATATTTGAACAAAGGCACGGTGTGTCGAAGCAATTATTATGTATTTTTTTAAATATAGTTGAAATTTAGTGAGTTTCCATCAGTATTAGCTATCTTAGTTAAATATGAATATACGGGGTTTGTATATTTATCTGGTTATAATTATATATTCTATATATGTTTATTGTATACAATGCATATATGTGGATGGTGATTTTCCTTGGTATTCGGTTTTCTGGCATTCGCGCCACGTGTTCAACACATCTGAGTTGCTAAACGCTCACATCTGTTTTCTCTGTGAGGATCGACGTCTCGCAGCCATAACTGACTATTGGCCGAATGAGTGTTTTATAGATCCTTACTTTTGTCTTCCTTTAACTTTTCGTGTTACCTTCGTTTTATCTATATTTATTTCCAAACCGGCGCTTTTGGCTCTCATTTTAATTTCATAACAGGTCTCTTAATTCTATAATCTTTTCAATCGTGTTAATATATTTAGGTCATCTGCACATTTTAAGATTTGGTTTTCTTTATTTATTATTGTTCCATTTACATCAATGCCCATTTCGTTGATCATTTTTTCAATACTATATTAAACAGAACTAGTGCCAATCCATCCCCTTGTCGCAAACCTTCTCCAATCTCAAATATTACCGTGGTGTGTTCTTGAACTTTTATTACTGCCTTGAAATTATGCATCGGTATCCGAGTTAATCTAATAAGTTTAGGTGGTATTCCCATTTCTATAGCTTCGTATACTACTCATCTATACACCTATCTGAAATTTATGAACATCTATTCTAGATGTTCATATATTATTCTTATTCTAAAGGAGTATTAAATTTGGTTGTTATTACGCGGATTATGGACAAACAACAACAATCTCTTGTACTATATTGTCTAGGATCGTCTTCTATACCCTATCTGTCAATTTCTTTTTCGACGTGTGGTACTATCCTGCACCTTACTATGTTGGTTAAAACTTTATAAGTTGTACAAAGCAATGATATGCCATGATAGTTATCCTATTTGTTAACTATTAATTGATGAATGGTTTGAGCTGATTCTTTACTTCCAAGATTCAATATTTCTGAAGGTAAGATATATATTTTGAGAGCTTTATTACCTTTAAGTTATATGAAACTTTCCTCCACTTTCCTCCACTTCCCGCAACGATAGTACTTCCATCAATGGTTGAGCTGCAATCATCAATTGTACCGTATTATAATCATCTAGTCTAGTGGTTCCGTTTAACAGCGTTTCCAAATATGTCTTCTATCGCTGAGGAGCCTACTAGCTCTCCATGTTGATTGGATATTGTTCATCTCTGTTTCCAGCATCGTATAAAATTATTTCTTCTCTTCCTGAGTTTTATTTTGTGCGCATATATACCATTGCACCATGATATACAATTTCGAACATCTGGAAAAAACGAATTGCAAAGAATAGTCTAAGACCAAAAGTCTAAATAAGTAGTCTAAGTCCCAAGTATTTAACTTCGTTTACAAAAGTTGACGTGGTGTAAAGTTTTCTATTTAATTTTTTCTACTTTCTACTAATAAATGTAAGACATGACTTTTTAAAGACGCATATTAAAGAAAAACACTTTAATGAGAGTTCTGCCATTGTATATTTTTAATAAGTTTCTCAATGTCTGGTCTTATCTTGGAGTTCAGCATTCTGATATTATTTTTTGATTTGACATATTTCATTCCAGAAAATAACTGCTCCAAACAGTGACATTATTTTCGGAACATGAGGTGGAATACTTGGAAATTAATTTTTGGCAATATATTTGGAGTAAAAATTAAAACGGCCCAAGTCGTATTTTTGCTTTAATTCACTATTGCAATAGAGTTCCATTTTCGTGGACAAACTTGAATTTATTTGTAAACATAGTGTTTGGTCGTGAGAAGGTTGCTGTTATGAAAGAATACAATTTAAAAAGACATTATGAGACCAAGCACTCTGCCAAATTTGACTGCATTGAGCGTCAAATGCGAATTGAAAAAGTGGAAGCTTGAAGAAACAACTACAGTTGCAGCAATATACATTTCAGAGACCAAATATAGAGCGAGAAGCTTATATAAAGGTAAGCCATTTTATCATATTAATGGGCGGTACTATACCTACAGTTTAAGCTTCGTTCAAAGTTAACTTACATGTTATTGCGAAAATTAGGGTCCTTAACAAAATTTTTTTTTTTGGTGAGCTATATTGTATCGGAAAAAAATGCTTCCAAGTTAAAACCTTTCGTGAGTGAGGAGTGATTATAAAAAATGCAAGGAATCAGCTGCAGCAAGTTTTATGCCCATCGTAAAAACATCTTTTCTCTAAAATTAATCAGAAGTAACAGTTGCTCGAAGAATTGAAGTGTTATCAGACGATATAGAAAATTCCCTTAAAAATCCGACATCTAATGCGTTTTTTACGCTGTCGCGATTGTTGAAAGTATTTTAATCCTTGGCATCGATGATAATTTTAAAATTACAGAAGAAGTGACTGCCCTTTATTTTCAAATGTGCCATGATTGTATTAAATCGATAGAATATTAACCTTACAAAACTATCACGCATCATAACAGATGGATTTAAAAAATGAAAGAATGGTAAAATTGGTAAAATGAAGAATTTGCAGCCTTAATAAAAAAAACTAGACTGACTTAAATCTAATGTAATATCATTGTGTTATTGATTAACAAAATTTATGTGCCAAAAAATTAATGTTGACCATGGTAAGAAAGAAATTATAAAAATGGTAAATTTTATAAGGTCTCGAGGACTCAACCACCGAAAATTCCAAAAATTCTTGTCCGATATTGCCTTCTCAGAGTTTCGTTGGCCCAGTAGAAGAAAAATGTAGAAGCGTAGAAACAATTGCAGAACTCTCATTAAATTGTTTTTCTTTAATATACATCTATAAAAAAAACATTTCTTACGTTTATTTTCCAGTAAAGTCTTAAGCTAGCTTAACTTTTTAACTTTTAAATGTCATATATATATATATATATATATATATATATATATATATATATATATATATATATATATATATATATATATATAGCTTTTAACTTTTAAATGTCATATATATATATATATATATATATATATATATATATATATATATATAATATATATATTTAAATTTTTACTAGTTTTATATTTATTTGTTACCTTACTTTTTGATATATATATATATATATATATATATATATATATATATATATATATATATATATATATACATATATATATATATATATATATATATATATATATATATATATATATATATATATATATATATATATATATATATATATACATATATATATATATATATATATATATATATATATATATATATATATATATATATATATATATATATACATATATATATATATATATATATATATATATATATATATATATATATATATACATATATATATATATATATATATATATATATATATATATATATATATATATATATATATATATATATATATATATATATATATACAGGGATACTCAAATTTAACCCATGTTATAGTAGGTCTAATGTTTTACTTTTTTTTTCTGTGTGTAATAGTTCAACATTGTTTACCTCTATAAAATTAATGAAGTATATGTCGAGTAAAACCTGTAATAAACATTTGTGGGGCTACAAGTTTGTTCTTTAAAAACCTAATAATACTATAATTTCTAACTTAACAAGTTAAGTGACACGAATGAATCCACTGCCAGTTGCCTAGGACAAACATATCGACTTAAGAAACAAATAGTTGGATGGATACGTAAAGCGCACGATATATGTATGTTAATTTACTCTTGATATAGTTATTCTCATTAATCAAAATAAAAATAATTTTGTATCTGTTTTAATATGCTTTCGATATAACATAATAGATAATACGCACGTGCCTAATATCCTTTATGCTATATATAGTAATGATTAGAGTACGTATAATGGTCTACAAGGCTTACCTACAGTATAAAACCTTGATAATAAAGTAGTCAAATCGTCATGGATAATAAACCAAAGGGAAAGTTTCAATTAATTTCGCTATTGCCCAAGCTTAATAAATCATAACATTTTTCTTCAATCGATTTGCCATACATGCGTAAATATTT
Organism: Cosmopolites sordidus; assembly: GCA_031761425.1. Taxonomy (NCBI): domain Eukaryota; kingdom Metazoa; phylum Arthropoda; class Insecta; order Coleoptera; family Curculionidae; genus Cosmopolites; species Cosmopolites sordidus. The sequence goes on along the minus strand of JARFXV010000813.1, from coordinate 216,923 downwards.
TACTAACGTCCATATCGACAAAGAACAGTGAATTCACGGTATATTAATAATTGTTAGTCGACAATGCCCGATCGGTGTTCTCATTAATGAAGCATTAACGAACTGAAACGGTAGTAAGTTTTGGTTCATTGTCTTTTTCTGGTTCGAATGGTGGGTGGCAACATTGTCCGAAGTGAAAGATCTAAATTAACTTGTAAATCTACGGTATTGCTCAAATTAATGTTAGCTTTATTAATAATCTCATTTAAATCTGTTGCAATAATAAATTTATCGTGATAATAATCTTGTCAAGATAAGATTAATAATTTTTATTTGCCACATTGATCATATTATAATTTAACTAATGTCTTGCACTTTTTTTATATTAGCATATATTTATGTATTATATTTCTACTATATCTTCTACTTTCTATTTCTATATTTATGTATATTTTATTGATATAAAAAGCATATAATATTTTATTCTATTTTTTTAATATAATAAAAGAATTATTTTGTTCAAACTTTAAGCTTATAAAAGAACAACATTTGAATAATATTTTATAAAATTTTCATGCAAAAATTTCGAAAATTCAGCTATTAAGAACTGTTTTTCGGAGATCCGTTATCCTTATATCCCCTGGAGAAAAATTATTCGCGCGGTGTTCAGAATAATCCATGATAGCTCTATCCGAAATCGAAAAGCCAAATATTATATTTAATTTACATTATTCTTATATAAAAAGCTCAAATTGGTGCTTTAGCGCGTCGGAATTCAGTTGAATTGAACCGAATACCATTTTTGAGAAAATCTGTGACCATAAAAATATACACACCAGGTATATTATCGGAATAGGTCTTTATGAACCCTTTGTGACACGTTACTGAATTAAATTAGAATTTTTTACACTAAACTTCAATAATGTTGATAGTATATAGAAAGGTAAAAGACGTTGACAGTCGTGATCGTGATTGATAGTCGTGATGCAAAACACTTTCACATAATGACGTCACAAACATGGCAGCCAATCTTTCAGGTGGTTCGTAGTCAGGTGTACCTTTATCCGTAGACAGCTTTCGTAGTCAGGTGACCCTTTATTTTGACCATTTCTCCTTTTTAAACAATTTTGTTTATATTCATAAATATAGAACAAATATAAGTTGCCGCCTGATATATTTCAGTCAGTGAGGGCTCGTGTGTTTCTAAACTAGGAGAGCATACAAGAAAATAGTGCTGCTGAAGATTTTTTTTTGCTTTTCTCTTCCTCCTTTTTTCTTTTCATGCTATTGAAATTCTATACAAGAGGTGAACCAGGAAAATAAGTTAAAGGAAAGAAACTGAGCGGAAATAAAATATGGTGTTTTGCTCTGAAAAACTGTTTACTGTGATAAATGCTGGATGGGGGCGCCCCAACGCCCTCCCTCACGAGCCGCCACTGATTTCAGTAGCACTGGTCCTTTACATTGTAATATTTATAAGCATGTTCAAATCGGTATAGTTTAAATCAGTAAGTTTGGGATCCTTAGATTGGCAAGGAAGTGTCCAACCAACTCAAATACCTAAATCAACATATTAATTCTCACATCCCACATTTACCACGTTATATAAAATTACTTTTAAAATTGGTCCTTTCTGTTTCGTAGACCGTTCTTTTTTAAACAAACACTTAATTGGTGTTAAAGTACTTATACAATACATTACCCATGCAGTAGAGGTAAATTTTAATTAAAGAAACATATGTAATTGCACAAACCAAGTTAAAACTACTGGAAATAATTAAGTACTTCCAAAAAGTTTTGGTTAATTGCTAAACCATTTTCGGTCTAGTTTCATATGCAAAATATTCCGAAATTACAAAATTGGTGCACCGTCCTGAAATGGTCGATAACTGGCAATAATTTGTCGGTGGCGTTTGTTATTCAACTTGCACCATTTTAACCACACACTTCAACCTGGTTATAAATATTAATTATGCGATGAAAAAACGAACATTGTACATTCTGCGGACAGCAGATCGAACGTGATATACTTTTACACAATGTGGCGGGCTTAAAAAGGAAAGAACGTTTCCAAATTTTTTTTGTTCGCTTAATGTATCTTTAATTGGACACGACATTTAATATGTTTAATTAAACAAACTCGCAAATCGATTTGTTGTTATTTATAATAAACATAATCGAATTGGTAAATAAAATCAAGTTCATGTTACTTGTTGGTTTGATGCTTGTTGATAACAACAAATTATAATGGAGTGAATAGTGAGTATCGTATCTTCATTAAAATAACTTATTTGTAACATTTTTTTATTGATTTGCTACTTTAACTACTTTTACATCTTTAAGATATACAGGGGTAGAACTAAAATACGCGCACTATATACGAAGTGTCCAAATAAAGCAATGAGACTTATGACGTACCGTGCACTCTAGGAACACTGTTGGCTTCCCTTTGGATGAAACGAACGAATTCGTTTCGTAAAACGGATTTTTCTAGCCGGTTACAGCCTTTTCAATGTCCTCCAATGTTCCAAAATGGTGTCTTTTGAATTTTAAACTTTGGAAAAAGGAAGAAATTATATTTATCCACCAGGACTCAAGTTTGGTGACTGGTGGGTAAATAAAGAGGGAACTTAAACTGATGTTTTTACTTACCAAAACTCGTTAATTGAAATTGTTGTGTGGCAAGTCGCATTGTCGTGATGCACCACTCGGCTGTTTTTGATTTTCATTCTCGCAGACATGATTAAAAATCTAAGACTCGTCACCAGTAATGACACGTTGCAGAAGCTGAAAGTCATTTTCAATCCGTCTCAAAAAGTCAAGACATGTTTTCCTTCCGTCGTCTTTTTAATCGAGCGAAAGGTTTTTCGAAACCATTTTCAAACTGATGTTCTTCAGTCTCAATTCATTGGTCCAAATCTGATGAACCGTTGTGTAAATCAAATTAAACTTTTTTCGGATTATTCTGACCAACAACCGACGAAACTACTCGCATCTTGAACATCTTCGCTTCTTAAATATGCAGTGGCATAACGTACATCTTCGATTCTTGCTGTATGTCAGAGATATGTAAATATCCTGGAGGTGCATGACATCTTACAGCAGTCGACAAGACATTAGACGACAAATCCCTTAGAATTGTACTGAGCTAGGCTTGAATAAAAAAAACTAGGCTTGAAAATAAAAGGACATGGAATGGGACATTATTTGCTTAAATAATGAGTTTACATTTTAAGTGCTCCTGATAGACACATACGAGTTAAACGTCGATGAAAAGCAAAATTTATTATAGCATTAGAACTGCATTTAGTCACTCTTGTCACTCCAAAAATTCTGGTATGGGGAACTATGCGCTTGTGAAGTCATCTCTAATATCTATCAAAGGAAGTTTCAATGTAGCCTGTTTTGATCTGTAAGCTTCCCCAAATTGCATCTAACACCAGACATCGTACAATTATAGTATAAAGCAGTAAAACATTAAAACATGTGTACTATGCGCTTATAAGTGCTAAAATCTAATTGGGTTCTTTCATCGTTGTTTGACACTGTTTAATATATGTGGCGGACTTGCTCATTAATAATTTTTTTGTATCAAAAGTACGTGGAATGTTATAATTTTTATATGATTACATAATACCGTAATAGTGTACATGAACATTAGAAAATGAATCCAGTAAACTATGTGCGGGTAGTCCTCTATTAGAAACCTCCTCCGCACATTGAGAAAGATAATATTTCCACAGGGTTCGATGGTTCGCGAAATGGATCTTGGTTATTGAATTAATGAGGCGAATACACACACACATGCATACACACACTCACACACACACACACACACATATATATATATATATATATATATATATATATATATATATATATATATATATATATATATATATATATATATATATATATACATTTAATCACTTATATTTTAATTTAATTTTATCACTCATAATTTAATCACTATATATATATATATATATATATATATATATATATATATATATATATATATATATATATACATTTAATCACTTAAATTTATAAACATTTCACTACATTTTTGACGGGTAATTTCTCATTTTCTTGTCTTAAGTTTTGCGAGATTTTTCTTATTACTCCTCGTGTTAACACTTCACCAAATACTTATTTACCTTTACTTTAATAGGGAATTGACTTTAACGTGCAATTTTAAACTGGTTCTATCAACTCTTACACTTGTGCAACTCTAAACTAGAACTCTCTACTTATGATCTACCTCGAACTATCCAGGTGCCGCGGTTCAACCCGAACTCTCTTCGCCAACCTTTTAACTTAAACTTTTTCTTCGTAATGTCTACGTAAAACTCCTAACGTATAACTTTCAACTCGCACTCTCTTCTCGTGATCTACTCTCTCTTCGTTCTACCTACTCTGACTTCTACTTCGAATTTCTATCTATCCCTATCCACGTGATAAACTATAAAAAACTATCTGTTCCTGTTATTTTTTCTATTTTGGGTTTTAAACAACTGCCTCACTTTGTCCGATAATACGCTCCAGGGCCAATTATTATCACGATTATCTGAAGTGATGTTTGTTTATGTGGTGCCAAGTGCTATTACTACCAATATCCGCTTTAGGGTTCTTGTAAATTTGATATTTATATTGTTATATTTATAACGAGTCCCTTTTTATGATTCTCCAAAATGCAGTTGTTTATTTTTCTCTGGTAGTGCCGATTTTCAATCTACAGAGTGAAATTTGTTCAGTTGTGAATGTTTTCACAACAAACTATATTTTGCATAGTTTAATTCTTCCATTGAAACATTTCGTATGAAACACTAGATTCAAAGATATTTTGCACGAAACACGAAATGAATTATTATTGGTAATAATTAATTTCGTGTTTATTAACAATGGTAAATCTAATGGCTAATCAGGAGATGATTTAATCTTCATTCCGGCTAAGAAATTATAAACAACTGATTTGACGTTTAGTGATAAACCGCTTTAAGTATATTTGCATTGCTATTTATGTATTCGGAATTGGCAACAATGTTGTTGCTAAGCGCCATCTGACATATACATCGTAATGTTTGATATTGTTGATGTATATGTATTCAGAACGTTTTTTCAAACGAACGCTAATTGTGTTGTTTAGTGACTTGAAAATGTCATATCAGTCAAAAAATTGAATTAACTCATGGGAATTTTCGTGCAATGATTTACTATGACTTTCGACGTGGATTATCTCAACAGCAGTGCATCGATCAACTGACTTCGACTTGTACTATCACTGTATATCACTAGATTAGTGAATTCAATCGTGGCCGTCGCTCGCTCATAGACGAATTTAAAGAAGGTTGTCCAAAATCGGTTGTTGTACCAGAAAACATCTATATTGTGCGCGAACTGAGAAAGTTAGATCGCCATGTGACATACCGTGAGATTGAGGCATCCCTGGGCATTAGTATGATAAGCATACACAAAATTTTACATGAAGATTTAGCCGTGAAAAAGATTTATGCGCGTTGGATTTTGCATAATTTGACAATCGCTCAAAAAAAGGCTTATGTCGATTGGTGCAAAGCAATGCTCAAAAAATCGTGGTACGTCAAAAGCTGTGTATAACATCTATATAGGTGACGAATCTTAGATCTATGCGTATGAGCCCGAAAGTAAACAGCAGTCGAGTGTATCGGTCTTTCAAAATGAGTCAAACCTAACAAAAGTTGTTTGCGCAAGAACCACTTCGAAGCAAATGATCGCCTATATTTTTGGGATAAAGGGATTTTTGGGATACATGTGACTATAGCACCACAAGAGAATCGTAGAACGGTCATTTCTGAATGGCACACAACCATTTGTTTGCCAGAAATTTTTGAAGAAATAAGAAAAAGTAACCAGCGACGCAGGATCATTTTTCAACATGACAACGCGACCTCTCACACATCGGACCAAACAACTCAATATTTGACTTGTCAAAATATCGAACTGATACGTCATCCACCGTACAGTCCTGATTTGGCACCCAATGATTTCTTTTTGTTTCCGTCAGTGAGGAATAAACTCATGGTCAACGATTTTCTACGCCAGAACGAGTGGTTGATGCGTTCCAAATACATGTTTTGGAGATACCTCAATCGGAATGGAAAAATTGTTATGAAAATTGGTTCAAACATATGCAAATGTGTATTGAACATTGCGAAGAATATTATTATAAACAATAAAATTATTTTCAATGATAAATATTTGTTATTGTTTATTATTTCTGATACATCGATACCCACCCTCGTATAACTGCTGAAGCTTACTACTTTGCAGCATGGCTCTTATTCTTAATAACTGATTGACATCTTTTTGACATGGTGTCAATTATATGTCGGCATACTTCTACAGGTATTGAAAACTAAATTATCTGAATTTCCTGCCCTGATTTAATTCTGGGGATTATGAAGGCCACTCTAACCCTTTAATATATTTTCTCTCGAACTGCACCACATGAGTCGTATTATTCGTTAGCCGTTATCTTGTTGATAGAACTTCTTTAAAGGCGTATTCACTTCAGCATAACGTAGCATAATTGTCTCTAAGATTGCTAGGTAAATTTCTTTTGTCATATTTTCTTTTATCCAAAATATTGGACCTCTTCCGTCATGTTGGCCCTATATTTTATACCCCTATACTTTGTTACATATGTTACCATCACCATGCTTCACTGTACCCAAACTGTTACGTGAATTTAATTCTTCATTAATACGTCGTCGCACATCAGAACCAAATACATTAATTTTGATTTCATAGCTAAAAAGAATGGGTTTTCAGTTACGTTGGAAATCTTCATCACGTGCTTTATATTCTGTTTACTTAAACACAGAATTTTGTTGGTTTAGTATAGGTTCCGAATAGGTCCTTCTGTTGTAAACGCCAGCTTATAGTTCTGGTGCTGATACTTAGATTAAGATTTTTTTTTATAACGATCGAGGTAGCAAAAAGACCCTTCAAAGCCTCTGATATAATTAGATTATCCATGTTTTTACTCCTTTCTTTTGGACTTGCTTGTTCTTTTCTGGTTATTTTTGTGTCACATATGATTATTTTAAAACCATATAATTGCATTCATAATAAATGCATAAGATTAATTTTTTTAAACGCCTTTCTTCAGAAGTGTAGTATCTAGCGTGCCCCATATTTACTTTAATATAGTGGGAAACAGATTAAGTTTTGCTATATCAACAAAATAAATATATATTTCGAAGAAAATCATTAGGAAGAAATAAATTGTTTAAGAAGATACGCAGCAATAAAATGCTATGGTTATATAGTAAGCAAAATATTTAAGTCAGTTAATATTATCTTATTGTACTATTTATTATAACAAATAAATTACAAAAAAAAACTTGTCTTTATAAGTTTTTTCTACCATTCTTATTTTATGGGCTATCACTTGGTATGTCTTCTTTTGTGTTCGCAACAGTATTTCAGCATATGAAAGGACCAGGATTGTTTATCCAATTTACTATATATTCTTGTTGAGTACTCATTTTGTGATTAAAAATAATATATTTATTTGTCCACAAACAAAGAGTTTTGAATGGAGTATATTTTGAACGAAACCGAAAAGAAATTGGTTCGAAAGGCTTGTGGTGTTAACAAATAAAGCAACTTGGAATGTAATAATTTAATTTTCAACTTTTCAAACCTACTAATTTGATATACAGTGATATACAATCAATGGCTATATTCTCAAGACAATTAAGCTATGTCAGTAATCGCTTCCTATAACATCCTGAAACTTAATTTAAAGACCGAATTAGTATTATAAACTATTGGTGAATTAAAATATAAGTTAAAAATAAAAAAGTTACTGGAAAGAAAAATAATTTTCGAACTTTGAGAAAAATTGTAAGGTGAAAAAAAAACGCTTTTTTGACGATGGTCATTCTGAAGAATATTTCAGGTCAAGTTGTTGATGCAAAAATTTGCTCCATTCGCATCGTAAAACCGAAACCGATGTTTGATGTCGTGTGACTTAAGTAATTTCAATACTTTATTGAAAATCTTCGGTGTGAAATACCTAACTCGAAGAGATTTACCACTAAACAAACACCAAAGCACTTTTTTTAAACTTCTCGACGCACGTTTCGCTAAGCATGTTAGCGTCATACAGGAGATGATTTAATTTGCTCGAGATTAAATTATCTCCTTTCAGAAAACACGATAATAATAACAAAAAACGAACTTATAGGAACTGAAAGTTGTCAAAAACCTAGAAAAGAGGTTTATATTCAAAGGAATCTATTTAATTGAACTCAATCAATACTGTCAATTAAGAATAAAAAATCATTTGATTACATTACATCTTAAAAAATCATTTGATTACGAATAGAATATTCCAAAAAATCCCTATACCTATTGTTGTAATGAAAAATATATCCCTAAATGTAAAACCATTATCTAACAAAGTAAAACTGTTCAATTTGCAAGACATTCATATCGAAAAACTTAACGATATTCAAAATGAATTAAATATTCAAAAAGAAAATTTGAAACTACTTATCAATCCGCTACAGTACAAACGTATCAGTATTTGAACAATTTTGCTCTATGTAATCATAACAATCATACCGACAATCCTTTGAAAAAGGTTATTATGGTCAAAGATTAAAAAACTAAAGGTCAAACAAAACAATGACGAAATTCACATCTAGGCCACAGAAACTTTCAATGTCAGTTAAAAGTTGTATATAACCTCTCTAAGGATAGAGGAGTTATATCTATCATTTAGCTGACTATTATAGAAAATTACCAACATAATGCCTATCAGCACTTTTAGTGCTTATCCAACATTTTTAATTGTATAAAAGCACGAGTAAACAATACCTCGCCATATTTTCTTTCTCGAGTAGCACAGTAAGTTCCTCTCTATAATTTTATTAACTTAGTTTCAATATTGTAGTTCATGACATTTTGTAAATTTAAATAAAGTTTTTAAAAAGAGCACTTCCGAGACTTTCGATTTAACTCGCCGAAGATGAAGGAATGATATTAATAGAGCAGCTACACGTTAATTCAGTTAAAAATTGAATTTAGACTTTAGGAATAGAGCTAAGACTTTAGGAATAAATAAAAATCACCTGATATGTGTCGGTAGATTTCAAAGTGAGGAAATAAATCGATTTTTCACTGTAGTTTAGGGAGATCTTCCACGCCAACAAATGATGATAACATTATCCAAATCGATCGACGAGGCTCAATGTCACTTTCGGGTAACATTCTTGTGAGTTTCGATCTTGTCTCGTTATTTACAAATATCCCAATTCCAGAAACCCTAGACATTCAGAAAATCAAACACCACGTATCAACAGATATTCTTAGTCTTATTCAACAATGCATGTCGAATAATGATTTCATCTTCAAAAATAAATTCCTTAAACAGATCCGTGGAGCTCCCATGGGCTCCCCTCTTGCTCTGGTCATAGCCAATGTTTTTATGAAAACAGTCTGTTGAAACCGACATGCTGGTTCAGATATATAGATGACATCTTTGTCATTTGGTCACAAGGAATAAAATATTTAAATCTGTTTATTTCGTATTTAAACAGTATACATCCTTGGATCCTATAGGTCCAAACTACAATGGAGGCTGAAAACAATTCTGCCCTCTTTTTTTTTGGCGTTCTAATATTAAAATGATCAAACCAAAGTTTCTGCTTTTCAGCTTATCGTAAACGTTCCCACATAAACAGTTATCTAAATGCGAATTCACATCATCATCCATTCCAATTAAATTCGGTGGACAAAACTTTAGTCACATAACACAAGGCAGAAGGCTTTCCTAGAAACGGTACTAATTCAAAACGGCTATGACAGGCGTCAAATAAAAAGGCATATTGATAAAGTTCAGACAAGAAGTCATCCACCAATGAACCCCAAAGTTCTTCTGCCATACATCAAGAAAGTTACCGATAAGATTTGGCACGTATTCAGATCCCGAAATATTGATACGATATTTACAACAGAAATAAATATATTCAATTTCCTTACACAGTGAAACATAATATCCCACAAGAGTTGTGACTATGAAATTATTTGTTCTGGTTGCTTTGGATATATATACATATATATATATATATATACATACATATATATATATATATATATATATATATATATATATATATATATATATATATATATATATATATATATATATATCAAAAAGTAAGGTAACACATAAATATAAAACTAGTAAAAATTTAAAAATACCCTTAATGAGTGAGAAACGTCTTTAAACAATTCCTAAACATTTTTCTCAGAAAGCACAATTCCCAATATCTTCATAATATTTGTTAATTTAATTTAACACTGTATAACTAACATGATTTTCTAATGATGAGAATGAGAACGATTCACAACTCGTAGTTAATCTAAGTTTTTCTGCCATTTTAACTAAATGTTTTAACATATAATGAAGTCACTACTTGATTACAGGTGATTTACTTACCTCGTAATCTAAAAAAGGAATATCATCTTGTTAATAGACTTAAACTTTATTGTGGAATTTTTAATTGATACATAGAGGTAATTAGCTACTGAACAATTAATATGTAAATATATTTAATAGTGGTGTGAATTAAATCAGTGAAGTTTTAAAAATTACTTTGTCCTAGTGTCATTAACGCTTACGCTATCAAAGATACAAAATAATTAATAGGGCATTTCAGGCCCTGTATATGAAAGTAATTTTTGTTATTATAAAAAAAGGTTTAGTTTAGTTTGTGATATAACATACGATACATAGTATATTCAATTTTTTTATATTGTTACATTTGCAAATAAAGTTTGTCTTGAATTTTAAAAAGTATACCGCATGAATGGTGTCGCATGCGACATGCGATCATTATATCCAACTTATACGCTAGGCCTTGATGTAGTTGATGTTTTTTTTTAATGCTTGAATAAAACACAGATGGCGTTGTTAATTTGTCTAGATCTAGTCTCATTTCAGAAATATAATGTATAACATTTATAAAAAGTGAAAAATGTTTTTAGAAAATTACGTGATATTTACGGTTTGCAGAATCGTCCATCTGAAAAAACTATCAATAGAATTGTTTAGACATTTCAAGAAACTGGTTCGGTGGAAGATAAAAGGGGAGCAATATATAGTCGCAGCAGTCGTTCATAAAAGCATATTGATTTGGTACGTGAAAGTGTTACTGAATATTCAGAATTTTCCATTAGTCGACGTTCACAATAATTTGGACTCAGTGAATCCACAACATTTTACGCGTATTTTACAAAAGGATTTAGCTCTGAAGGCATATAAGGTTTAAATAACGCAGGAACTAAAGTCTCTGGATCATTCAAAACGTCGTCCATTTATCAATTGGATCAATGAATAAACATATGATATTTATCAAAAATGCATCTGTTCAGATTAAGCACATTTTGAAATTGGTGGCTAGTAATTGTTAATATACAAAATTGCCCCATTTGGGGTAAGGAAAATCGACGAATGGTTCATGGGAAATCTTTAGATCCTAAACGAGTTACTGTTTGGTGGTTACATTGTATTTGGGTCGTATTTCTTTCAACTGTAACTGTGAATGATGTTCGATATCTTGAGATGATAAAATTGATTTCCCCGCTATCATCATTTATGGTATTATTAGGTTGATATACACATTAGGTCGTAAGTACTCTTGTACTGTTAGTTTAAAATAGTTGGTATTTGGAAATGTCACTGTGTCTCGAAACAATCGTAATATATCCAAGTTTTTAATATAGTAAAAATTTAGATTTATTAATTAAAACTATTCGTCAGTTTTAATTATCTCTTGATGAAGCTTAGCAAAACGCACGTCTAGCGAATAAAGAGTGATTTGGTGTGAGTGGAAAATTCGACATAAAGTTTATACTTAACATCAAAGGTTCTAAAATTTTTCAAACTCGAAAAAAAACTTTATTCTTCTTTCAAGATTTGATTTTTATTAATAATTTTATGATTGTTTCACTAAATGTAAGTCTTAGGGTACTATTGAACATGAAGCATACGACTAGTACTTATCTTATAATCTGCTCGGCTTTTAATGCTCAGAATTATTTATTCGCCCATCTTAGAACACTGCCATTCGCAGTTATCTATTTAAGAACACTATGAGAATTTATTTCTTTCCCCGTTTTTCTGATTTTCTTCTAAAATATCTTATTTTGTATAGCAATTATCTTCAATGTTTCTTGCTTGTGCTTTTTCGAACTTCATTAAATGTGAGTAATGTCTGAATCATTGTGGCGTGTTCATATATTTTTTTTGAGGTTTTTCGATCGATCGATCTAAAACTAAAAAAATATCAAAAATATCTGTTCTTATATAAATAAAGAACCACAGGGTAAAAACAAAAAAAAACAAACGGAGACAAATGTCACAGCGATTCTTTTTTGTAATAAATTTGGCGAACGAACAAAATTTTAAAAACATAAAAATATTCTAAAATAAATACAAATTTTTAGCGTTAACGTTTCTTTTTTACATCAGAACAGATATTTTTGAGATTTTTTGAGTTTTAGATCGTGGCGAAAAAGCAAATAAAAAAAAACATTAGATCTGGATGGATTTATAAGAACTAATTATTAAGTTGCAACCAGTTTAGCGGTAAATTCGATATTCGTAATAGACTCGGTAATCGCTATATTAATAACACTCGAAACATCATTAATGGCCAGCTTTTCTATAGAAACATCATTTAGACAATATTTACGGGTATTTTTCTGGTTAAATGGTGCGAAAAAAATAGCCTAGAATGATGGTTAAATGTTAGAAACTATAAATAACGGCAATCTTCTGGCACCATTCTTAGCCAACTTATTCATGAACCAATTTGAAACGGGGACCAATGATGAATTCAGTTACTTTCCGAGAGTGTAGCTAAGATACGTGGATGATGTTTTTACAATTTTCGATACAAAAAATAAACATTTAGAAGAATGTACTAAGAACTTGAATGGCAAATCCTAAATAATAACGGTTACCTCGAAACGGTTTCGAGCTCGAAAACAATAATAGATTGCCGTTTTGGGATGTTTTAGAGAGTAGAAATAATAAAAATATGTTAAATTCTGAAAATTTTTGAAAAAACACTACCATTTTATGATAGATTCCAAACGGTTCAAATCATAGGTTCCGTAATAAGATGGCTAGTTTAAATTTTACAGTAGATTCTTTAAATGATTTTCCCAAACAAAGATAGTTATAACAAAGAATTAATTATTAATTGATTAGGGAGGTGGCCGAAGTAAATGGTTATAATAAAAATATTATAGGTAGATTTATTAGCAAACATAGGTTTAGAAAATATTCGACTATTCATATGAAACAGAGCAAACACCAATTCATGGTAACAGTGTTTAATGGCCAGTTAAAACGAGGGTTAGACAAAATGTTGAAACAGTGGACCTTAAGATAGTTTACTAACCTTGTAAAAGGGTAAGGTTGTTTATGTCGTACCCTCTAAGGAAATACTATTGTAATATTTAGTACAATTTAAATGAAACAAAATCTTTTGCATCTACTGAATATTTTTTATTTGGTATTTAATAAGCATTCATAAAAACCCAAAAATATTTGATCAAAACAGGTGTTTTAACATTTTTCAAAAAAGTACCTTCGGTGCGATTAAGGCCTAATTCGTACCACCTATAGCCTAAGTTGTACTTAGAATAAGACTTCAGTGAAGACGTCATAAACTATACAGAAAAATACTTAATAACAAGAAATAATATTAAAAAATATAAATTACAAACTATTCAGTCTAAGATCAACTTACAATCAATATTTTTTGGAATCATCACAGTCTCAAAGTCGAACTTTATTATTAACTAAATTACACATAGGAATCATTTCTTAAGAAACATACTTACACCTACAAAAATTATTGAGATTGAACACAGATATCACAAATATATTTCTTCATCTTACTTTCCACGTCAGCACATAGGTCATATACCCAACATTTACATTTCATACATTGGATCATGTTTTCTTCGCGATCTTCCTTACATAGTGGGCATAACTATGATTCTTTGTCTTTGGTTTTTTTATTCTTCTTACTTCATCTGTTTTCCTTCTTTTTATAGTTTTCTTTATTCCTTTTTCAATTTTCACTTATTTTAAATCCGGTATAGGCTTCTTCTTCTTATTAGTATTTTCCTTGGTTTCTACTTCGTTTTTGTAGGGACTTGAAGTTAATTTCATTGTTGGCTTAGTACCTTTCTTCATTTTGTTAATAACTTTTGATAGGTAAGGGATAGGAGATAAAGTGTTCAAGTAAGTCTTTATTATTTGATTAGTGTTAGTGATTTTATCAACTGCTGCTGTATTATTCACTTGTGCAGTATCTTGTGATATTGTTGAAGGCCCAAGTTGAATGGTGGGTGGTAGTGTTGTATCTCTAAGTACTAAAGGTGGTGTTGTAAAAAGGTGGTGTGTAAAACGATTGATGGCAATGGAACTATTGGTGGTGATAATACGATTGGTGGCGACGCAACAATTGTTGAAGTTACGACTATGGGTGGCGAGGTATCTCTAGCGACTGTCAATGTGATGCCTGATAGTGTAGTTTTTCAAGTTACATCAACAGGTTATTGATTTGATGAATAAGAGATTTGTACAGAAGCTACGAAATCCTCTTCTTGAATGACGTTTCTGTCACATGACCACAAACCTGTTGCTTTAAAACCATTTAGCGCTATATCCATATGAACCGATCTAGAGTATGATTTACTAAGCAGCTCTGAAACGTTAACCTGTTTTATGACACTGCCAGGATTTGAGCGTAGCCTCGAAGATGTCGCTTCATTGTAACTGTTTTTCAAAGATTTGAAGGACGGTCTGTCCAACGGCTGTAGGTGATGTTTTGTGTGAGCAGAAAAAGATAGCATTATTATACCATAATCGCGAGCCATCTGGATTGCTTCTAAATTGTTGGTATGTATGCTATGATCATCCAGTAAATGTAAAATTTGTTTTTGGACACTTTTTCTAATCTTGTGTGCTTAATAAAATGTTGCAAATATTCAGCAAAAACTTCTAAAATTATCCATCCATTTTTCGAACACCAATTGCTGTGTTCTGCGGAGCTCCTTTTTTTAAGGCATCATTTAGTCTTAAATATCAACATGAGTGGTATAAGTTCACCTGCTGCATTCATCCCACATATGCCTATCATTGTTAGACCCCTTTCTCCGCTTGTGATTGCACCCACTTGGTGTTTGTCCTTTTTGAGCAATAACTTTAAAAGGATCATATTTATCAAAAAATCATTAACACGCTCTTTATTGAACCCTTTACTTCTAGTCATCGATGTTGGTTCTGGAACACGCAAGGACAAAGTAGGATGGTCTTTTATAAACCTGTAATACCAGTTTTTGCCGGTTATTTTCTTTTCCTTATTAAAGCGATGAAGTAATTTAAATTTTTCAGCAAACTCGAAAGTAAACTTCCTAAATTCAGCAGTAGTTAATCCAGAGAAACTGGACTCGAAATTTATCAAATACTGTGCTAATTTTTCTTCTTAAATTTTGTTGTTTTATTCAAACCTTTCAAATGTCGTCGCAGTGTAAGCTTCGGTATATTATATCTTCTGCATACTTCATTAAATTCAATTTCACCATTCCGATGTTTTGATAATGCTTCGTCCATATCCTCCTGCTTCCAAGTATTGTACTTTCTCTTCGCAATATTCATCAACTGATAAAAAAAAAGTTACTAAACAAGTAAATACCTAAATGGTATCGGTACGATTAAGGAATTATCTGCAGGTACGACTTAAGCGACAAGATCTTCAAAGTTTCAGTCCGAAACCATTGACATAACTATAAAAAATTATACCATTTGAGTGTATCTAAATCATTGCCAGAGAACGATAAAATAGAGGTAAATCTAAAAATAACTAAATAATAATAATCCTTTAAAAGGCTTCCAAATGAGCCAAAAATTTTAATGAAAACTGTGAAAAAGTTGACTTTGTAATGATTTTTGCCTCACGAAGCCAACCAACCACCTACCTTGTTTTCGTTTACTCGTACAACTAAATAGTTTAGACTTACGGCACTAGATGGTGCTTTTTACATATTTTATACGTGATAATACCGGGGTATGACTTATGCCGTGGTACGACTTTTACCTATGTAAAGAGTCCTGAGTTATCCAGGTTATATCCTGAATTATCCATAAAACAGACAAAACGTGAAAAATCGGCGATTTCTGAAATTGGTTCTTAAGATTGTGATCGAAGGTATATTGGGCAAACTAAAAATTTGATATTGACCAGATATAAGAAACATATTGCTCATATTTGGTATCGGAGAAATGAGAAACCTGTATTCGAATGAGCACAACATGTATTCGAACATGACCACAATATAAATATTAGTAAGAGTGGTTAAAAGTGTAAATAAAAATAGGGCTTTGGATGCATTTGATATCATTAAAATAGCAAAATATAAGAAAACCATGAACCGGAATAAAGAATCTATTCCATTCAGTCAATTTTTTTAATTATTAATGTAACGCTTGGTTAACTTCACGATTCATGATTTTCACATGCTTCAATACAGTTATATAAACCATAGTTTAGTTTCAGAATTAGATTAAATCATGTCCTGATGATGGTTAGCGAAAAGAGTGTCGAAAAACTAAAAAAAAAACTGATGCGGCGTTTAGCGGTAAAACTCTTTGAGTTTAGTGTTGTTAATTAACTCAAACTACATATTTGATATAATGCAATGTCGATAATTTTTTAAATTTATAATTTCTTTTAACTCAGGTTAAAATTAATTTTCGTATTGTGATATTCTTGGAAAATTTTGGTTAATGAATACAAAAATAATGTACGTTGTGTTTACGTGTGTTCCTATTTTGTCTACACCATACGACAAAACGCAGTTATATTTACTTGATTATTAAAATAATACTCTTAGTTTGGTTAACCCATAGTTCTTATTTTCCCATGTTCCCCGACACCCTATAATGAAATAGCGGGCTATAATTAATATCTACTTAGAAAATGTAGCAATTACACCAAAAACACAAATGAATTACATTATCTCATTTGTTATATAGTGACGTAAACTAAGCAGTAATACCATCAATTTGCTCGTAGATTACTCCAAAATGAAAGTAGTATGTGACAGATAAAGTATAGGCAAGGAAGTGGTATTGTAACGAGTGTGAATTCCAAAAGGCTATCCTTATCGCATTAAGCCTGTCATTCGTTAAATGTTTAACCATTTTTATAAAATAAAGCTAGAAGAAATTACACTAAAAGGAACGAATGTTATTATTATTACGTCGCATATTATGTATAATGATGATTATTATTCCAGTTGGAAAGCGTTCATTAGGTAATTGACTGTGGATGTCTCCGATCGTTATAGAAATCATATTGGATCTGTTAAATAAATTTGTTGTTAAGGATGAGCTTCATACCTTTCACTTGATTGCCAACCACAACTCATTTTCATTTTTTTTGATTATATGTTACAAAAATAAAATATCAAGAGATTCGTTCGCTTTTGAATTTATGAATACCGTATTCGTTCATTATTAATATAAATCTAAAATACATTTAAGTTTCATCTATCCTGCTAAATTTACCTGTTAGGTTTGAACTTTTGGGTAAAGTTAAGGAAACTTTAACTTTAAAAAGTTATAAGACATGTTATTCATATTATTCATTACAATTATAACGTATAATAGTTATAAGATATATTATAGGAAAAATAATATTGTCCAATTTCGCTCTGCAATGATTGCAATTATACGCTATACAATTATAACAAGAATCCCATGACTGCAGTTTTAACTTCTTCGTCGTCATTGAACCGTTGACCATCAAGAAACTCCTTTAAGTACCGAAACAAATGAAAATCACTGGGTGCAAGGTCTGGATTGATCCAGTTCTTCTTCGGGTGGATGATTCAGTTCTTCCCATCCAAAAGATCTGATTCGACCTTGTGTTTGTGCAGAAATATGTGGCCTTGTATTGTCATGAAGCAACATCACACCGGAAAACAGTAGGCCACGCTGCTTGTTTTGTATGAGAAGTCGGAGTTTTCTCAAGATTCGGAGTTTTCTAATTGCCATGATCTTTCGTGCTGAAATTGTTTGCTTGGCTGTCCCTTTGATTGCGACGATGTGCGCCGCCATTCCATTGACTGTTGCTTTAACTTAGGAGTCATGTGAGACAACCAAGTCTCGTCTCCTGTAACGATGTAGTCTAACAATTCATGTCCTTCCTAATTACAGCAAGTCAAAAATGATAAAGCTCAGCCCAACCTCTTTTCTTTGTTTTGTGAACGTCAGAAAACAATCTTGGAATCCACCGAGAACACAATTTTCGATAATTCAGTATCTCCGAAACAATGGTGTACAAAACTGACCTTGAACCTGGGGAAATTCACTTGATAACTTTGAAATGTTGATAACTTTCATATGTTGTTGCCCACGAACGAACCAAATCTTCAGAGATCAGAGAAGGTCGGCCAGGGCATGGCTCATCATGTACTTTAACCCTTAAAAATCATCATGGATATTAACCCTTAATAATAATCTTAAAAAGCGAAAAATTGGGTGGATTCGTGGATCGTGGAATTCATTCATGCTTACCCGAAAAATGGGAAAAGGTCATAGCTATAGATGTTAAATAATCTTATTGAAATATAATGTACTGTTAGTTTTAAATATAATTGTTTTTACAAACAAATTTAAAAAAAGTAATTCCAGCACCATATATATATATATATATATATATATATATATATATATATATATATATATATATATATATATCTATATATATATATATATATATATATATATATGGTGCTTTCTTGTACTGAAATTTCAAGAGTAGATAAATCAAGGTAAGTATAATTCAAAAAACAACAGGTTTATTTTGTTACACTTTATCCAATAATTACAAAATATATTGAAAGTGTGTATTGTATAGTGTAGTTTTCACTAAGGTAATTTCTAAACGAATATTAAAAAAACTGAATGACGCACAACCAAGAACACAAGCAGGATTCAGAAGTGGATTCAGTACAATGAATCACATCCAGGTTGTACAGCAGGTCATAGAAAGCCACAACGAATACACCATGCCAATGTGCTTGGCTTTTATCGATTACGAAAAAATATTTGGCTCCATCTCTAAGCATGCAGTAATGGATGCACTTCTTAGCCAAGAGGTAAATAGAGCATATGTAAACCTATTAGGATCGATATATGATGGAGCTACAGAAACAATTCACCTTGATGATCTTGAAGTGGGAATCAATGTAGAACGAGGTGTACGGCAGGGTGACGCAATATCGCCTATTCTTTTCTCGGTTGGCCTTGAAGAAGTATTGCGTAAACTGGATTGGGAACAGGATAGTGTAAAGATCAACGGTACAAACTTAAATTATCTTAGATTTTCAGATGATATCGTTCTCCTTTCACAAGACCCAGAGGGGCTGCAAAGACGTATACAAGAACTGCAAAGGGCTGGCGAACCATTTGGCTTGAAAATAAATCTGAAAAAGAGTTAGGTTATGTTCGATAACTTCGATCAGGACAGAAGAATTTCAGTTTTAGGAAGGGATTTGGAGATTGTGGACAGCTTTATATACGTTGAGCAACGAATTTCAGTGGCGAGGAATACCGCCCGGAAAGTGGAACGGCATGTAAAATGTGGCAGGCTCCCACTTTGGCTGAAAAGAAAAGTCTTCGATCAGTACGTTCTACCCGTTATGACATACGGAAGTGAAACATGGACACTCATATCGCAATCAATTCAAAAACTTCGGGTAGTACAGAGGGCAATGGAAAGATGTATGCTTGGCATTACAAGACAAGACAGAAAGTCCTGCGCATGGAACAGGGAACAAACGAAAGTCTGTGACATAATTAGAAGAGTAAAGCAATTGAAATGGAGATGGGCAGGCCATATAGCGAGGCGATGGGATGACAGATGGACCAAGGTAATCCTGGAGTGGATACCGCTTCATCGCAAACGTCCGCGAAGAAGACCGAAAGCACGATGGATTGATGACTTCGTTAAGTATATTGGACCAAAGTGGCAGAGGAAAACCCAGAACGGTGAAAGTTGGAAACATGCTGAAGAGGCCTTCATCCTCAGTGGATCGACACGGGCTGATGATGATGATGATGATTATATATATATATATATATATATATATATATATATATATATATATATATATATATATATATATATATATATATATATATATATATGGCTTTCTTTGACCTGCTGTACAACCTGGATGTGATTCATTGTACTGAATCCACTTCTGAATCCTGCTTGTGTTCTTGGTTGTGCGTCATTCAGTTTTTTTAATATTCGTTTAGAAATTACCTTAGTGAAAACTACACTATACAATACACACTTTCAATATATTTTGTAATTATTGGATACAGTTTAACAAAATAAACCTGTTGTTTTTTGAATTATACTTACCTTGATTTATCTACTCTTGAAATTTCAGTACAAGAAAGCACCATATATATATATATATATATATATATATATATATATATATATATATATATATATATATATATATATATATACATATGGTGCTGGAATTACTTTTTTTAAATTTGTTTGTAAAAACAATTATATTTAAAACTAACGGTACATTATATTTCAATAAGATTATTTAACATCTATAGCTATGATCTTTTATATATATATATATATATATATATATATATATATATATATATATATATATATATATATATATATATATATATATATATATATATATATATATATATATGATGCTTTCTTGTACTGAAACCTCGAAAGAAAAAAGTAGATAAATCAAGTTAAGGGAGATATTTAAAAAAACAACAGGTTTATTTTGTTACACTTTATCCAATTATTACAAAATATATTGAAAGTGCTGAAACTGAAATAACAGAAACTTTACTTAATTTAAATTAATTCTCTGATTTAAAAATTCTTAAATTATTCTTTAAAACTTTTTGAAATTCGGTTTCAAAACTTTGGCAGACAAGTAAAATTATTCACTCTTTAACAGAATAATATTATTACCATTGTTATGATCATTCTTGTTACAGATGAGTTGCAGATAAAATACTTGCATTCATTCCAAGAAAGGTTATAAGTGATAATGGGCACATAATTGCAAATAATAAATTAATCATAACACCTAACCATATTGTGGGTGTCATTTTCTATAAATTAAAAAGGTTAAGATGGTTTAACGATTACAAAATATTTAACATTTGAGAAAGTGTCAAGTAGGAATATTTAACATATTAGAGAAATCTAGATGCATTAAGTATCCCACTTGTGTATGAATACAAATGAGTCATCTGTGATTGGATTATCCACATTTTATCGGCCAAATAAACTTTTTCGCATTCCACTGATATGAAATGCGATCTTGTATTAAAATTCATCAAAATAAATGCCAACGCGGATTGAATAAATTATTAGTTATATCTCTTGGTAAGATATTTATATGACAATGTAACATGTCATTTGAGAAAGCTTATATTTTTATAGCTGCAAGCTTAAGGCAGTTGGTGTTGTGGAAGGCAAAAATGCAATTAGAAAAACTAATAAATTTTACTTCGCATTCTTAAGGTATAATTAATCGACAGTATATCGAAAAAATAACGAAACTTTATACATTTAAAGAAAACTACTAGTGCCATCTTTGAAGCAATATATAAACTAAAAGATTTATATTTTCTCTATAAAACAAGATCGCCATCATTAGAATTGATTAACGGATTGCCAAGTTATAGCGCTTAAAGTGACAGTACCTTTTATTACCTCGTCACAAAAACACGATTGAATAAAGAGCTAATATTAAATTTTGTTTCAAGCTCGGTAAAACTTTTACAAAAACATTTGAATTGATGAAAAATCTTGATAGTGATGATTGCTTATATCCTACACGTGTGTTCGACCAAGTCAGAAGACGACCCAAAGTCAGGACGCCCAAGAAACAAATATTGTGAAAAGGTACGTGAAAGGATCACCTACAATGAGAATTCGACTGTGAGATGAATAATGGAGAAATCATATACGACCATAGACATGATTTAAGAAGTTTTGACAACGGATTTAAACAAACGGAAAGTTTGTGCTCGACTTGTTCCTTACACCTTAAATGAACACCAAGAAGTTGCTCGCGATGAACATTCCAAGGAAATTATTTAAACAGCCAGACGGAACTGGAAATTCCTTGAATCGATTGTGGTGATAATATTTGGTGCTTCAAGTACGTTCTATGACAATATTACAGAGTCTAAGAAGCAGTAATGAGGGTCAATGAGGCGATTTCGAAAACCCATATAAAAATCTATGCGGTGTATTAATGCGAAAAGGGAAAACTTTTTTGTCTTAGTTCAATTGCTATGTCTCGAGTACTTGTTGTTGGGTCTTCCTCAATAAGATTCAACATTTGTTCCTGCCGTTGCACGTTTTTCGGTACTGTAGGTCTTCTTGCCTGCCCTCCACGATGTTCCCTCAAATCACCGTTGTCTGTGGCGCTTTGCACAACCTGAATAAATGATTTCGGCAATGGGTGAATCCGAAAAGGAACAGATCCAGCGTATAGCTGAGATGTCAACTAAATCACTATTCTTATACATATAGGACTTTTTATCTTTCTAAAAATCACGGTAGAAATTGACGTTAAAACTGACAATAAAATAAAAGAAAAGAAAATAAAAGGAATGAATGATTCACAAAAAAAAACGACAAACATTAGTTGGCTACGGTTCGTTTGAAATTTACGGACGATTATATTTGTTGTACCTGCTGTAGCGGCCTAATTTTCGAGATATGTTAAAAATGGAATCAGAAAATAAAGTTTATTTTATTTAGTTTTTATACTCTGTTAAAAAAAGTCTCAACTTAGGAATCACAGCAGATTACAGCTTTCAGATTATATATTGTTTCATGTTATGTTAGTCTGAGACCTCTGCTTTGACTTCTCCGCCAGGGGTGACTCTCCCAGGAATATAGACTCCAGACGGTATCTCCCTGATCACATGATGACCCCAAATCTGCCAACCCGCATTGGAGAATGAGAGATGCAGGTAATCCTTTTGGCAGGGTCGAGTACCCTGAACTCTGCAAAACTATAAGAAAACATATCAGATAGGATACGCGCCAATTCAACATGCAGCTAGTGCAAGAAACCCTGGAAGAAAACAAAGGAATTAACAAGGCTAAACAGAAGCTGAGAAACAAAAGAACGCAAATGTATGCCTTAAGACGTGATGATGGCACAGTGTGCAGGGCGCTTACGCAATTGTTAGAGGTTGTTACAAAATTTTATTCCCAGTTATATGAAGATTAGAACCAATCTAAGACACCAATATCCACAACAAGAACAAGTGCTAGATATCCTAGTGGAGGAAGTAACAAATGTTATAGAATCGATGAAAAACAGCAAGACTCCAGGAAAGGACAGTGTAACTGTCGAAATGCTAAAAGCTGGTGGTCGGACGTTACATAAAACAATGGCAAAATTATACTCAAAATGCTTCAAAGAACAAAAAGTAGCTGACTTATGAAAAAATGCAGAAGTGGCCATTTTACATAAAAAAAGGAGCACAGGAACATTTAAAGAACTACCGTCCAATAAGCCTCCTATCAGCAATATACAAAGTTTTCACTAAGATAATTTCTCAAAGTATATTAGAAAAAACTGAATGACGCACAACCAAGACAACAAGCAGGATTCAGAAGCGGATTCAGTACAGTGGATCACATCCAGGTTCTACAGCAGGCCATAGAAATGCACAACGAATACACCATGTCACTGTGCTTGGCCTTTATCGACTACGAAAAAGCATTTGACTCCATCTCAAAGCATGCAATAACGGATGCACTGCTTAGCCAAGGGGTAGATAAAGCATATGTAACCCTATTCGGATAGATAAATGAGGGAGATATAGCTCCATGATCCTGCTGATCTTGAAGTGGGAATTAATGTAGAACGAGGTGTACGGCAGGGTGACGCAATATCACCTATTTTTTTCTCGGTTGGCCTTGAAGAAGTATTGGGTAAACTGGATTGGAAACAGGATGGTGTATATATCAATGGTGCAAACTTAAGTCATCTTATATTTGCTGATGATATCGTTCTCCTTTCACAAGACCCAGAGGAGCTGCAAAGACGCATACAAGAACTGCAAAGAGCTGGCGAACCATTTGGCTTGAAAAGAAACCTGAAAAAGAGTCAGGTTATGTTCGATAACTTCGATCAGGACAGAAGAATTTCAGTATTAGGAAGGGATTTGGAAATTGTGGACAGCTTTATATACCTTGAGCAAAGAATTTCAATGGCGAGGAATACCACCCGGAGGTGGAACGGCGTGTAAAATGTGGCTGGCAGGCATTTGGCAGGCTCAACATTGTGTTTAAAAGCAGACTCCCACTTTGCCTGAAAAGAAAAGTCTTCGATCAGTGCGTTCTACCCGTTATGACATGCGGAAGTGAAACCTGGACTCAACCCCTCAAACTCAAACTACCCTCACTCAAACCCCTTTACCACGTCACGTCACGGTCTGATCCACAAAGGGATATATATATATATATATATATATATATATATATATATATATATATATATATATATATATATATATATATATACATATATATAAAGACTAGCGTGAATAATTATAATATATTTTTAAACAGCTACAAGGAAATGTTACAAGGCCTAATTCACCACCTACGTAAGTTATAAAACAACATATTTTTAAAAAGTCGTATCGACTTCATAATTATGCATCTACATTGTTTACAAAGGAAAAAATTGTAGGTGTGAGTTAAATTTAAAATAGCGTGTCACAAATGCGCTCGATTTTTACCATTTTTCTTGAAATTCCCACACGCCGCTCGCTCCAAAAAATCCACTTTCATTTTCTGACCGTACCGAACGTTACGTAAGTGAAGGTAACGGTCGCCAAAATGCGGCGTTATTGTCGGATTTATCAAAACGATAAATCTAAAGAACAGATATGAAAACATAATTTAACGAAGTGTCAAATGAACGACATGATAAATTTGTCCTTTTCCCACAGTGAATAATACTGGAAACGAGGTTTGTAACCTGAAAGTAGGTTCATATTTTGGAATGGTTCATAGTTCAGCTTTTCCAAATATACACAGTGCGTCACTATATTTTTAAACATTATTTTTATCGAAAATTAAAATTTACAGAATACCCTTTTGCATGTTTTTGAGGCAACGCTCTTCAGAAGAGTATTTAATCTTCACTCTGAATTACTGCCTCAAATTCCTTCCTGAAACGATCATACGTTCACTGTACTAGTACTCAACACCCTATTTTCTACATTTTCAGATACTATTTTCAGAGATGTCACATTAGAACATCATAACTTATTGATGACCCATTTAACAATGCAATACTTAATACGAGGTGTTTAAATAAAGTTATAAGACAAGTGACGTAGCCATCGATCTGGCAAAACTGTTCCTTTTTTGAGAGGAGGCAGGCCAACATCGTATGCGTCTTTAGTACGAGTTTGAACTCTTGAGAGCCCCTTGGTGGTCCACAGAAATTATTTTCGTAAACCGGATTTTTCTAGTGCATCCTAAAAGTGAGTGCGTGACACCAGTTTTGAGCAACGGTAC
Source organism: Cosmopolites sordidus (assembly GCA_031761425.1). NCBI lineage: Eukaryota > Metazoa > Arthropoda > Insecta > Coleoptera > Curculionidae > Cosmopolites > Cosmopolites sordidus. The sequence goes on along the minus strand of JARFXV010000813.1, from coordinate 191,229 downwards.
GCTTTCAAGTTTTGTTTCAGACTTCGGCACTGTGCGACGGAAACTTTTGCAAAACTTCATCTTGCATCCCCATGGAACTGTTTTATCAAGGATCTAGGTTTTCAGGTGGTTTGAGGCATTCTCAGAAGACCAAGACTCTATTGAAGATAAACCTCAAACTGTTTTCATAAACTTGATAGGGCACTGTTGCTTGAAATTGTTGTCACTCATTTTTACAACACACAAGAAAAATCCGGCCCGCTAAAATAATTATTACGGACCGCCAAATAACTCTATGAAGTTCAAACTGATACTGAACATGCATTAAATGTTGCCTGCGTCTTTTTTAAAGGAAAAGCAGTCAACAGTGTTGCCAGATTAAACGATACGCCAGTAGGCACATTGCGTTACTTATACTCTTCGTAATTCGACGAATTGAGGTCTGGACTATTAGGGGGCCAGAACATTTTAAACCAAACTATATACATCTTATCAGACAGTTAGTTGTTCGGACAGTTAGTATCGGACAGTTAGTTAACCAAAATGGCTAGTGTGTACTTGTGTACCTTCCCATTTAATCTATCCAAGAATCTACTGCAGTCTCCGAAAGTCGATCATAAAAGTTTTTATAAAACGCTGGGTTTCTATTATATTCTACATGTAATCTTAACAGTTTGGCCATTTTAAGTTATGTTTATTACATGTTTCTGGTATATGAGAATAACTAAATTGATCTAACATTGAGGTACAATATGGTGGGAAATATTGATGCATCCAATATACGAGTGAACTTCTGCGTAACAAAGTGTTCTGGGGAACTGGCGACTTTCCTCTCGGGATTACCATTTCTAAGCCAACTTGTTTTAAGTTTAAACCCTCGAAACCTCACCTTCACTCTTTTGTCTTAGCTGCATTACACCCTTCTTAGGGTGCATACGCATACCTATGATTTGTTGATAGATTTTTGTAGAGAGGATAGAGATAGAGAGATGTTTCTTAGGTTATATTCCAGCTGAAAGGTGATACCCTAGACTGCCCAGAAGACTTTTATCAACCATTTGAACCCATTCTAGTAAATCTGGATATGGTAATAATAGTTTGATGTTTTCTTTTTAGATTTGGTTTGATAAGGCGCTATTACCTTCTTAGTTATCATTTCTATTATGTATTACTTGATAATATTGTGATGCAACTTATGTAGATCATAAGATTTATATTTATCATTTATCAATACCATATATCAATTATATAGAAAAGTAATAAACATAATGCCTGCTGAAGCTCGTATTGACAAAAATTTTTGTTAACAATGAAATCTGTCATTGTGTGATACTTGTTTTAAGGCGTAATTGAACGTACTTTTTGTGGGTATTGGGGAAATAATTCACAATACTTCTCGATATACAAGGTATATTCTAAAAGACCATTATCCATAAATGTCTTGAAATTGATGAAATTTCTTGAATTAGGTTCTACCCAATCAAACTAATAATCAAAATGACGCCATTTAACAGTCCCTGATTATGTAGATTTTCCTAACAATTAGCACTTAACATAAGTCCCATTACACATATTGTGTCTTTCTATCAATAAGACTTTAAAATAAAAACTAAAAATTATTTTTTATAAAATTCTTCTACTTGGAATGTTAAACAAGTAAGGAATGTTAAACTTGTAAATATACTTGGCTTTAGAATTCACTCTTATGGTTTATAGCTGTACAAAAAAAACAAATTTCTCTATTACATACGTAACAAACTGGTTTATTTTATGTAAACTAATTTCTTTAAAAATATTTGATATTCTTAACGGAATAATAGTAAGGTCGTAATACAAACAAAATATATTTCCGTAACGTCTAATAATTGATATTAGCACTGTAATAAATCCTATTTATGTTTCGATTTGACTGGCAAGCAAATAAATGCAACTAAAATATGAATTATACAAGAGATACAACATAATTAAGACCTGAATTTTTTCCTAAATGCATATGGGCAACCAAATACTTACCATTAAAAAAAATTGCACTGTAAAGTACGGAACAACATTGGAAATTAGTTCAAATTTGAATTTTTCAGTATAGAGCTGCATTAGCAACTGAGAATTAGTTGTAGAATTAGAAAACAACAAGTTAGGAGAGGCTACGGTTTAACATATTTATATTTTGGTCAATGTACGTTGTGCCACTAACAGGTAGGGTGTACTTTTCCTAGGAGTTGACTCGGAAAATATTCTTGACACGAGTTTATATCTCTAGTAATAAAAAGATGGAGAAAATACTGCAGAGATTAAAAGAACTAAATGAAAAACTAAAGAAACTGAAAAACACGGTTGGAAAATTGGAAAAAATCTAAAAACTGAAAATTGAAAACTGAGAATTAAAAAAGGGGACACAAGAATAGCAAAAAAGGATCGATCAATTAGGTAGAGCTGTTGGTAAAAAGTAAGCCGAATGACAATAAGAATGACAAGTCTCTTGGAATAAAAATAAATAAAGAAAAAACAAATATACAGGATGTCAAAAGATTACGACATGAACAACTAGATTACGAAATAAAATGCTAAAAAAGAGAAAGAAATGTAGTAAAAAAATTTAATAAAACAAATGAAAAAAGCTGAAAAAAATTGGAAGAGGGTTAAGAACATCACAAAGAAAATAATCAACAACAAATTCCACGGTCCGTTAAAGTATTATCACACAACATTTAGCTAAAGACTGTCCGAATAAATGGAAACGGATAAAAACAAGAAAATGAGGCTGGCCACAAGAACGACCCAGCCAAACACTTCTACAAATATTAGTAGAAGTATAGAGAAAAATAGATATATAATGGCACAGGCTATAAGCACAGAAAATGAAACTAAAATTATAACATTCGCAGCAATCCTCAGTGAAGACCTTACTCGAATTTGTTCTTCTAGCCACGTTTCCCTCTACGTCCACCATCAAGTGCGATACAATGGAGCCCGTAGCGCATAGGCTGGACTTTCGTATCCTATCTATCAAAATGTCCCAAAACTACTTGGCTCAGCTTCCGTGTTCCACCCATCTTCACACCGACCCTTTCCAAGTAACCTATAACCCTTCCTTGTTCCTGATATCCTATATTCACTTCTTCTCACCTACCTCCTATATTAATACTGCCCTACACTATATCTTGGAGTTTCCTTATATTATCTAAGTTACAGTTGTTCTAAAGTATCTAATGATTTGCACATATCTTTTCTTGAAGAAGTGTAAAATACATGGAGATTCCTGGGCCGTTCGACAGGCTGCTAAATGGCATAATAATTCGTGGCGACTTGAATTCAACTCCATGCATTCATCTATTCCTCAAAAGAATATATAAAGACCGAAATAAGATAGATGTTTTGCAATACCTTGCTATACATTCTGCTATACCTTCCGATAGAGTTTTAGTTAAAGCGCTGTTAATGCAATAAGCGTTAGGGGGCGTTGAGTTCTGTATCCGTATATGTTCCTACAATATGAAATGCAAAATAATCATTTATCTCCTATTGTATTGGAAAATTGACCAAAGATAAAGCCTGATGAAGAGTAAACGCTTCGATATTAGTCCTGAGAGCTCTACGATTTTCCCGAATAATATATCTTCAGGTAGCATTGTTGGGTGGTATTATTCACACATATATGCATAGAGTTAGATTGATATATTTAAAAAAAATGCCAACCAAATTATTGTTAACAAAACCATACATATTATTTTCTATTGTAAAAGAAACTTGAAATATCAACTATGAAATACTGATTAACAAAAAAATCCTTTCATCATTGCCGAAACTAATGAGTAGTTTAATTTAATATATTAATAGTTCTGATTAGACAAACTGGGAATAAACATTAAAAAAAAAACGTTGAAAAAACACGAAGAATGAGATATTGTACAAACTTGAAATATTTTTGTATAATGTCAAGGACAATCACTTGAAAAGGCCATTTTAAATGACAACATAATCATTTAATAGATTTAAACGTTTTAAGATATGCATACAATGTGTTCTACTTCTTCCTGAAATTTCTGAATAGATGATCAGTCTATGTTTTGCATCTAACTTTATTTTAAAAACAATTGTATTAATTTTTAGGAGGAAATACGGATTAATAGTTAGCCAGATCCAGAAAGAACAAAATAATTTTGATGTACCATTATTTGATTCAATCTAATCATCCTATATAAAAAGTAATAATAATTTTGAAAAAAATGTTATTCTGTTTAAAAATTCACAAGTCTGCAATACTTGTTCTTTATGCCTGGCAACACTGGCGATGCAAGATCATTCTTTCTCCATGACAACGCGAGCTCTCGCACATTGGACCGAACAACTCATTATTTGACCGGTCAAAACATCGAATTGATGGGTCATCCACCGTACAGTCCTGATTTGGCACCCAATGACTAATTTTTGTTTCCGTCCGTGAAGAATAAACTACGTGATCAATCATTTTCGACACCAGAAGAAGCGGTTGATGCCTTCAAAATGCATGTTTTGAAATACTTCAATCGGAATGGAAAAAGTGCAAACGCAAATTGGTTCAAACGTATGAAAAAGAATATCGATCATTGAGGAGAATATTTTGAAAAATAAAACCATTTTTAATGATAAATATTTGTTTTCATGTATTATTCCGGATACATAAATTGTAACTGCAATTGTAAATTGTTCAAAAGAATAATCGAATTATAATTGTCCCAATGTTTTTGTATATAAAGGATAATCATATTCTAAACTCATCTCTGATGAAGAATGAAGTAATGACTCCCCCGGACGATAAATCACACTAAACAATCTTTCTTTCGTCAAACAATCGTCTTTTAAGAACGAAATGGTAACTTCTGGATTTTCTTTAACCTGTATATGGTAATTACCACTTGTAGTCTGGATTGGACACCTGGATGGATGGAATGTTATTTAAGTGATAAACAATTAATTGAAGAGCAGTGTTAAAATAATATTTTGCACATAAAATATTGTGTAAAAAATATTTTACACATTTAAACATGTCCTTTCATTAAATATTGTCTTTTCTTTTGTCCTTTCTTATAAAAATTGCTACCGCATTTCTGCAATTTTGCACCATTGGAGTAGTTTTGTTGTGGCTATGTTAAAGAGGGATTACAAACAAACAACAAAAATCCAAGAGGAATTATCACCATCACAGTCTTAAAAGTCATATTCGATACTACAATTACGGTCTTAAAAGTCATTATTCGATCTGATTTATTGTTCAGATGAGCATATTCTTATGGATAGTGCTTGACATTATTACTTTTATGAATAGTAATGATTCACAGATGGTATTGTATCAATAATTATTTTTCTAAGTGTACATCTGTTAATTCGTTACTTTTAATAGATGTTTCTGTTAATGTCAATTTTGCTAAGAGATGGCTTAACTAATACATTTGTTGGTATAAACTAATAGCGTCTATGGTATTCTGGAGAGTAAAGATATGCCATCAAAGGTCAACTCGTTATTAATTGTTATTGTCAAAAAAAAACTTTGAATATGTCGAATTTTGTATCAGAAAAAGAGATTTTGCGGGGAAGTTTAATAACCTACGTTCATTTGAAAAAAAAACGGCTGCTGTAAGATATCAATTATTGGTTCAAACTTATGGTGAACATGCTCTAATCCAAAACACAAGTCTGAAGATGCAGATTTACAAGCATTATTGGATGAAGACTCAATTCATACGTCGAATCAATTCCCAGAAGCTTGAATCTACCATTTTCGAATGTCTACACACATTGGAGAAGATTCAGAAGGAAGAAAAATGAGTTCCATATGAATTGAAGAAAAGGGATATTGAATGGTGAAAAACCACTGGTGAAATTTTGCGTGCTAGACAGATAAGAAAATGTTTTTTTTCCATCGAATTGTGATAGGTGAGTTGTGATCATGGGTAGTCCCAAGCCTTTCAACATTACTAAAAGTGCGCAATATATATATATATATATATATATATATATATATATATATATATATATATATATATATATATATATATATGTATATATATATATATATATATATATATATATATATATATATATATATATATATATATATATATATATATATATATATTTTAAGATTTTCTTGGACTGCGTCCAATGAGACATCAGTAGCTGTGTGACATCATACACTCAACCGTTGGGTTCCACAATCTCATGTGGAACAAGAACACACAACAACCTGCGTCTCCGCCTAAATACACCCTTTTGTTGGTTACTTGACCGGGAAGGAGCCCCACCTATTCCTTCAACTGGAAGACAAATTTTTCGTTTCTCGACGTTCAGACTCTTCAGGGCGCCGACACCATCAAGAGTAGGGAGACCCTATCCACAGCCAATAATCCATGTTTTCGCCGACCTCCAGTCGGATGGCGTATATATGTAGTGTTAGATTATTGAACTGCGTCCAATAAGACAGCAGTAGCTGAGTGTCATCACACACCCAACCGTTGGGTTCCACAATTTCATATATATATATATATATATATATATATATATATATATATATATATATATATATATATATATATATATATATATATATATATATATATATATATATATATACGGAAAGAAGGTTTTGCTGTGTATTTGGTGGGATGGTAGGGAAGTTTTGAATTATGAACTTCTGAATCCTGGTGAAATCCTGGTACTGGCGATCGATACCGACAACAATTGATAAAATTGAACCAAGCATTGAAGGAAAAACGACAAGGTGCTACCAAATGTGCAAAAAACTACTTGGAAAACGATAAAATGGGACATCCTATTCCATCCCCTGTATTCATTCCACTTACCAGATTACCATTTATTTCAGTTACATTACGCATACATACAAGAAGTATATGCATACAACACTTACATTACGCATACATAGAAGAAGTGAAAATTTGGCGTTATGAATGAAAAGTTTTTTTGGCAGGAAACCATTCTTTGACAGAAAGGTGAGAAAAAGCAATAGCTAAGGGTGGCCAATACTTTGTTTATTAAGGTAATTTATTTTGTTATGGAAATAAATGCTTAAATTTTGCCAAAAAATTGACATTATTAACCGAAACACCTATGAAGTAGTGAAAATAACTTAGGTTTTCGCGATATTACGATGAAATCGAACTCGTCATTTTCAAATGTACAGGATTAAGATAGAATACTAAGATATAATACTTTCACTCTGATGACAGTGGATGTTTTGATTTATCTGAATTATGAGACTATCTTTCAGCTAAATATATTTTGATATGATCACTATTTCAACTACAATAAGACCTCAATAGGTATGTTTACAATGTCTTCTGTGAATAATAGCGAACCACTTACGGGTCCCATATTTTTGTGTTTATGACGCAAAATTAAAACACCAAAATAAACTATTTTTGTATTATAAAAATTAAATTTCACTTATATTATAATTATGTTGTATATAAAAAGCTAATCTGCGAATGCAAATAGGACCGTTAATAAAACCTCTGGGTTTTAATTTGTATTCGGTGGAATCACGTGAGTTCAAAACACTTCGTCATCTTGAGCAACATATTTATTCATCTTCTGAGTCTTTGACAGTCGACTGTTTGCTTGGCTGCAAAATAAGCCAATAACGGCCAAGCACCATCGTTGATTTTGACCACATTTTCAAAAAGACATTGTTATTGCATGTTGCTGTTTTTTGCCTTTTTATTTCCATAATCAAGTTTTGGAGATATTTCTGAGCTTGTGTTATAGTGTGAGTAATTTTTATGCTACTTTCCATTATTAGATCATATTTTGTTCCTCTAGTATTTGGACCAATCATCCTCATCGTCATTCTCTTCCGAAGAAGAATTAATAAATAGTTCTAATTCATCGTTAGTGGACATTTCATGCTATTGCTATATTTCATTCAATTCTTCTTCTCCAGTATCATTAATTCCTTCTCCACCTATTTGCCGCACTGTAATAATTATCGTTGTTAACTGTGAGTTAATATCAGATGCGTCTTCAGAATTATTAACGGCATAACTTCACACACTCTTCTAGCAGTCTAGTTTAAATGCGTCCATTGCTCGTTTAATAAACACAATTACCTTAGCAATTATATGTAATTACATTAAACACAAACAATTGAATTCAGCAAATGATTTCGAAGACCTGCCGAGCATATACAACTTTACGTTTCTAATGACACCCTGATGAAGAGGCTGAACCAATGACTTCTGTGAATAGTAATAAAAGGTGCCTAGTATATTCAGTTTTTCGATTTGATTGCCCAAAAGACAGGCAGACTATTTTTATTTTTGTTTTTAATGGTACGTCGATTCTGTGCTCCTGCTCTAGCTCATTCTGTGCAAGCTCAAGTTTGATCATATGATCAGCTGCACGTTTCTAAAGAATTAACGTCAATCTATCTTGGATGATACACTTTTTCTGAAATAATTTGTTTAAATTATTTTGGAAACGAGGATATAGCTGTCTTATCAGCTGACACGGATTCTCTAGTTAGAATCGTATTAATAAACGGAATTTTCAATTTATGTACTCAGGCTGTGAACGACTTTCTTTCCTTCCTTCTATTTGTGGCCGCATGTCACTATATAAAATCACTGCTTTTTGTCGTAACGTGATAATATTTATGGAAATATGGCTTAAATGTTCTCTTTGTTCTTCAACACGTGTCGTATTTTTAATATAGATCTTGGCAACAATTGCATTAAGCTTTTTTCTACTTTAAACATATTACCAATTATTTTTCACTAATAATATTGATTTTAAAATATTTAACAATTTATTTGATCGTATATAAATGAAATTTTTAAATGTAATGAGAAAACCTGTTTTTTGTAGTAATTCAAATAGTATTAAACAAACGCATTTGTAAAAGTCCGCACTTTTAGAAACTTTAGCGCGTTTACGCGCGAATAATGTTTAACATAATAACATAATAATAATGTTTTAAGTATTTTAGTTTTTTTATTAAAAATTTACCTATTCGCTGGAAAATTTGAATATAGTTGTTGTATTGAGTTTACACTAAGGCGTAAGAAAAGTATTAGAGTTTTTTGTCTTTTTATAAATAAAAGATTATACATCACTCTTCAGATATTTAATCCGATTTTAACTTTTTGCTCCAACAAATAAACATTCCTTCTTCAGTATTAAAGTGATGCCACTGCGAAATATTCAGTGGATTCTTTTTAACAAAAACGTAAAAAATAAGTTGTAAAATTAAGACAATATTACTGACGCTTCGCAAAGAATTGCGAAGTAGAGGGGAAGATACTCTGGATCAAAAAGTTCCGCGAGGGAGACATGAGTTTTGAACATAGTGAAGGATTAAGTTATCTACGTTTTCTTGATGCCGATTTCTCTCAGTTTTAAGAGCAGCTGCAGATCCTTTTAACTGCAGATCCTAGAACAAACACTAGAAAACTTTATAAATGCTGCCAAAGAGTAAAGAACTCTAAATAATTAATAAGTAAGTACTTCAAAAACGCAAATACTTTTATTATACCTTAGCAGATTGAAGCAGACGCCTAGGTATTGTAATTTACACTGATTCATAACAAAAATTGATAGTAACATGTAGAATGTTATTCGTTACCTTCTTAACAAGAAAATCAACCTGTTTCAATCAAGTACAAGAAAACTGGTCTGAATTGGAGCATTGGCGTCATTAATTATTAATATGTAGTATAAAATAGAGAAGTAGGAAAAGATATTTCAATTCAGTGCACATAATATCAATTTGTCGATAATTTATACTTATTGACATTTAATAATACGCAAATAATTAAATAATTATTCAACTACCTATACACGTATGTGTATGCTATTGAAATTTCATGACTGCAATACATTCATTAAAATAGCTATAGGGGAGCCCCAGACATATAATTACTGGGTTAGAGGTTAAACTGAATGTTAAGCAAACCTTGCCGAAAATAAATTTCAAATATATTTGGCGATGGAAGATTATGTCTAAGATAATTACTTTAAAGTGTACTACTTTTATAAATTGGAATATATATTTAAGATAGTTAAAAGTAAAAGGTTATGAGGTTATGAGTCTTGCTGACCTTTACAACTGTTTTAATATATGAGGAATATAGAGCTATAAATTGAGTAGATGTTCCATTATTACAGTCATATTGTTTCAACAAAAAGTTTTTTCCTAATAGCTAATCTAGTATATATTTGACAGTTGTATTTGTTCGTCTTGCCATTTGAGAAACTAAAATAATAAGATAGTGTGCAGTGAAGTTTAAGTTTAGTTGCTTGATTGTGGCGATTGAGTAAAGCAACTTTTTAAATATTCCAAAAAAGTTCAAGTTGTTATAAAGTATATTGTTTTAAGGGGTTTAACTCCGAATGACGTTCTAAATGAGGTAAATTTTTCTTCAAAAGATGTTTCCCTTTAATTTTTCATGGCAAAAAAGTAAGCTCCTGCATTTAAACGTGGTCGTACATACAGTGAAAGCGTTGAATACATAAGATGCCCAAAAATCCTCATAAAAATCTATATGCGAGTTTGCTGACCTTCTAAATAACCTAATAGATACACCATGCCCACTACATTTTATTTGGATTATGAGGAAGGTTTTTAGGGCGTATGAATCTAAAGATTTCAACATTCTCAGTGTTCTCACTTTTACTAGTTATAACTATTTATTGAACTAGTTCTTTATAGACTTGTGTAAAAAAAGGAATGTATGATAATAATTTCCAAGTGATCCTGCAGCTAAATAGCAATATGTATCCAATAAGAGGGTAGTCTCGTATGTTAATGCATTCAGTCTACGCTATCTAAATTAATTAATTTTCTGGTCACCATATGCAATTAAAAATTGATTAAAACGTATACAAAAAATTATAGACATTACTTTAACGATAAACAAAATTAGTCTCATTTGATGTAAAAGACCTTTTTACTTTTATACCAGTAAAATTTAAATTACAATTTTAAAAGGATTTATTGACATTGCATACATAGAAGAAAAATTAAAAACTGAACTAAAAACAGCAATCTTACTTTGCCTAGAACAATATTATTTTCAATATAACAATGAAACTTATCTACAAAAACATGGTCTTCCAATGAGGTCTCCATCTCATCTTTGTTACCTGAAGTTTTTACGGCTGATTTTGAAAATGTTATTTTTAATTAAAAAAACTCACTAATCAACAATGTGTCACACAGGCACAGATGCGTAGACGAGGTTTTTTACATTTGGAATAGTAACGAAAGAAATTTACACAAGTTTTTATGATATTTGAATTCTATAAACAAAAATATTTAATTTAGTATGGAAATTGGACTTAATGATGAAAATAATTTCATAGACATAAAGATAAAGAAAATATCTAATAAATTATAATTCGATATTTGCAGAAAACCGAATATACTAGACGCGGTTATGTACTTTAGTTCTAAACAATCTTAACAAGTCAAATTATTTCCTTTTTACAGTTTAATATATAGGTTAGTTAGTTTTCCTCTAAAAAAAGAAATTTTAATAAAGAGCTTAGTGCGATTAAATATATAATGATAAGCAGCGGATATAAAGAGGAATATAATATATAGAGGAAAGAAAGTTAAATATACGATAATTCTACAGTATTAAAAACCAAAAAGACAAATCATTTAAATTTATTAATTACACTTCTAAACTGAGTAGTATAGTTTATAAAAAGTTAAATAAACTAGGATGTGAGACCATTTGTGTAAACAAATAAAATTTAGGCAGGATGTTAGTCAATTATAAGGACAAAACGGATAATTTATATCAGGGGTCTCCAAACTACGGCCCGCAACTAGCGAATTTAGCAAGCGTATGCTCGTTTAGGGCGTATATTGTAACTGAATAGCCCGAGTTTTTACCAGTCAATATTCTAGAAAATTAGACTAGATATTATAAAATTAAAAATAAATAAATAAATTGTCTATTACTTGCAAACACTTGATTTGAGAGTTAGTATTAGTTTACTATACAGCTTCAACTATTAGCTTCAGCTTTTTACTATTAGCTACTTTTGAGGAAGCTCTAATAAGGCGAAACATATGTAAAGTAAAAGATGAAATATAAGTTTATTCTTTAAAAACCTAATATTTACAAAATGTCTTGCAAGGAATTAACTGCGGAATCCATAAATATTATAAAAATAATCTTTTCAAGATGCCATTTTCAATCCTTAAGTGCGGAAAATAATATAATTCAAATTATAGCTATTTTCACGAATACACGTTTGGCTGAATTCGTCACAACGTTTATATATTAATTTTTTCAATTCAATTACGTAAAACGGTCTTCAGTTATTTGGTCAAACATGGTTAGGCAACGACTACTAACTCCGTCTCCTCCGAAAAAAAAATGGCCCAAAAATCACTCATTTATCAATACCACACCAAATCGTTGTATTTATACTGTGTAATGTGTCTCTGGTGCAATTCCCGGGGATTTTTCAAGACTGACAGTTTTGTTTATCGCTTACACCATTTAAATTAAATGGCTTCAGCACCCATAATGGTGATTAACTTTTTATTTTCTTCAAACATGTCAAGCAATGTTTGAGCAAATGTAAGACTTTGTTGATAGTTCCCTTCATTCAACTCCTGAACAAACATCAATTTTTCAGGTAAAGAGCAAAAATGTATCCAAAATATCCCTTCCATTGCCTTACTTCATCCCCAGTTCAGAAGTCTGCCACTTAGCTGGCGAGTGAAACTGATTAAAGTCGCCGTCCTCACTCAATTCACATCAAGATTAATCAGGAAGGATCAGGTAGCTTTGTTTCCGTTAATGAACATTTCGATAGAAGTTCTAAGACCCATTTAAGAATAATGTTATGGTGGAGATTCTTACCATGACGCCTGAAGTTGAAGGAAGTGATACCTGAAGAGTCGTTCAATATTAATCACGGACTGACCACTTTGGACAATGGTAGCGTAAGCAAACAGGCAGTGCTCTCGAGTCCACAGCGGCATGACGGATCCTAAATAGCATCATAGAGTAAATCGATAAACACTTGATGCAGGCCCGCTCTCCTTTTACTAGCCCAGTATTACCCATTACCCATATTCCAAAAACCACCTCTTATATCAATATATATATATATATATATATATATATATATATATATATATATATATATATATATATATATATATATATATATATATATATGTATATATATATATATATATATATATATATATATATATATATATATATATATATATATATATATATTTATTTATTTACTTTTTTTTAATTTTCAATGCTATCGATTTAAAATAGCGTCGACAAAGTAATAATCGCAAGGGGTAATATCAAGCGAACATGGAGTTTATGCAATTATATTTGTAAAGTTGTTGCTGAGCGAGAATTAAAAAATTTCATTCTAAATTCAGAAATTAATAATGGAAATAGATGATATTGTTGTTCTATGTGTTAAAATTCATAAGTATTTCGCAACGTTTTCATAATAAACGTGTATAAATATAACTATTTCATTCTATTCTATGACAAACTTAATTCAAACCTATTAAAAAGTGTTTAAAAACTAATTTCAAAAATAAAAAGTAATTACTACATAGTTGGGTGTACGTGTAAATGTTTAGTTTTAGTCAATTTAAGAGGGAAATAGCAAAAATAAATGGTCGTTGCGTAACAATCAGCTGTAAAGCGTTTTACCGCGAGACAATCTCGTCAAATCCGATCAATCAAGGTCGAAGCGTAATTGTCTAGGGAAAGAATGTCTGTAGATTGTTTATTTATTCGCTGAGAGCATTAAATCGGATAATTTTTACCGTTAAGCGTGTATTTTCTTGAAAAACTTGTTTATTTTATGACTTTTTTGTCTTTATATGATGTATATTTAATAATTAAGTGGACAGATAAATTTGATAAATGTGAAACACTAAAATCGATGAGATTTGCGGATAAGCACCAAATCACTTTTTTTCACTTTTTTCCTGACACGTTTCGCTAACCATGTTAGCATAGTCAAGAGATGATTCAATGAATCAATTTTCTCTCATCAGGAGATCCAGTCCACTTTAATTTTCTGTATACTTCGCCATCTTTCAAGTAACTGTCGAATTTAATAGCATTCAAATCAGAGAATTCATCAGAAAAATCTTACTGCTTTTGATATGATAAAGTCTTCAAAAAATCAAAAATAATGAAATTTCTTCTGTATTCCATGCAAAAATTTAATATTCTTCACGAGCTCACTAACTAACAACTTTTCATGCATACCTGGTACCTAGACGGGGCTTGGACAGGTCACGAACAGTTTCGCACAGTAGGACTATTGTGGACCACAGGATGGCGTGAGCTGCACTTGATTACAGCCTACATTCGACATGATCTATATATAAGGTCGTGCCCTTGATCATTTCTTCAGTTGCTTTCCAACGTTTAGCTCTCGCCTGACTGATGACGACTTTATACCAGAAATCAGTCTCGGGAGACGCAGCTAACATTTAAATGGCGACTGAAAGAATGGGTAAATTTTTTTGTGGAGCAAAGGATGCAATGCGTGGAGCAAGGAAAAAATGTGCTTGTTTTTTGAACAGCAGGAGTGGCGCATAATACTTCTTAATTACTTTTTAAACAAAAAGCACTTTTAATTTGGGAAAAAGGTAAAAAATGGCATATTATAAGTATGCGCCATCGCTAGCTAAACATCTTTCCCATCTTTCTAGCAATTTGTAGATGCCCTCCGAGAAAAATCGTACACCTGTTAAGGTGGTCAAGTAATCAAACACACTTAGAAGAAATTGTTTTAGGCAGAATGCCTGTATTCCTCGTGGCGGAAGGGGGAGACTTGCATCAGTGAGGAACGCTGGAGAAGTTTTCTTTATTAGAGCAGTGAGTTAAGAACGGGTTCTGCTAAAATATTGGTGAACGAACGGAGGAAGAGGGGGGGGGGGATGGAACAGGGACCGGAGGGGAGACTGAGAAGGGGAAGGTGATTTGTGGTTCGGAGAAACGTCTGATTTTTTTGAAGCTGTATGTAAAAGGTTTCGGACGGAGATCGTTTTTGAGTGTTTTGCTGCGATAGAAGGGGAGGTCTTTTTTTATTTTCTCCAGGCGCTTTAGGACGTATGTATATTAAAGTAGTTTAAAAAGGTATATTAAAGTCGCAATAAATGTCGGTATTGCTAACGTACCACGTCGTTATCCGTCGTTATTGGTAACGTAACGTAACGTAACGTAGTTCGTGATACACCTGATGATTTTGTTTTGGCACTTGATGATACTGGTGGCGGCTGCGGGATGGTAGAAGAACCAGCTTGGAAAGAAGTATAAGAGGGAGGGGCGGATGATTTGTTTAAAGATGAAAACTTTGTTTCGGAGGTCAAGTTTGCTATTGTGATGAGGTAAAGAATTGAGAGAGGAGACGAGTTTGAGGGTGGCGTGGATTACTCATCAAGCAATTTTTCGACATCTCCGTAATTGTTAAAGTATTTCATGGAAAATGCATGAGACATTGATGAAAATAAGTGGTAGTCGGAAGGGTGTACCGACTCTGATAACTCCACCCCCCTCCACGGTGGGTGGACCAAGAATTCCCAGCCAAGTGCACAAATGGTGTCTCTGACCGTTTTCGCTGTGTGTAATGGGGCAGTGTCATGCTATAAAATCATTTTTCCGAGTCTTATAGCCTATTCTGGTTGCTTTTCGATCAATGCATCGTTCAAATTGATTTTGTTGGCGGTAGTGAACGGTATTTACTGTTTCACCTTGTTTCAGAAGCTCATAGTACACGACACCCATCTAATTCCACTAAATGCACAGCATTATTTTCTTTCCAAAACGATTAGGTTTTGCCGTCGATGTTGATGGTTGTTTTGGGTCAATCCATTTTTGATTGTCGAGATATATCCATTTTTCGCCTCCAGTCAAGATCCGATGCAAAACAAGTCTTTCATGTCGAGAAAGCAAAACTTCCCACACCGTTATTCGCTTTTCCATGTGTCTGTCGTTCAGATGATGTGGTACTTTTCCATGGTTTGCAGTCGACTACAAATAGTTCCGCAATCAACATTTAATCTCTCTGCCATTTGTTGTTGAGTTTGCATATCGTTTTCTTCCAACAATACTTGCAATTCGGTATCTTTAATTTTTTTCGGTTAATCTGGAGGTTCTTTATTTTTCAAGTCAAAATTGCCACTTTTGAATCGTCTAAATCAACGCCCACAAGCATCTACCGTAAATTTCCACAAATATATGACCGTTTTCACTCGCGTTTTTCTTTTGATTGAACAAGAAAAGCTGTACGTGTCACAATTGATCTTTACTTAGCTTGAAACTCAACATATTTACCACACGAAAAAAATATGACGCTGACTTGAAATCGCTTAAACATCAATGGCGTTTTGAAAGGTTCTGTCATAGCAACAAAATGACATAAGAGATTAAATTATCAACCAACCTTTGTTTCCAGCGCCATCTCTTAAAATAATTAAGAATTATTAACCACCACCTTTGGCAGGTCTGTACGAAACACCGTCCTTTAATTTTTTAAGAGGAAGTAGGTAACTGCCTACATATCAGGCATAATATTTTGAAAAAATAAAAATTATTTATTAAAAAAAATTATTCAAAATTATTTAAAACATTCTCGATAAAAAAAGCTTAAGTATCATCGTTAGTACCCATGTTTTGTACGTGAGTTATCAGAGGTTATTGTTTTTTATTTGATTGACAACGATTGCATTATATTAAATAGAACGAAAAAATTATTCCGGTAACAAATAATGACACGTTTCCATTTGTACTTTCCATAACATGCGGCATGGCAACAAAAAATAACATTTAGTAATTTTAATATTCGTGGGAAAGTTTCGGAAACGTTCTTAACGCTGATAACTATTTAGTATAATTGATTGATCTCGGCCAAGCAATTAACAAGATTATAGGTCAAATCGAATATTTTACACCGAATATACCAGGACTGGTTAATATTAAATGATCGATAAGGTCACTATTACGTCAACTTTTGATTAGTTAAGATTTATTGATTTTAATTTGCGTGACAGGTGGTCCAATACAAGTAAAAATGTCTTTATGGCAAAATCAAACGTAAATAATAGGAGTCTTTTGACAAGGAAGATGTTTTCTTTAGCTAATACTAAATCTACGTAAACTTTCTAGAGTACGAGATATGTAAATAAAATAATGGGGCTGGTGACGGGGCTTTCGATCTGGCAACAGGGTTGGTTTCTTTCCGGATCAATTTCGGATGCGTCTTCAGTGCAAATTTGCACAGTCTACAACCACTTGGTGATTCGTGACAATTTTTTTTGTAAACCAGACATTTCTTGTGCGATCTGAAAATGGTTGACAACAATGTCGAGCAACGGTGCGCTATCAAGTTTTTTCTCAGACCTGGGCATAGTGCGACAGATATTTTTGGAAGCAACATGTTTTCCTCCTGTACTTTTAATCCTGAGAAAGAGTTTTCTGTGAATATTTATTTAATATAACCAGCTTCTGCCTAAATCACTGTTTTATTTTGTATTGAAGCTCCCAAACTATGGTATGGAATACTTCATTATCTAAAATCGCAAATGCTGCTTCGATGACAGTCTGCAGGGGTGTCACGTTGGTATTTGTCGACGTGCTGGCGACATCATTAACAATGCTCGATACATAACAGTGCAATAGATTTAAATCAGAACTAGTAGGAGGTCGGAACCATTCGGATTAATACATGTCCATGTTATCAAACATCCAATTTTGAATCAAGTGACTTATACAGGATTATCCATTTGGTGGTTCCCTGTATTTTAACAGGGAACATCCCTGTATTTTACATCCCTGTATTTTAACAACTGTCAAACAACTTTACATCCCTGTATTTTAACAACTGTCAAACTGAAATGTCATCTAAAGTCTGATTTAAGTCATCTAAAGTCTGATTTGAGTTAAATTTAGTTTAAGGTTTGCTCTTTTATAATATGGATCGTTTATTCACCGAACAACGCGTTAGAATTACTGAAAGTTTTTACAAAAATGGTGATTCTGCCGTTCACGCAAGAATTGAAGCCCACGAATGAAAGAAATTTTCGAACAAAAACTTCTTTAGCGATGAGGCTCATTTCCCACTCGGTAGATAAGCAAAATTGCCGTATATGGGGCTCTGAAAACCTACAAGTGATTGTGGATAGTCCATTGCATTCACAAAAGTTGACTGTTAACTTCAATTCTGAGCGCTATAGCCGTATGATAATCGATTATTTTTGGCCAGAAATTGAAGATTTAGATTTGAGCCATATGTGGCTCCAACAAGACGCCATCATAAGCCACACAGCATGACCAGTTTTGGCTTTATTGCACGAGAAGTTCTCAGACCGCGTAATTTCGAGATTTTGTGACGCCAATTGACCGCCGTGATCATACGATTTAACGTCGTTGGACATTTTTTGTGGGGCTACGCAAAAGATCGTGTTTACGTAGACAATCTTCAAAGCCTTGAGCAGTTGAACACCAACATTTGTCAAGTCATGGCTGAGATACCAGACGAAATGTGCTGAAAAGTCATCGAAAATTAACACAAAAGGACTGCATCGTGCAAGCGGTCACGTGGTGGACATTTAAATGATGTTGTATTTCACACTTAATGGCAAAGTTTAAGCAACAAAATGAAAAGAAAAATTTCATGGAAATCTCAATTATATGGGTGGTATTTTTTTAAATTTTATTTTCCGAAACACAAAATGTATAGCCCTTTATGTACCGGTGCACCGTTCGCAGGTTTTGGCGTTATCTTCATTTAAAGCAAAATCTTACCTAGGATATGAACACTTAACGCAAATTTCGTACACGCAACAATCTTTTTGGTCGTGAATAATCCAGCGGTCATTTTTGCGATTTAATTTTATGCCGGTAAAACAAATTTGTTGATAAAATCTGCCACATGCCTTTTGGTTTTGATCTGGCCATTGGCCACTGACACAAAATGCTTTGCGTGATCCAACCGGGTCTATACGCACCTAATAATAATAACATATGTCTAATTTCCTGTTATCGAATTTGTTATATGTTATCTTATTTGTTACATGTTGTCTTATTTGTTATACATTACATTATACAACTGTGTTGCCTTTTAAAGCATTTTCCAAAATGTTTGTCAACATATTTGGTATTAATGCAGAGATTGTAGCACAGATGTTTTCCTTGAGTTACCTTATGGTTTGGAGCTTATTCATGTCCACCTTTTCCTTCAAAAAAGCCCATAAAATAGACTATTAGCTCATTGTTAATTTTGCATGAAAATTGTCAATTTGGTGGAAGTACTTTATCATAGTATTACAGTAATACTCGCTTATTCTTGTCTGTAGATAAGATATCTTCAACAATTTGAATCTTACATAGAAACATTTGGAAACTCTTTCTCACTTTACTTTACACGTGCTATATTTTCAACGACTTGCACTGACCTCTATAAGGCGCCGCACGAATATATATATATATATATATATATATATATATATATATATATATATATATATATATATATATATATATATATATATATATATATATATATATATATATATATGTATGTATACATATATATATATATATATATATATATATATATATATATATATATATATATATATATATATATATATAAACATAAAATACGGCAAGATAAACAGGCTAACACACTTTAAATACCTGGGCGAGATACTATCGCAAATCACACAATACCTACGATAAGAAATACATATTCACACATACAATGATAAGACACCACAGCACAGTAAGTAAACCAGAGGCACTATACGCAAGCGAGATACACTCCACACAAAAAGTGGCATAGAAAACATACTAAAAGAACAACGCAAAATTACGAGGAAAATTATCGACCCAAAACTAACATAGGAAAGATACGAACAATATTCCAGGAAGACCAGGAAGACCATAAAAAAAAAGGTTAAAATTCATGGACATATGAGTAAACTCCCACTGACAAGACTCGCCAACAGAATTCTTACATACATACAAGAGGTCAAGTTTACACTAGCTGCATGTTGAACCGACGCGTTTCTCCTCGAATACGTTATCTTAAAATTTTGGAAAGTTTAGCGTACTCTACTCTGCCAAAAAGACTCCCGGCATTCCTCATTGTACGCCGTTTTTTCATTAAATCAGTAGTCTCATTGGAGATTTTTGATTGTTTCAAAACTTTTTTCTGCTGGTGCTATATATATATATATATATATATATATATATATATATATATATATATATATATATATATATATATATATATATATATATATATATATATATAATTGACAAAGGATTTCAATGGAGCGGTCCGATTCCTCCCGGGAAGCGGAACGATGCGTTAAATGTAGCTGGCAGGCATTTGGCAGGCTCAACAAAGTTTTTAAGAACAAACTCCCACTTTGTCTTAAGAGAAAACTTTTGATCAGTGCGTGCTGCCTGCCCACATGGCCATTCACATCACAATCAATTCAAAGACTGGAGTGCTACCTCAAGTCAAGGGTAATAGAAAAGTGTATGCTTGGCATTACAAATCAGGACCGAAAGACCTGTACATGGATCAGAGAACAAACGAAAGTAGTGATATTATTGGTATTATTGGGGAATTAAAATGGAGCTGGGCAGACCATATAGCGAGGCGATGTGACAACAGATGGACCGAAGCAATCCTGGGATGGATATCGCTTGATCGTAAGCGTGCCCGAAGACTACCTAAAACACGATGGATCTATGACATCATTAAGATCATGGGACCCGAATGGGAGAGGAAAGCTCATGACCGCGCGAGTTGGAAGCATGCAGGCGGAGATTACTAAGAATTTATTCCCAAGAACTCATTCAATTTACTTATATTTTCGAGTAAATCTTTTGTAAAACATCCAATATATTAACTTCAAATTCATGAGTATCTAACAAGAAGAGTATATTGTGGATGTAACACATTCACTGTGTTATAATTTATCTTCATTTACTCACAAAGTAATGTTTCAAAATTTTATTCATCACAGATATAACATTTACTAAACACAAAAATGGACGAGTCAAAAAAATCATACTTAAAGCTGCATTTAACATTTACCAAATACAAAAATAACAGAAAAAAGTATACTTTAAAGCTGTCACATACTGTTTGTAACGTATTTCTGTCAGCGAACGTCTAGATGAGATCGACCTTCGAAATTATTTAATAAAAAAACTATTAACGACATTTCATTACATTTTTAATGCGAACGCAGCAACATAATATTTCGTCTGCAGCTTCTTATAGTTCAAGGTTGTCGAGGCAGTTTTCTATTCGCTTTTACCCTACGGCAACGTTTCGAAGATCCCAATTGATCATCAACAGCTCGTGAACAGACACGATTTCTTGTATTGGAAATACGATCTTTATGAGGCTAATTATTTTTTAATATCTCATCGACCTGATATTTGATGCACCAAGGTGGTCAGGTATAATTACTCCAAATGTTAGTTGCAGATGATCTGATATAATTCAAATCTGGTTTAAAGGAAAAGTGTTTTTTGTACATCATTTCGTTTAGAGAAAACTGGTTAACCTCCACGACCGGTTTCTCCTTCGTAAACCTTTTAAAACTACTTTTGCCTTGCAGAAATTAAAACTGACCATTTCTTTTTCCTCACTACTTATCTAAATCATTTTGAAATTACATTTTCGACATTTTTTTATAATTATGATTTTAAAAAAATCCAAGTTTGTTGCACAATGGAACTGTAATTAATTTTTTTGATATTAGTAATACACGAGGATAGAGTGAAAAATGAGATGCTTATGAAATTAAATATTTACAAATATGTCAACATCTCAATATGAAAACATCTTTTTGAAACATTGTATTTCCTTTCTGCAAAATCAGAATGATTTTGAAATAAAATTTTCTAGAGCTTTGATAACTCTCCCAGTAGGATTTTTTTTTCTACGAAGAAAGTATTTCATAGATGTGAAAGATGACGGTGCAGCATTAGGGGAATCTGATGGGTGAGGAATTGCTACCAAGTTTAACTTTTTGATTATTTTTTTGTAATTCTGGCCCTATGCGGTCTCGTATTGTAACGCTGCAGAATAATACATTTTCGATTAATTTATTTTGGATGCTTGTGAATCAAAATCATGTTTAGTATGTTAATCTAAGCACAATAATATTCAGCACGGTGTTTAAAGCCTCATATGAATAATTCCTCTAAAATCCCACTTACTTTTTTTTAAGCTCTCATATATTTGCAATCCACTGAAAGGTAATAAGTAACTGTTTCAATATTGCCAGCAAGTTGCCAGGCGCCAGGGGTTAGGGTGCTTACCTTATAGGCCTAACATGTATAGGAACTTAGGTTCTTTATAACTAGAATAGTGGAATAATCTTAATGTTATCTTAAATTCTATAGCTTAACTCTAAAGGGTCACAACGTTTTAGTCTCAGATTGACAGAAAAGGAGTTGGGGTGCATTTCAAGTCGCGATAGATATTTCGCACATCGCTTCTTCTAGTACAGGCGTTATCTTTAGATCACGCTGTAAAGTTTGATTTGCCACGAACCAAGGAGCATCATTAATTATTCTCAGGGTTTTGATCTGGAATCTTTGAACTATTATTATATTGGATACACTCGTAGTATACCACAGTTTTATGCCGTAACTCCATAGAATTCAGAGCGGGAATATTTACAGTAGTCCGATGATTTGAGCTTAATTCAGATAACAGAAAGAAAACTGTCCTTTAACTAAGAACTATTTTCAGTGTATGGTGATTTCAAAAAATATATAATTCGCTAACATAAAAGAAATTAATGCAGGCAGTAGAACAAACAAATACTGTACCATATTTTATTATAATGTTAACTAGGGTTGAGATTCCGATTCCCTATTGAAGATCTATTAATCCATTAAACTGGTCATAATGTAAGACGTTTATTCTAGAAAATGTCTGTTTCTGTTTTTCTAGATGTTTTATTTGAAAAGAAAATTACAGAAATATTCAAGAGTCATTGACACTGAAAAAGTCGATACATTCGATAAATTGTTTATTTTAAACATGTGTACTTATTTAAAAAAAAACATTTAGTTCTAAAATACGACTTTGGAATCGGAATTTAAATATTGGCTAATCTGAACTGACGTAATGGAGTAGTTGGTGCATATTAACTAGAATCGAAATGTACCAAACAACCTTCACAAAAAATTTTTCTACGGTTCAAACTCATGAAACTTTGTTTAAGATTTTGATTATAAATTATTATAAAGAGATTTCCAATATTAGGGTCAGAATTTTGAAGTATAAAGCTGCAACACTGTTTGAAATGTACCCACTGTTTATACAATACTGTTTGAAATGTTTGGAAGGCGATCCCCACTTTGGGAAAAAATATTTTCCGACGAAGTACACTTCTGACTTAATAGGCTTGTGAACAAATATAACTGCAGGATTTGTTTCGATAAAAATACTCAAGTGTTTCAAGAATTACCTCTTAATCCTCAGAAAGCGTCTGTTTGGTGCAGTTTTTTGGCTGAAGATGTGATAGCATATTATTTTTTTGAAGACGATGATGGAAATAATGTTAATGTGAACCAGCCGCCAATATTATACGTTCTCTATCTATCTATCTCTATCTAATTACTATATAAGAGTGTTTTTTCCCATATTTCAATCTATTTCCCACTTTCATATTCAGGATTCACGACTCGCTTCCATATACTAAAGTTGGTCTGGACTCTGACTTAAAAAGTTTAATTACAAGATGATATTGAAGGGAAAATATTTGATATCAAGTAAACTCAACTTCAGTTGATATTGGAGTATTATGTCACCTACATGTTTCTGTTTTATAAGATATAACATACCTTAAAAATGTCATATAGTAGTTTTTCAAGCATTTTTTAAAATATAATTCATTACCATTTTACGCGGAACAGTATATAATTGAAGTATACTTCACTTTTCAAGAAATCTCACAAAAAACTTGAGTTGCATAACATGTAGTATCGTCTTACTGGAAATAGATATAAGACATGTAATTATGATTCTATTGTGTATATAAAAAGCACTCTACATTGAATGGTATTTCTCAACATTCCCCGTAAGTACATCTTCTTCATAAGCTTCGAAGAAAAATGGCCCACTGATTCCATTTGTTCAAAATGTACATCAAACAGTATTTTTTGTGCATTTTTTTGTGAACGTTTTAAATTAATAACATGTCATTTTTTATCATCCCAAATATGACAATTTTGCTTATTAGCTAAACCATCCGTCCTGAAATGAAGTTCACTACTAAACAAAATTTTCCTTGAAGATAATGGCTTTGTTGTTCGTTATTTAACACTCCAATTAGCGAAATTATGACGTCCAAATGGTATATTTATTTTAATTCCCGAGCGAATCAAATTTTGTACGCATCTAAATTAAAATGTTCATGGAAAATTTACCATAAAGAGCCCAATTTCTGCGAATAATGTGAAATTGATGTCAGTTCATTTTCAATGCTTTTACTTAGAACACCAGACTCAGAACAGAAAATATACTTTTGCGTTCAGCTTTTATCATCTTCATGTTCTAGTTTGAACAACTCAACTAATTTCAATGAATTTCTTTACTAATTTTTGAATAGAAAACTTTAGTCGATTATTTATACCAAATAAATCAAAAATGTTGCGAATATGTTATAATAATGTTCAGCTCTACAGGCACAGTGGCCCTTGGCTTCGAGTTCTTTCACACTTCTTTTCTGACTTCTTTTCTGACTCCTACTTTCCTCAAATCATTTATGACCTTATCCAGCCATTTCTTTATCGGTCGCCCTCTTCTTCTTTTTCCCCCTTCATCTTTCATCAATATTCCTTTAACCCATCTCTCGCCGGGCATCCTCGCTATATGCCCCAGCCATCTAGTTATCTGCTCTCTCACCACTTGAGCAACGTTTGGTTTTTTATACAGTTCGTCTATTTCTCTATTTGTTCTTCCTCTGAACTTTATTTCATCCAAAAATCCTCCTAAATATTTTACGCTCCCAAACTTCCAGCTTACTTTGTTCCCTTGTTGTCATTGTCAATGTCTCGCACATATAGATAACCGCCCGTGGGCCTTAGTATTGTTTGGCACATTCTTATTTTTGGTGTCCTTGTTATATTATTTGCCCTTAAAATCTTTGAAAACATTCCTGGACTTTGCTTCCTTTCGCTAGTCGTTTCTCTATTTCTTTATATAATTCTCCTTTACATGTTAGTGTTACTCCTAGATATTCAGTTTGTTCAACTTTCTCTATCGTATATTTCTTATTTTCTACACAATTAATGACTAAATTATGGGACAATTCTCTAAAACTATCTTTTATTACCATATATTTGGTATTGTTTTCGTTAATTTTAGGCCATATTTTCTTGCCTTTCTCTCCAACATCTTGAATGCCATTACTATTTTGTCCTTGGATCGGCATTATTACAATGACGTCGGCATAGGCTATGCATTGGTGAATGGTACCGTAGGGTTAATACCCCTGGGCGTTGATGCCACTTTCCCTCAAAATTACTTCCTGTACTAGATTGAACAGAACTATAGACAGTGAATCACCTTATCTTAGTCCTTTCTTTACAATGAACTCCTGAGGCATTGCTCCATCGGTTACAACTTTATTTTCTGGTCTCCTGATAGTCATCTCCACCAACTTGCTCAACTTTTCCAGGATTCACAACTGTCTCATTGCTTGGAACACCTTTTCCCTGCTAATGGAATCATATGCTTGCCGATTAATCTATGAACAGCAAATATAAGCACACATTTGATTCAATGTGTGTGAATATGTTATCATGTAAAAATTCATCATGTATTACTGGTGGTGTAAACACTGCTGACTTATGCTGAATATATTAAAAAAGGGAAAAATCTGAAAGGAAAGAGACAACAATGAATATCAAGAAAGCGAACTGAAAGATGGAGATGGGAACGAGGTGATAATGAGTATGAAGGCAAATTAAAAAATAAAACAACAAATGTAAAAAACGGTATCTCTTATCAGCACTTACCGAACTAAATATTTTTGCACTTCTTAAATTTCTTTCTGGCCTTATGAGGTCCTACATTGTCATGCTGCAGAATAACACCTGATTGATCAATTCAATCAAAATCAATTTTCGTTGATTAAACTGAGTACAATAATAATCAGTATTTATGGTTTAATTAGGATTCAAAATATTATAGCGAATAATTCCTATAAAATCGCACCATCGTGACCGTAATACTTATTTAAGATCTGCTTTTGCCGTTTTCCGTCCATCCGTCTTTCCTTTCCAGTAACAACTTAAGGGTACGACCCTTAGTTTGAGAGACAAAGGCACATAGCAAAGATTTAACAAAACACCAAAGAAAATAATCTAAAGGCATTAAATCACATGGCCTTGGTGGCCATTTAATAGGTTCGTTCCTCGTAATAATTTTCTCACCGAATTGTTCCCCTAATAAGGTTTTTCATCCTGTTGGAATAATATCTCCTTCGTATCAATACCATTCAAAATTCAGAATTAATCAGTGATCCCTCTGTAACGATCCCCATTAGCGAATTGATAAATTTGGATCTTCATCAACACTCGCCAGCAACAGCGATATTTTCTGCAGAACGCAGTTTTTGTCTTGTTTTTATTTTAATATTAAGCTGCGTGAAATGCGTTCGGAATTTGTCGATAATTTGGCGAATACATCTCTAGTTTGGGCAATTATCTACACCATAAAAGACACACATTTTGTTAATAAATTTCGACAACTTGCAAGCGTTGCTGTAGTATGAAAGGTCCCATGATGATTTGCCAGACATTTAATGTGTCATGATGACTACTCACTATCGAAAGTTCGGACAGACTAAAAAATCACAAGCCTATACTACAACATATTTACAGTAAAAGAAGGAAAAATACATGTACAACATTTGGATAAAATTTTATAATACTGTTTCATTTAAATTTTAAAGTAAAACAATAAAAACTTTAAAATGTTATTCAAGGATGAATTTTAAATACGAACCACCTTTGCCATTTGCGGGTGATGCAAATTTTGAACTATCTTTACCATTTATGGGTTGTAATATAAGTGCTTATAAAATATTAATATAATTGTTTTAAAATATTATATCACCACTTTTACTACCTTTAATTAAAAGCAACGAATACATCAAAATATAGATGTAGATATATTAACAATTCTAGAGATATTTTCTCCTGTATTCTGGCGACTCAGAGATGGAAATGCAACGTCACTTGTGGCGGTTTGTACAGAGTGTCAAATCCAATAAGGAAATATCCTCCCCCGTCTCAGGTTCAGTCAGTACGCTTTCGGAATAACTGAAGGTTAAGCACTAACTTAGGCTTATTAACACTTGAGGAGTGGTAACCGGGGTTCATCGATGACTGATTACCTTGGTTCAGAACTCACGTTAAGCTATAGTTCCAATTACGAATTAACGTCATGAGCGTTGAAGAGATTCACATAAATAAACCTAACCTAAGACATTTCTAACGTATTTTACACAAAGTTTATAGAAGTTTATCATTTGGTTTATAATATAGGGTATTTGCTATATTTGGAATATATTAATAGTAATAACGTAAACACTTTTAACGTAGAAACTTAATATATTTTGTTTAAAAATCTTTAACAATTATTTCGCCACTTTTTTCTTTTCCTTCAGAAATGTAATAGATAAATGTCATACAAAAACTACAGAATAATATTACGTTATTATATGTATAAACAATAGATATTATGGATTATACAAGTTGGGTCAGTGAGTGACATCATTGGGATAATAACGAAATTGAAATGAAAGTGAGCAGGTCATGTAACGAGGCGATGGAACGAAGGATGAACCAACACGGCCCTCGACTGGATACCGCTTGATTGCAAACGTCCATGGAGAAGACCGAAAACACGATGGACTGATGACATCATTAAGTATGTAGGACCCGAATGGCAGAGGAAGGCTCTAAAAGAATTGGAAACATGCTGAAGAGGCCTATATCCTGCAGTGGATCGGCACGGGCGAATGGTGATGATGAGGATAATTCAAGTTGTGTAAATAAAGTAATACATTGCCTTCTTCAAAGTATTTGCCTTGGGAAACCACACAGTGCTGTAGACCGGTTGTACACTCTGCATAGTACTGGAACTCACATACTGAAATTGCTTTTAGCTAGTAAATTACGACCCTTTTCAATGCTCACCAATGTCCCAAAACGGTGACCTTTGAGGTGAATTTTCAATCTCGGGATAAGAAAAAATCACATGGGGATATTACTTGCCAAAAACTTGTTCATTCAAATCGCTGTGTGGCACGGCACAATGTAGTGATGTAGCCTCTAGGTGTTCTTATCACACTTATGACCCTATTCGAAGTCTTTCAAAAACTTCTCAGTAAAAATGCTGGATTACCATTTGGTCTTGAGGAATAATTGAGGGCGGTTCCCTGACTACCAAATTAGTACATCAGTATTCTTTTGCTGAGACGAGAAAGGTTGAGATTTACAGAAAATGAGAGTCGTTTTCAATCCGCGCCAAAAAGTCAAAACATGCTTCCCTTCTGTCGCCCTTTTAATACTATGAAAGATTTTTCGGAACCATTTTCGCGCAGATGTTCTTCAACGGTTGTGTAAGTTAAATTCAACTCTTCAAATTCTTGGTTATTCTGACTCTCAACCGGCGATTCATTTTCAATCGAATTTCAGTTTTCTGATAATGGCTTAAAACCGTGGCAAAATATTGTTTCTATAGGTCTATTGAAGTTTTGCAAAAGTTTTTGTTGTACTGTGTCCAAGCATGAAACAAAACTTGAGAGCGCACCGTTGTTCGAAATTGTTGTGACTCACTTTCAGAACGCACTAAAAAAATCTCGTTCACGAATAGAATTGCTACGGACCATCAAATGACTCTAAGGTGTTCGAACTCGTACTAAAGATGCACCAGATTTTGGCCCGTTGTTTTTCTCAAAAAATTACTAAGCACTGCATTAAGGTTTGTTAAACGAAAAACGTTTATAAAATGTTTTATTTTAGGTAGGATTGTTACAGACTTCCATCAAGTAATGGTTGAGCTAATGCTGTACGTCATTTTTCTTTCTTGACACGAATTCGTAATAATAAATATTACCGCCAACAATACTAGGTTACATATCAATTTCAACCTATATTCAGATGACAATTAATTAGATAATGCGTTGCCAGGGTATTATTTTTACTTTTACTTTGTATAGAAAGCACCGTGAAATATAAATTAGTCAATGTCACTGTTACAAAATTCTCTCCCTTAAATTGCTTTCAGATTACGCCATTATGTGCTGTTATTTCAATGTTGTTAACATTTTATAGTAATTAGTATGATAGGATAATTTTTAATAAATATTTAAATAATGAATAAAAAATCTGAAATATAACCAGAAAATAATGTGTTTATTATTATAAAGTGTTACATTATATTTTCAACCATAATTTTAAAAGATAAAAATTTTAAA
The DNA here is from genome assembly GCA_031761425.1 of Cosmopolites sordidus. Taxonomy (NCBI): domain Eukaryota; kingdom Metazoa; phylum Arthropoda; class Insecta; order Coleoptera; family Curculionidae; genus Cosmopolites; species Cosmopolites sordidus. The sequence continues at coordinate 161,705 of JARFXV010000813.1, read as the reverse complement.
GATAAAAATCTTTCCAAAAATCACTATAGAAATTCACGTTAAAACTGACGAAATACCAGATAAGAAAATAAAGGAATGCATGATTCGCAAAAAAACGATAAACATTAGCTAGGTCTTCTGTTCGTTTTGAATTTGCGGGCGATCGATTAAATTTGTTTAAATTATTTGAATTGAATTTTCTTTAATTCCATAAAGGCTGTAATGGCTTAATTTTAGAGATATTTAAAAAAAATGGAATTTGAAAAAGTTTCAATACTTTTGCGCGTTGCTAAAAAAATTTCAATTTAGGATTTATCATTACCCTATATATATATATATATAATATATATATATATATATATATATATATATATATATATATATATATATATATATATATATATATATATATATATATATATATATATATATATATATATATATATATATATATATATATTTATATATATATATATATATATATATATATATATATATATATATATATATATATATATATATATATATATATATATATATATATATGATAGTTTATCGGGTATCAGCTAACACGAGATATCCAAAAAACTATCGTTACATATAACACCCGTGAAAACATTTGTTGAACACGCCAGCACAAACGCCAGCGCATACGCCCACACACACGCCAGCACAACGCCCACACACAGAGATATATATTTATATATATATATATATATATATATATATATATATATATATATATATATATATATATATATATGTATATATATATATATATATATATATATATATATATATATATATATATATATATATATATACCAGTATACCTCGCCTAAGGTACTGGACGGGTAACGGGTGGTGGATAGTGAAAGGTCCATTAGATATTAATGGACAGCGGCGAATATCTCAAAATAAGCAGCCCCGAACAAAGGCAAAAACTAAATTCACTTAGCGTCTGACTTGTGTCAAGCGGTTGAGTGGTTAGCATCTGTTCACCAGTGGTGCGGTTGAGATTTAAATTCTGGAACTAGACTCTCCAGTCTCAACCTCTGAACTGTCATAATTCAAACTTTTAATTTCATGTACAAGATGAAGCGTTCTACTAGTTACAAAATTACCCCAGTAGGTAAACAATTCTCTGCCAGCGTTGCTGGTACAACCGGACTTTCGCATTCTGGGGATTCCGGGCTAAAAGCAAAATCTTTCAGAGGGAGTCGGAGATCTCTGGTTAACGTCTCAAACCGAAAACAAAAACTTTCTTTGGAACGGTAAATATCAACATACTCCTGCGCCCAGGAAAACTGCACGTATTGGGGCAAATATTAAATGAACAAAAAAAATCCAAATTTTAGCTGTGCAAGAAGCCAGGTTGACAGATGATAACACCTTGCACTTCGGTAACTACAGACTTTTTAAAAGGAAAACAGACAAAAGAATACTAAAAAATACACTACATCTCGTTGTTGCTCAAGTGTGCTAACAAAAACAATACATTAATCAATGCACTCCTCCCAGTTAACGAAGAAAATAAATTTAATCCTGAAAAAGTAAATAAACCTGGGAAATTCTGGAAAATACTATTTTTAAAATTCCTTCTCACCATGTAAAAATCCTATTGGGTGCTTTCAACGCCCAACTAAGGAAAGAATGAAGATACAAAAAACCAGTCGGCCGTTTTCCCGCTCACAAATGGACCAACCATAATGGCAGAAGATTGGTTGAACCATGTTCACTGTTTAATCTAAAAATAATATCAACCCATTTTAAGAAGAAAATAACGAAACAAGACCTGGAGATGCCCAAACACGTACATAGGTGAATTTCAAATTGACCATGTTGCCATTTCGTACCCCAATTATAAAGAGATTTTGAATGTTCAAGTCAGGAAAGGAGCTAACATAGACACGGATCACTACTTGACTAGAATCAAACTTAGCTTAAAACCTCGAAAACTTATTCAAAAGAGACTGCTAATATCAAAGTTCGACCCAACGAAAATAAAACCATCCCTAACAGAAGAATTTTAAGAAGAAAATAACGAAACAAGACCTGGAGATGCCTACATGGGTGAATTTCTAATTGACCATGTTACCATTTCCTACCCCAATTATAAAGAGATTTTGAATGCTCACGTTAGGAAAAGAGCTAATATAGACGGATCACTACTTGGCTAGAATCAAACTTAGCTTAAAACCTTGAAATCTTATTTAAAAAAGACTACTAATCCCAAAGTTCGACCATACGAAAATAAAAGCAACCTTAGCAGAAGAGCTTGATAAACAACCAGCACATAACTGGCAAGAACTGAAACAAAAAGTTATTAAAACAGCCCTAAAGTTGGTCTCTTTACAAAAACGTAGAAAACATCCGTTGTGGGATGAAGTTTGCGAGCAAGCAAGCAAGAGTATAAGCCAAAAGAGTGGAACAGTAAAAAAAACAGAAATAAACTATAACATATTTTTGGAAGTAAGAAAAGAAACATCGAAGGTAATTGACAAACTAAAAGAAAATATGAAAACGGTCAACTTAAAGCAATAGGAAAAGATTTCCAAAAAAATAACACCCGAAATTTTTACAAAACATCTAAAATCAAATTCACAGGCTATCAACCCCATAGTCCTTCCTTCCGAAAGGAAAATGGACAATTCGCTTTAAATAACCAAGATAATTGCAAAGAACTTGCGAAATATTTTGAACAACTACTAGACTGTCCTGAGCCCTTAAACAGATTAGCAACACTAAACCCTAAATAAACAAACCTAGATTCATTACCACCAAATGAAGATGAAATAATTAGGCAAATTAAGCGACTTAAAAATAACAAAGCTTCTGGTGAAGATAAAATCACTGCTGAACTTTTGAAATCCGCTAGTCCATATACAATCAAGGAAATAACCAAAATTCTACAAGAAGTTTCCACTACATAAGAAAGGAAATAGAACTGATGTAAACAACTACAGAGGGATTTCCCTTCTCCCAGTTTGTTACAAAATTCTATCTCAATTTATACTAGACAGAGCACAGAAACAGTTAAAACCTAAAATTGGTGAATATCAAGCAGGTTTTCGACAGGCAGATCCTGTCCGGAAGAGGTTCTGAATCTAAAGTTGATCCTAAGACATCAAAAACTAAACAATAAAAATCTGACCGCGAATTTTTATTCCAAATCTTGAAAGAATAAGGACTAGATCTGAAAACGCTGTCAATTATTAAAACAACTAACTAACATAAGCGTCAAAAGTTAAATTCATGGGTGACATCTCAGAGTCTTTTGAAATTAAAACTGGAGTGAAACAAGGGGATGGATTTTCGCCACTGTTATTTAACTGTGTCCTAGAAAAAGTGTTACAGGAGTGGCGTGTAAAAATCGGCCCTGAATATTGACCAGCTCATTAAACTGGGGAGAACCAACATTAAAATAGATTGTCTGAAAAAGCGGCCAATAAGGATAGATGTCAAGAAATGAAAAAAACTCCATAGAAATTTACACAAAATACTTACAACAAAAAATGGATATCTAAAAACACAAAATTGAGAAAATTTAGTTTTTGCTTTTGTTCGGTGCTGCTTATTTTGAGTTATTCGCCGCTGTCCATTAATATCTTTTTTCAGCGTTTGTACTGGGGTGTGTGTGGGCGTGTGTGTGGGCGTGTGTGTGTGTGTGTGTGTGTGTGTGTCGTGTGTGTGCGTGAGTGCGTGCGTGTGTATGTGTGTGTGTGTGTGGGTGTGTGTGTGTGTGTGTGTGTGTGTGTGTGTGTGCGTGTGTGTGTGTGTATTTAAACGAATGTTTTCACGTGTGTTAAATGTAACGATAGTTTTTTGGATATCTCGTGTTAGTTTATACCCGAGAAACTATCGTAACATTTCATACCCATAAAAACATTCGTCAAAACATAGGACATCTTTACAGGGAAGGAATTTACTATGACACGAAGACCTTCGAAAAGTTATGAAGAAAGAAAGCCACATTCCTCTGAGTTTTTAACTTTCTGCCATGCTGTCGGGATCAACAACTTATTCCCAACTGCTGCAACTTGAAATTTCACACGAGGACCAACAAAATAAACAGAATCGTCAACAACGCCAGCCACGCAATCATCCAAGAACGAATTCGCGATATCACATACAAATTAAATAATATTCAAGTAACACTACATATCTCAGAAACTATCGTTACATATATATATATATATATATATATATATATATATATATATATATATATATATATATATATATATATATACATACACATATATATATATATATATATATATATATATATATATATACATATACATATATATATATATATATATATATATATATATATATATATATATATATATATATATATATATATATACATATACATATATATATATATATATATATATATATATATATATATATATATATATATATATATATATATATACATAAAACTTGTAATAATTTTGAGTATGGACCAAAATAATAAAAAAATTAAAAATGCGAATTTTGTCATAACTGGGTATGTGGGGTTAAAATAATATTCCGAACAACTGTTTCTGATAACTTTTTTCAGTCTCTGCAACGTGAAGCAAAATATTGAGAATTGATCCTGTTTGTGAATTCATAGTAGGCTGAATTTAAAGTTCATATTTCAGCTCAGTATCTCCTGTATGATTGTGAAAAAATTAAAATCTGTATTCCTTGAAATAACGAAAATATGGGGTGTCTTCGTCTTAAATGCTAGACACTTTATATATATATATATATATATATATATATATATATATATATATATATATATATATATATATATATATATATATATATATATATATATATTGCGATTGCGATTGCGATCCGCCATCGATATGACTAGTTGACTTGGTCTTCCTCTGTTCGTTTCGATTCAGCTGTTTCCCTGCGTTGGGCTCGAGCCCAGCTGACGATGGCTGTGAGGCCAGAAACCGGTCCTGGGAGGTACTTGTCTCGACGTGGTGGCGGCGACTGATTTGAGACGAGCAGTGGTACGTGGAAGTAAGGATGAAAAAAATTCTGTTTTTCATATATATATATATATATATATATATATATATATATATATATATATATATATATATATATATATATATATATATATATATATATATATATAGTTGCCATAGTATTATTTTTTTACATTCCAGTCCAATTGAAAACACCGCCAAGTATAAATTAGTCAATGTCACTGTTGCAAAATTGTGTCCCTTAGACTACTTTTAACGTCACCATAACCTGCTGCCATTCCAATTTTTTAACAGTACACGAACCATGCCTTATTTATGACATGTCGGATAACAAACCAGGTCTGATAAATATCTGTTTTGTGGGTGAACAAAATACTTCTCATACGTTCACATTATTCTACAATGCGACAAGTAAATTAATAGTCTAAATGATTGCACAATCGGATTTATTGTTTATGGATAAATAAAATATTTCGCCGCGATATTTGGGTAGAATTGTTCTTATTAGATTGTCTTTCTGTGTTCTGCTTTGTTACATTCGTTATGCACTATTGGTTTTCCGATAGGGTGGTCTATTGTTTTAAATTATTTATTATTTTAATTGTCATCTGAAAATATAAAAAACAGTTCTTATATAAAACAGGATCTTTTTTTTGTTCAGAAATAAAAGCTGTAAAACTTTTTTTAGAGAGCAGTTAATTGGTAAATAAAAAAATCTTGCGGTTTTTATTGAAATTTGATTTTTGAAAATTCTTGTTTTTTATAATTTGTCAACCCCATCAGTTTGTCGTAAAGATTTGTCTTTAGATTGTTTGTGCGTTTGATTTGTTTTAATATGTATCTTAATTTAGTAAAAAAATAATGCAAAATGACTGTCAATGTATCTCATAGAAAGAAACAAAAATATGTGGAATACAATACTGACGTGTTTTCTTTAGTACATACATTGACATAATTTAGGTTAAATATTTCGAAATAAATAACTAATATACTGTGAAACATACTACTCTTAATATTTAACTACATATACTCTGGAATAAAAAAAGTACTCAACTTAGTATGTTTGGATGCTTCTGGATGCGTTTGCTAAAATGTTCCAAAGTAAACCGTTTACAAAATATTTTATCATATTGTGAGGTGTTCTTCTTAGGGTGCTTAGCTAAGTATCCTCGTGGTCTAGCGAAAGTTAAAATTATCCTAATTTGAAAAGAGTCAAGCTAAAGGGTGATATTTTTAGTGTCTCCGAAATGTAAATTCAAATTAAAGAACAACCAAATTAGATGGCTTAAAACTATTTATTTTTTGTGAAATAAAATTCAACGGAATTAATGTTTGAAAACCATTTCGGACAAATATCCGCCACGGCTACTTCTGATAAAGCGCATTCTGTCAACCCAATTTTCGACCACTGTTTCCAGCAACTAGGGTCTTATGTCCGCAATAGTAAGAGTTATGTTGGCTTCCAAGGCGTCAATACATAGTCATAAAGATTTAACATAACCCCAAAAAAAAAACTAAAAACGTAACAATCATGTGACTGATATATTCGGCTTCTTACCTCAATAAATTGATTTACGGCCTGATTACTGACTCGATTCCCATGCGTGTTGACAAACTCTAGATTTATTAAAATCTAATAATTTTTTATAACATTTTTATATCTTTAAAATTTTGTTCGTTAGGCAAATTTATTACATAAAAGAATCACTGAGAAATTTGTCTCAGTTTGGTTTTTTGTTTTTACCCAGTGATTCTTTCTTTAAATAAGAACAGGTATTTTTTATATTTTTTGAGTTTTAGATAGTGGCGAAAAACCCAAATAAAAGAATAAAATATATACTTGGATATATATATATATATATATATATATATATATATATATATATATATATATATATATATATATATATATATATATATATATATATATATATATATATATATATATATATATACTATATATTGGGGAGCAGGTCACTCTGCCTCACCTTCTAATTGTTACAGGTTGTTTAAATGCAATCCTTTATATAAATAAAATAAAGAATTGTTCCAGTATACCTCGCCTAAGGTACTGGACGGGTCACGGGTGGTGGATAGTGAAAGTTCCATTAGATATTAATGGACAGCTGCGAATATCTCAAAATAAGCAGCCCCGAACCAAGGCAAACACAAAACTAAATCCACTTAGCGTCTGACTTGTATCAAGCGGTTGAGTGGTCAGCGTCTGTTCACCAGTGGTGCGGCTGATATTTAAATTCTTCATTAACTAACCCCTCCAGTCTTGACCTCTGAACCATCATGGTTCAAACAATTAATTCAAAGTACAAGATGAAGTGTTCTAGTATCTAGTTTGCAAGAAACCAGATTGACAGATGATAACACCTTGGAATTCGGCAACTATAGACTTTTTAAAAGTAAAACTGACAAAAGAATACTCAAATATACACATCTCGGTGTTGCTTTCGCTATCTCAAGAAACATTCTTGGTTCTATAAGTAATGTCCAGCCAGTAAATAATCGACTTATGACACTATCCCTCAAGTGTGTTAACAAAAACTATACATTAATCAATGCACACCTCCCAGGTAACGAAGAAAATAAATCTAATCCTGAAAAAGTAAATAAGTCCTGGGAAATTCTGGAAAAGACTATCTCTAAAATTCCCTCTAACCATGTAAAAATGATATTGGGTGATTTCAACGCCCAACTAGGGAAAGAAAAAAAAGTACAGGAAAACAGTCGGCAGTTTTCCCGCTCATAAATGGACTAACCATAATGGTAGAAGATTGCTTGAACTATGTTCGCAGTTTAATCTAAAAATAATGTCAACACATTTTAAGAAGAAAATAACAAAACAAAAGACCTGGAGGTGCCCAAACACGTACATAGGTGAATTTCAAATTGACCATGTTGCCATTTCGTACCCCAATTATAAAGAGATTTTGAATGTTCAAGTCAGGAAAGGAGCTAACAGAGACACGGATCACTACTTGACTAGAATCAAACTTAGCTTAAAACCTCGAAAACTTATTCAAAAGAGATTGCTAATACCAAAGTTCGACCCAACGAAAATAAAACCTGCCCTAACAGAAGATCTTGATAAACAACCAGCACAGAACTGGCAAGAATTGAAACAAAAAATTATTAAAACAGCCTTACAGTTTGTCCCTTTACAAAAACGTAGAAAACACCCATGGTGGGATGAAGTTTGCGAGCAAGCAGTATTAAGCCGAAGTAAAGCATTCAATGATTGGAACAGTCAAAAAACAGCAATAAACTATAACATCTTTTCGGAAGTAAGAAAAGAAACATCGAAGCTAATTAGACAAACTAAAAGAAAATATGAAAACAATAAACTTAATGAAATAGAAAAATATTTCCAAAAAAATAACACCCGAAACTTTTACAAAACATTTAAAACTAAATTAACAGGCTATCAACCCCAAAGTCTTTGCTTCCAAAAGGAAAACGGACAATTAGCTCTAAATAACCAAGACAATTGCAAAGAACTTGCGAAATATTTTGAACAAATACTAAACTGTCCTGAGCCTTTAAACAAATTACCAACACTAAACCCTAAACAAACAAACCCAGAGTCTATACCACCGAACGAAGATGAAATAATTAGGCAAATCAAGCGGCTTAAAAATAACAAAGGTTCTGGTGAAGATGGAATCACTGCTGAACTTTTGAAATCCGCTGGTCCAGGTACAATCAAGGAAATAACCAAAATTCTACAAGAAGTTTGGAGAACCGAACGGATTCCGGAAGATTGGAAAGAGGCTTTAATCCATCCACTACACAAGAAAGGAGATAGAACGGATGTAAACAACTATAGAGGGATATCTCTTCTCCCAGTTTGTTACAAAATTCTATCTCAATGTCTACTAGACAGAGCACAGGGACAGTTAGAACCTAAAATTGGTGAATATCAAGCAGGTTTTCGACCGGGCAGATCCTGCCCTGAACAGATCCTGAATCTAAAGTTGAACCTAAGACATCAAAAACTGTACAATAAAAATCTCGTCTGTACATTTGTGGATTTCAAAAAAGCATATGATTCTATAGACCGCGAATCTTTATTCCGAAGCTTGAAAGAACAAGGACTAGATCTGAAAACGCTGGCAATTATTAAAGCAACATTAACTAACACAAGGTCAAAAGTAAAATTCATGGGTGATATCTCAGAGCCCTTCGAAATTAAAACTGGAGTGAGACAAGGGGATCGACTCTCGCCACTCTTATTTAACTGTGTTCTAGAAAAAGTAATAAAGGAGTGGCGTGAAAAAAAGTCGGCCCTGAATATTGACCAGCCCATTAAACTGTTGAGAACCAACATCAAAATTGATTGTCTGGCGTTTGCTGATGATCTAGCAATTTTGGCTCAAGATGTATTAACGGCACAGAAACAGATTGAAATTCTAAAAGAAACATCAGAAAAGGTAGGACTCCAAATTTCCTTTGAAAAGACACAATACATGACCTGCAACAGACTAAGAACACCATTTCTAAAAACAAAATATGGTAACATCAGACGAGTCTCTTAATTCAAATATTTGGGTGAAATAATCATGGAAAATGGGTTGGAAAAAGCGGCCAATAAGGGTAGATGTCAAAAAATGGAAACGGCATTCAGACTTACACAAAATATTTATAACAAAAAATGCCTATCTAAAAACACAAAACTGAGACATTACAACACGGTTATTAAGCCAAAATGTCTATATGGGACAGAAACGCTCATTTTGAATAGAAAGAGAGACATCGAGGACATTGAAAAGAAGGAAAGAAAAATCATAAGAAAAATCCTAGGCCCCAAACAAATATATACAACAACATACCGACTTCGAGAAAGCAAAGAAATCAAACAATACACAGATATACATAGCGATATGAGAAAAAGAAGACTTAAGTTTTACGGACACATCAATTGGATGAATCCGGGTAGGCTAACTAGACAAATAGTCGAATTTTAGGAAAATAGGATTGCTGAAATTAAAGAGGACCTAAGATCAGCAAATATTACACAAAGTGAAATTCAGGATAGAGGCTGTTTCAGACACAAGGTTAACGTTTGGAAGGTTGATCAGAGAGAAAAATGTAGGAAGACTGGCACAACTTGGTCTGACGAAAGAAAAAAAGCTCATAGCGAAAGAATGAAATTAGTATGGGTGCAAAGGAAGGCTAACAACAACAAACGCCTCTAATTGTACTTCGCGTGGTCCACCCGGGCCCATACGTGAATAATAATAATAATAAAGAATTGTAACCTGTCATATATAATATTTCAGCAAAAAAAAGGCAAACGAAGGATTTTAGAAAAATTATCTATACTTAGGCTTTTGACTCCCGAGCGAAATACAGGGATTTAACGCCGATATATATATGGAACAGGAATATTGATCTAAATTTTGAGCGATTGTGCGGACCGTCAGCAAATTCAAAGTAAAGTATGTTTAAAAGGACGTAAATTATACAAGGGAATGAATAATTTTGCTCATGCCTTTCAGTATCAGATTGTTGGTTCGCAGCGGACATACACCTTAGTAATTATTTTTGTATCAAATGTCAGTAAAATCATATAATACCGTCATGGTGTAGACAAAAAATCCAAATTTACTTATTAAAATACATTTTTCATAGTGTAGCATTTTTCTGTTCTCTAGTATATATCCTTTTTTGTTTTATACGTGCTCTAAAATATAACCTCTAAAATATAAAATATAATATATATATATATATATATATATATATATATATATATATATATATATATATATATATATATATATGTAAATACAAAATATAGAGAATAGGTAGACTTGTAAACCTTTAAAATATTTTACGTATATACATATAGCAAATAGATTATTTAGTCAACTAGATATTAATTTTATATTTCTTTTATTTTAGGTAGCCTTCCACACAGTTATCTTCAAAATAGGCATTAAAATGTTAAATTAATTTGCTAATAAGTGAGTAAGTAAACTTACTAAAATTACTTACTAAAACATTACTAAATTAATTAAATAACTTATTTATCTAAATTTTATCATAAACCGGATATATATATATATATATATATATATATATATATATATATATATATATATATATATATTTATATATATATATATATATATATATATATATATATATATATATATATATATATATATATCTTTTTAAAAGATCCAAAGGAGCTGCAAAGACGAATACAAGAAATGCAAAGGGCTGGTGAACCATTTGGTTTAAAAATAAACCAGAAAAAGGGCAAGGTTATGTTCAATACATTTGAGGACCGAGAGATTCTGCTGATAACAGAAGAATTTCAGTTTTAGGAAGGGAATTGGAGGTTGTGCATCACTTAATACCTCTCGGGCAGAGAATTGCAAAGGAGCGAAATACCACCCAGGAGGTGCAATGGCGTGTTAAATGTGGTTGGCAGGGATTTGGCAAGCTCAACATTATGTTTAAGAGCAAACTCCCCCTCTGTACACAGAGTGGAACAGAAAGATGTATGCTAGACAATACAAGATGATATAGAAAACACTGCACATGGATCAGGGAATAAATGAGGATGAAAGGAAGGAATAAATGAGGGAATAAATGATGGAACTAAGTGACATCATTGGAAGAGTAAACGAATCGAAATAGAGATGAGACAGGACATATAGTGAGGCGATGGGACGACATATGGACCAAAGCGATCCTGGAGTGGATACCACTTGATCGCAAATGTCCACGAAGAAGACCGAAAGCACGATGACACCGTTACTGATGACATCGTTAAGTATATTGAATCCGAATGGCAGAGTACAGCTAAGGACGACAAAAGTTGGAAGCATGCTGAAGAGGCCTTCATTCATCCTGCAGTGGATGGATACGGGCTGATAATGGTAATGATATATATCATCACCACCACCATCATCATATATATATATATATATATATATATATATATATATATATATATATATATATATATATATATATATATATATATATATATATAGGTTGTTCAGCAATTTCCTGATTCTTTTTGCGGGTTTGTAAGCGGTGGACATCGTGCTGTCAGAGAATTCTTCGATGATCATGTCCGTTATCCTATCAATCATGTATGGTACTGTGATTGTTTTCTTGTTCGTTTTCTTGGAGTCTCCTTTGCTGCTGTCTAAGCTCGGCTTAATGCTGTTTTTGTACTTGTTTGGTTGTACTGCTCTAGATACTGTATCTATTTCCTAATTTCTAGTCTCGTTCTAAGTTAATTTGAATGATATTATTTTTAGCGTGTATTCAACCGCTCGTATTTATAATTGGTAATCGTGTAACTCTGCATTTTGATGGAGGTTTGTGTGTGTCGATTTTCGATGATCTGTATATTCGAGTTTTCCATTCGGATTCTTTATTACTAGGACATATAGGCATAGAAGTTTATGATTTTCTTCGGTTTCCACGGTAAATAACCGTAAACCGTATAGTTGGAGACTCTGCAAGATTTTTCTCTTGGTTTGATTATTTTTTGTATGACGGCGTCATAGGGCTTTGATTTTTTTGTATTGGTTTTTTCCAAATATGTTGTTTGTCCCAGGCTTTGTCCCAGAGGGTTTTCTTCATTTTTGTAGGTGTATTTTTGATCCATAGATATCACACAAACAAGAGCTCCTTTGACTACGTCCTTCAAAACTTTTTGACACGTTTACGACACAGCTCCAACATTCGGGAACTTTTACATCAAAAGTGGCGTGCTAATCAAATTGGTTAGTTACTTACCAATTACCCAGTATATATAATCATTTTCAAATTGATAATTTTTTATAAATATGAAAACCTATTATCTTTCGTAACTCTGAATTAGCGATTTTTTACTTTCTATATTAATTTATACTATCAATTTCAACATATAACCTCTGCCATCTATTAACACTTCTGTCGATGAATGTCAATGAAAAGTAAAGTGAATATTTCATTCATAACCCACAGAAAATAAACCTATAACTGTCCAACTGAAACAATATTCGCATTGTTCGATTAAATCGATATAATCTCGTGACTTTTAAATTCACCATAATTTCTACCTCTGTTAAACATCTTGTTACGACAGAGTGCGAGCAGTGGAACTGTATCGAAATTAATAACGATAAATCAATAAATATGTTCAAGAAACACTTCCACTTCCTGGGAGAATGTATATAGTTTTCTTTATCAATATTCTGATTTTTATATGCAATACTTAGATAATTTAGTATAGGAGAAATATATGTTAATAAAAGATAATGAGTTATTTTGATGATATTTTAAGAATAGTATATATTGGCATCAGATAATCTATAAATAAGATATTTGAAGACATTTCTTATGTTGGTGAATGATTTCTTATTTGATGACATTTTTAAAATTGCAATCTATTTAATTTAGATAAAAGAAATAAGACATATCTCAATTTACACTATGTTAGAAAATATGATAGATACTTCTTCAGATACGAAAGTCCAATATTTCATGTTCATGTTCAACATTTTTAGTAAGAAACTTCTTTATATACTAGTTATTACCTAAAAATAAATGAACCTAATAACAGAATAAATTAATCTATTAAACACCAAGTCACTTTTTTAAACTTCTCGACGCGCATTTCACTAACCATGTTACCATCATCAGGAGATTTTTCTTCTTTAATTTTTTAATCTTTAATCTTAAATAAAGGAGATTTAATCTTCTTTTAAAGCGCTATTCTGTTGGAACCACATGTCCTCCAGATCAATATTATTTAATTCAGCCCACAAAAATTCAGTTATCATCTCACGATATCGAACACTATTCACAGTTATAACTTCACCAGTAGCATTTTGAAAGAAATACTGCTTAATTCCAACTCCTGACCATAATGCACACCAAAGAGTGACTCGTTTGAACTCGGATGAAATCGTTTCTCAAAAATCAATTTTGGTTTTTCATCAACCCAGATGTTAGTTTTCTGTATTAATAATAATCAATCCGATCATGATGTGGGCAATTGATATCAATGTAATTTTCATATATTCATTTTACAGTTTATCATTAGTTTACATGCATTTGCCATCAATCTATTGTAAATATGGATTACAATGATATTAAAGGGGGTGTGAACACTACGGATCAAATATGGTCGGCTTATTGTATATCTGGAATTACAAAGAAGTGGTCTCTTGCCCTTTTTTATAGGCATCTTGACACAGAAGGCATTGATGCCATGAATATTTTAAACTTTCTCAATTTTGGATATGAATATGAACGGTAAATTTGTAGAAAATCTTGCAGTAATGGAAGACCACTTGAAAGGTCGATGCAAACTTAATTATTTTTCAAAAGGTATGCTGATTTTGTTAGAAAGATAGAATAAACTTGTTCAGCAGGAAGAAGTAAAAGAAGACATTTGTTATATTTGTTCACAATATGAGAGCAATATAATAAAGAATGTATGCCAAGAATGTAATAAAAATGGGTATATGTCACAGTTTCAAAATGGGTTAGCTGCGAAGAGTTACTACGAAGACTAATTGTAAATTTAACTCACCATTATTATTTGTAAATACGTTATTTATCTTTTTCCTAATTCAATAATAGAAATGTTTTTAGAAATATCTTTTTTTCTTCGTGTGGTGCTACAACCTATAAGTGAGCGTTGACCTTCTTCAACATTCGCCTCCAACCGGATCGATATATTGTATCAATTCAACTGTAATGAGGCAGTGGCGTAGTGTTCGATCGGGCAATACTATGCCTTCTCTTTTGGACCGGTGACAGTTCAACATTTGATGCATCTTCAGTACTAGTTTGAACTATGTTTGCAAAATTACAACATGCCTATCAGTGTTTTGTCAAACAGGTTTTCAGTTGGTTTAAGGCATTCTTAAGAACTCGCAGTGTAAAACCTTCCACTACAAGAAGTGATGAAAATGTCCACAGAATCCAGTTCATTCTGTTCAACAATTGACGGTAAGAATGATCTGGGAAGAGGTTCATCTGATTTTGATTAATGAATTGGGTATCAAATGTCGTGTCATTACTGTGAGCGAATCTTAGATTTTTCAATGCGATCGAGGTTTCGCTAAGTAAAAACATCACTATAGCTTCACAGCCCTCTTGTTAACCAGACCTGAGACTTGAGACGTTTTTCTTTTCTCATGATTGAAAATTCACCTCAAGAGTCACCATTCTTTCTTTTTTTTGTCTCGTTCTCGGCCTCCAAGATCAGTCTTCTTTCCAAGAGATAGGATGTTAGTACCAACCTCCCATCCGCCCTTCTCCATCTCACTCTGTCCAGAATCACATTGCCAGGATGAACTATTGAAGACATTTTTTATATCCAGCGTAATGACAGCACACAATCTCCTGTGCCGATGAGAGTATGCCGCCGCGTCCTTGGCTAGCCTCAACACCTAGTTTATCGCTCCTACGTTTGCTTTCCTTTTCTGAAGCCGAACTGGTTTTTAGACAGGCCACCTGTTTACCGGACTTGCCCTTAGGTGCCAGTGGTTTGTCTTTACTTGAATTCGTTAGCAGCATAAGGCACATCCATTAGGATGTGCATCATTAAATTAATTTATTAATACGCACTTGCAGTATTTGTAAGCGTGTCTCTATTAGACTATGGAGTTTACTCAGAATTTTATTAAAACTTACATGTCGGCATCCTAAGCTGTTTCCGAGATCCTATCACCAACCATCTTTGAGCCTCTTTTAAAAATAAGAAAATTAAATACATTTCAACTTGTTACATATAAAATGAAATGGGGCTCCGGGCTCAATCGCGGGACATAAAAGGACGCGCCCAACGGAGAGCTAACGTCGAGGGAGAATAGTTTGAACTCAAATATTTGAAAACTAGAGTCTACGTAATAGTTCAAAAAAAGCAATTATTGAGATAAATTAAAAGAAAATGGCCTAAGTGAGGGCGGTCTATATCAATCAAAAATTATATATTAATGATACTGAAAGCCTTGGTTCTACTTTAAATATAATAAACCATTTTTTAATCGTATCGATCAATAAATCATATAATTTGTAATTACATACGTTACAACCTAATAAGTTTATTAAAACATTTTTTTTTCAGTAACACATGTGACCTAGATAGCAATGAGAACGCCTTATAATATTTTTATGCATTGAAAACACCCTCGGAAACAATATTTTGCAATTCCTACTGTGCTCGAAAATATTTTAAATCTAAATTGGTTTATGCTGAAAAAAATTATAACGAAAATAATTTATCGTCAAGTTCAAGATTTGGCCTAGATGTACGTACCGTAGTTGAAAAAAGCGCCAACGGAAATTTTAATTAAAATTGCATTAAATTTAATGTCTTAATTACTCTAATATATTAGGTGTACAAATTAATTTGGGGTTTTTTATTTCGTGTTTTTTAACTGTTTCAAATCTAATTAGTTTCACGCTCTTTTATTTTTTGTATATTTACACATACATTACATTTTGTTTTCGTTACAGTGCATGTGTGAATTTGTAAATGGTAATTAATAGAAAAATATTGGAATCATGCAAAAAATCATCCCATTTTTTTCAGAAATATTCTAAATATAATCTGTGCCGTTTGGTTCGATGACCTGTCTCCATGTCTCCCGTTGCTGCATAATCCGGCACTCATAGAAGTTCTGAGGTGTCTGTCTGAAGAACTGATCCAGGTGATTTTTCAAGTCTTCCAAGGAAGTATAGTTTTTACTATCTAAGCTGTTTTACAGACAATACTGGACCAAAGCATTAAAGTCTAGTGGTAAAAGTTTGTGTCGGGTGACCCAAAGACATGTTGATCTAGCACTCTCAAACCACTTCTAGGCATTTGGTCGCTTTAATCTACATATTTGTGTTTCAATACAGAATTGCAAACAGAAAACGGAAATTCGATCTATTAAAGTTGACGTAATCGACATTGTTGACTGGTTGATTATGATAATTTCTCCGATCTTTGGAGTTGTTTTACCTCAATCACTTTTAATTAGCGCCAATATTTAGAACGGGATAAAATTCTAAATGAAAGCAACTAGTACCTGGTAGATGCTAACGACGTGGCTTTATTGGCGAGAAGTATATGTAAAATGAGAGGACTACCAGAACAATTAGTAAGTGCAACAAAGAAGACTGACTAAAAATGTATGTTGTAGGAAACCACCAATATACGAGGGTGAATCAAAGATAAAGCTGAATTGTTATATACATATTTATTATTCATAAAATAATACAAAAAACCTATTAATCACTTTTTAACATAGTCTTCCCCGTCTTAAAGTTAAAATCAATATCAACAGGGTGTACGGCAGGGTGACTCAATATCGCCTGTTCTTTTCTCAGCCTGCCTCGAAGATGTGTTCCATAATCTGGATTGGGAACAGGTTAGAATAAAAATAAATGGTGTATACTTAAGCCAGCTTAGACTTGCAGATGTAATCGTTCTCCTGTCTCAAGACCCAGATGAACAACAAAAACACATAGAAGAGCGGACGAACCATTTGGTTTGAAAATAAATCTGAAGAAGAGTCAGGTTATGTTCAACAAATTTGCTGAAAACAGAGGAATATCTATTTTAGAAAGCGATATAGAGGTGGTGGACCACTACATATATCTGGGGCAAAGGATTTCAATGGAGGGTGATACTGCTCGGGAAGTGGAACGGCATATTAAGTGTGGGTGACAGGTATTTGGCAGGATCAACATAGTGTTTAAAAACAAACATTCACTTTGTCTGAAGAGAAAAGTTTTTGATCAGTGCGTGGTGTCCGTTCTGACATACGAAAGTGAAACATGGACACTCACATCACAATGAGTTCAAAACCTTTAGGTAGCACAGAGGGGAATGGAAAGGTATATGTTTGGCATTACAAAGTGGGACTGAAAGACCTGCACATGAATCAGAGAACAGTTGAAAGTATGTGATATGATTAGGAACGTGAAGGAATTGAAATGAGGTGGGTACGCCATATAGCGAGGCGATGTGACGATAGATGGACCAGAGCAATCCGGGGTGGATACCGCTTGATCATAAGCATCCACGAAGAAGACTAAAAACACGATGGATCGATGACATCATCAAGTATATTGGATTCGAATGGCAGAGGAAAGCTTAGGACCGCACGAGTTGGAGGCATGCCATGGAGGCCTTCATCCTGCAGTAGATCGACAATGGCTAAATGATGATGATTATATCCAAATAACAACCTTTTAATGATGTTTACCAATATGATTTTTAAAAATTTCGTAACAAGTTCATTTACGGTTGTTGGCATATAAAAATGAAATATAAAAATATTACCGAAGGGCGAGTCTTCATCATTCGCCAGAAACAAGTAAACACCGTTGTACAAAATATACGTGCAACATATAGATTAACGTAACAATCGATCATTACACAACTTGAGTATTGTAAATTAAAATTCGAAATTGTGTTAAAATTTTACCAAAACAACTTAATCTCCACTTTATTAACCAAAAAAATCACCACAAAAATTACTTAAATAAAATTATTTTAGGTATTATATTAAATCATCACATAATACACATGTATATATATATATATATATATATATATATATATATATATATATATATATATATATATATATATATATATATATACATATATATATATATATATATATATATATATATATTATTATTATAAATTATTTATTATTGAAAACAACACTAACTCAAGGTCAAAAGTTAAATTCATGGGTGACATCTCAGCGCCTTCGAAATTAAAACTGGAGTAATACAAGGAGATGGAATCTTACCACTCTTACCCTGTTCTAGAAAAAGTAATACAGGAGAGGCGTAAAAAAAAAATCGGCCCTGAATATTGATCAGCCCATTAAACTGGGAGAACCACTATCAAAATACATTGTATGGCGTTTGCTGATGATCTAGCAATTTTAGCTCAAGATATAATGATGGCGCAAAAACAGATTGAAATCCTAAAAGAGACAGCAGAAAAGGTAGGACTCGAAATTTCCTTTGAAAAGACACAATACATGACCTGCAAGAGACTAAGAACACCATTTCTAAAAACAAAATATGGTAACATCAGACGAGTCTCTCAATTCAAATATTTGGGTGAAATAATTATGGAAAAAGGATTGGAAAAAGCGGCCAATAATGGTAGATGTCAGAAATAGAAGCTGCATTGAGACTTACACAAAATATTTACAACAAAAATGCATATCTAAAAACACAAAACTGAGATATTACAACACAGTAATTAAACCAGAATGTCTATATTGCGCAGAAACGCTCATTTTGAATAGAAAAAAAGACATCGAGGACATTGAAAAGAAAGAAAGAAAAATCATATGAAAAATCTTAGGCCCCAAACAAATAAATAGCACAACCTACCGACTTCGAGTAAACCAAGAAATCAAACATTACACAGATATACATAGTGATATGAGAAAACGTAGACTAGTGATATGATATGAGAAATATGTGATATGAGAATATAGTGATATGAGAAAACGAAAACTAGATAAAACGGATGAATCCGAGTAGGCTGACTCGACAAATATTATAATTTTATGAAAATAGGAGTAGAGTTAAAGTAGAAATAATTAAATGGATTGCTGCAATTAAAGAGGATCTAAGATCAGCAAATATTACACAAATTGAAATTCAGGATAGAAACTGTTTCAGACACAACGTTTGGGAGGTTGGCCGAAGAGAAAAATGTAGGAAGACCGGAAAAACTTGGTCTGACGAAAGGAAAAAAGCTCATAGCGAAAGAATGAAATCGGTATGGGCGCAAAGGAAGGCTCACACCAACAACAAACGCCTCTAACCGTACTTCGCGTGGTCCACCAGGGCCCATACATATACATATATATATATATATATATATATATATATATATATATATATATATATATATATATATATATATATATATATATATATATATATATATATATTTGCGATCAAGCGGTATCCACTCCAGGATTGCCTTGGTCCATCTGTCGTCCCATCGCCTCGCTATATGGCCTGCCCATCTCCATTTCAACTGTTTTACTCTTCCAATGATGTCACAGACTTTTGTTTGTTCCCTGATCCATGCGCAGGACTTTCTGTCTCGTCTTGTAATGCCAAGCATACATCTTTCCATTCCCCTCTGTGCCACCCGAAGTTTTTGAATTGATTGCGATGTGAATGTCCAGGTTTCACTTCCGTATGTCATAACGGGTAGAACGCACTGATCGAATACTTTTCTTTTCAGGCAAAGTGGGAGTCTGCTCTTAAACACTATGTTGAGCCTACCAAATGCCTGCCAGCCACATTTAACACGCCGTTCCACCTCCCGGGCGGTATTCCCCTCCATGGAAATCCTCTGCCCAAGATATACAAAGCTGTCCACAATCTCTAAATCCCTTCCTAAAACTGAAATTCTTCTGTCCTGAGCGAAGTTATTGAACATAACCTGACTCTTTTTCAGGTTTATTTTCAAGCCAAATGGTTCGCCAGCCCTTTGCAGTTCTTGTATGCGTCTTTGCAGCTCCTCTGGGTCTTGTGAAATGAGAATAATATCATCTGCAAATCTAAGATGGTTTAAGTTTGCACCATTGATCTTTACACCATCCTATTCCCAATCCAGTTTACGGAATACTTCTTCAAGGCCAGCCGAGAAAAGAATAGGCGATATTGCGTCACCCTGCCGTACACCTCGTTCTATATTAATTCCCACTTCAAGATCATCAAGGTGAATTGTGGCTGTAGCTCCATCATATATCGATTCTAATAGGTTTACAAAGGCTCTCTCTACACCTTGACTAAGCAGTGCATCCATTATCGCATGCTTTGAGATGGAATCAAATGCTTTTTCGTAGTCGATAAAAGCCAAGCACAGTGGCATGGTGTATTCGTTGTGCCTTTCTATGACCTGCTGTACAACCTGGATGTGATCCATTGTACTGAATCCACTTCTGAATCCTGCTTGTTCTCTTGGTTGTGCGTCATTCAGTTTTTTTAATATTCTTTTAGAAATTATCTTAGTGAAAACTTTGTACATCACTGATAGGAGGCTTATATATATATATATATATATATATATATATATATATATATATATATATATATATATATATAATATATATATATAATATATTATATATATATATATATATATATATATATATATATATATATATATATATATATATATATATATATATATATGTATATATATATAAATATATATATATATATATATATATATATATATATATATATATATATATATATATATATATATATATATATATATATATATATATATGTATATATATATATATATATAAATATATATATATATATATATATATATATATATATATATATATATATATATATATATATATATATATATATATATATATATATATAGTGTTTTCAAATTCAATTAGTTTGCAATCGAAACAGTAACTATTCAAAAAAAAAACATTTATTTACTATAAGTTTTTTTTAAGTTTTTTTACTATTAGTAGAGTGTTTATATTAGCAAATTATTTAAACAGTTATGCATGCAAACCACATATTATATCATATATCTTAATATTATGTCATACATATTACCGTTGTCTTTAATAAACAATCTATCAATATCATTTTTTATTCTAAAAAAGAGAAAATTTGCAGTAACGACGTATCAGAAAAACTTGTCAGCTCGAGTAAATTTGTTTACTTGCTCATTCATGCATGGTTTAAGTGATTTGAGTTATTGGTTGGGCATTTTAAAAATAAAAGCCCGTTAAAAAGTTTGCCCGTTAAAGTTTTAGACATACAAATGTATTTAAGAATGGAATAAAAAAGTAGTGAAATCGTTAAATGTATATTACAAAATGACCAAAACTCAGCAAGTATGGTATATCAATGATTGGGTAAGAATATTAGAAATTGGTGGTCATCTCGACATAAGATTTTATGGTGAAATATCTATTGACAATCTAAACGATTATCCATTTTGTGCTTAGGAAAGTAAAATTAAGAAAAGCGCATCAAGTATTGAGATTTCGATGGTTTTTTTTGCATTTTATTGTTTGGACTTTGCCATTAAGTGTAGAATCGCCATCATATCATTTAGATGTCCACCTCGTGACCGCTTGCACGACTCAATTCTTTTGAGATAATTTTCGATGACTTTTTATGTACACTTCGGCTGGTATCTCGGCCATTACTTGACGAATATTGGTTTTTAACTCCTCAAGACTTTGAGGGTTGTCTACGTTTACACGATCTTTTGCGTAGCCCCACCAAAAAAACGTCCAACAGCGTCAAATCGCATAATCTCTGCGGCCAATTGACATCACCAAATCTCGAAATTACGAGGCCTGTGAACTCCTCGCACAATAAAGCCAAAACTGGGCGTGTTGTATGGTGCTGACTTGTTGGAAACACATATAGCTCAGATCGAAATCATCAGTTTCTGGGCAAAAAAAATCGGTTATCATACGACTATAAAGCTCAGAATTGACGTTAACAGCCACGCCTTCGTTTTTGAAGAAGTGCGGGTCAATGACACCACCTACCCATAACGCGAACCAACAATTACCTTTTGCGGCTGCAATGGACTCTTGACAATGGGTTGTGGGTTTTCAGAGTATATTCTGCTTATTTACGTATCCGCCCAGCGAGGAATGAGCCTCATGGCTGAAGAAGATTTTTTCGAAAAATCAAGTGAATTTTCAAGCACGCAAGCCGGTGGGCTTCAATTTTTGCGTGAGTTGACCTATGAAAGGATGAGGATGCAAGTCCAAATGCAAAATAAGCCATAATACATTGAAGACAAGCCCACACACTGTGAACGCCGAGGAATCGATATATTTGGGTTTTCAGTCATACTTTCACTAACAGCAGCGATATTGCGTACTTTACGACGATGCACATATTCGTTACAGATCCAGTATTTTCAAATTTCTTGACTGTGTTGGAAATTGTGCGCTCAGAAAGATGATTATGGCGACCACATTCTGGTCGTAAGGCGCGAAGCGTGGGTACGGCTGAATCGCCATATTTGTAAAAAAAATTAACAATTCTAACGCGTTGTTCGGTGGTTAAACGATCCATATTGGAAAATGACAAACCTTGAACTAAACAAATAACACTTTGGATGACATTTAAGTTTGATAATTGTCAAAATACAGGGCTGTATTTTCCGAACCACGAAATGGATAACCCTATACAATTTAGTACTGTTTACTATTAATATAACTTTTGTTCAACTAAAAGCTTAATAATTTTGTATCGGGTTGGTGTAGGTTCTGATAGACTGATTCTGATATACTTTGCCTGCCAGGTTTTCAAGGAACGTTTGACGTGGTAGTCAGTGGAAGCTTCACTAGGACGATGAGGGAGCAGGTCCTATTACTTATTCGGATGGATTATTATTAATGCATTTCCACATCTGACCGAGGTTCTTCAGGCGGCAGACGACTGTGGATTGATCGACATTGAAATATTCGTCCTACATTCGGGTTGTCAAACTTTCGTTTTCTTCTACGACTGCCAAAGTGTCTGATGTAAAAGTGTCTGATTATCGACATCCGATTGATCTCTTCCTGATGTGTTCTCCAAGCTGGCATTATCTGATTTGAAGCGGGCAAACCCTTCCTTACATTGTGTTTAATTGATTTTCTCCTTACCAGAAAGTTCTTTGAGATCACAGAATAACTGCCGCTTTCCAAAACTACCTCGATAAGCATAAAGCATAGAGTGTAAGTATTAGAATGGCAAATAAGTTCGCATTTTTTTTTGTCCTATTTTTTTGTACATTGTTCCAATTCCTTTGTGCTTTTCTTCGTGTTATTTGGGAAATTAGATTGCATATAGCCTATTTGTGATTGTGCGATTGACAAAATATTTTGTAGATTTTGCATAAGTGTAGAAATAAAAGGAAATAACCTGCATAACCGTTCCATTTTTTTTTAAGAAATGGCCTATGGATGAGAAAAACACCTATTCCAAATATGATTTCGAAATTTGTCTTCTGGATTTATCGATATGATAAGTATCGAAATATGAACATACCGATTCCCTAGCCTGTTCGAGATAGGTTCAAATATTCTCAAGGACGTCAAGGTTACGAATAGAAAACCATTCTGCGATTGTTGGAATAGATTTCTCGATACAATTAAAAAAAACTTTAGTGTATTAAAAATTCTAGTAAATTTATTTTTCATTCCATTTCAAGAAAATTTTGGACGCTTTACGTAATTTGATATTTTAACAAGTAAAACTTTTCTCGATGTTTAAGCGATGGTTTTCAATATACATTTTTTAAAAGGAAAATGTATAAAAGGTTCGTAATTAGGACGGAAGGAATTAATATATTTTCGGTGAATACTAATATCCTTACTATCAAAAATACCGTAATTTCTTTGCAGCAAACTAAGTGTACTGATAACAATAAACAACAATGCGAATTGTTTACAATGCAATAAAAAGTATTATTAATTTCTAATACGAACTCAGTTATGAATAATTTATTATCAATTTTACTCATTATTAAGCAATCACGGAAAAATTCAATACCACTGTAAACATTAACAAAACAAAAGCAAAATATATTATTAACTTAAAATATGTGGAAAATAATACAGAATAAGGCAAAAAATGTTTTCATTTTTATTGTTTCCTATTCATATTAAATAATTTCTATCTTTTTTCGCACCGATCATTTAATACAATGTTTTTATTAATCGAGATGCTTATGAGGTGTATCTATTTCATTTCCACATATAGATTTTAATAACAAGACATTTCGGAAACGACGTTTATTTTATGTGGGTTAAAAACTTTGTCAATATTCTTTCGATTTAATTTTAAGTTTTTTAATACCTAACAATGTAATTAAATTTTAATTTATATATATATATATATATATATATATATATATATATATATATATATATATATATATATATATATATATATATATATATTTTGGATATCCAGGATAAGAACTTACCACCCACTTAAAATTTTTATTTCTGGACCGATTTTCATCAACTTTCTTAACAGCATTAAGAAAGTGTATCATGTTTTATTTGCTAATATTCATGGCCAACTGCATCAACTTTTATGGCTCCCATTTTCGAGAAATACCATTAGAACGAAAAACTAACAACGGATTCTTGACCAGCACCACCTTAAACTAAACTGTACCGATTTTTATGGTTCTAAATTATTGGATGTCCCAGATATTTGAGATATTTATATTATAATTTTTCTAATAATTACATGTACTTTCTATTATTAAAAGTATGTATGCCAAAAGTATGTCAAAAATTGTAAACTAATTAACAAATGTCACTTTGACTGATTGATTTGTGTTATAGTAAATAATGGTATATTTTTAGAAAAAAAGGTAGATATTTTAGGATTATTTGGTAATGGCACACTTTTGGAACTTTTCGTGAAGCAGCAAAATAATTTAATAGAAGACATCCAGAACGGAATATCAATCATATTACAGTTTCTTGCTTAAATCAATATTTTGATCAAAACGGAACTGTTAATAAACTTCCTAATCAGCATCATTCTCGTGAATTGCGAGCAACTTAATTAGTTCCTGATTATTTTAAGGGGAATCTACACTCAAGCGTCTGGGACACTAGTAAAATTTTAAATATCTCGACAAACACTATCAGGTTATGTTTGAAGAAAAATAACAGGAAACCTTTTACTCTCGAACCTGACTGACAAGTTACTGTGCCATGTGACCCCAAAAAAGAGTAAGGTTTCGGCAATGGTCGGACTCTGAAATAGGTAGTTTTTCAATGGCCTGGTCTCTGTTTACCGGAATATCTGCTGCCAAGTCGTAAAACCCTCTACAACATATCAGAAAAAAGAAGCCTAAGCATGACTTGGCCAGCAAACCTACGTACCTCTATCGGAAGGGTAAGGCACGAAAACATCGGCTCACTTGGAGATTTGGAGTTAGACTGTCTTGGCCTTGTCCTGGCGATACAGGAGTCCTTTCAATTAAAAGTTCGCCCGAAATAAACTTACCAATAGCGGTCAAGAATTTGTGAACGCTACAACATGTACATACAAGATACTACATTTCTAAAAAATACTGTATACACAGATGAAGCCACATTTACGAGAAATGGTATCGTATCATCACGAAATATTAGATTATGGCCTCAAGGTTGGTTAATGGGTGATACAATGTAAGAGAAAATATTCTACTAAGGTAAACGTTTGGTGCGGTATTTTAAATAACATAATTATTGTATCATATTTTTTTTAATAGAAATTTGAATGCAGCTAGATTTCTTAGATTTT
This sequence comes from Cosmopolites sordidus, assembly GCA_031761425.1. Lineage (NCBI taxonomy): Eukaryota > Metazoa > Arthropoda > Insecta > Coleoptera > Curculionidae > Cosmopolites > Cosmopolites sordidus. The sequence goes on along the minus strand of JARFXV010000813.1, from coordinate 135,402 downwards.
TACAAAATGCGTTTGATAATGGAATTGATGCGTTACCTCTTAATTATCGGTACAATTTAACGGGGCACCCAATCATCATGCAATTGATATAAGAAACTGGTTAAATAATAATTTTCCAAATCGTTGGATTAGGCGAAACAGTCCTGAAATTAATTGGCTGCCGAGATCCCCGGACCTGACGCCTCTTGATTTTTTCTCTGCGCGACAGTTAAAAATAAGGTTTATGTTTTGAGGCTCCCAACTCGAGGTGATCTTTGTGATCGTATTAGGCAGGCTTGCTAGCATTACCAAACAACAATTGAAATAAGTAGTGAACAATACCCGACGACATATTGAAAAGTGCTTGATAGAAAATGGCGGAATGATAGAAATGTGCAGTATTTTAGTTTTATAACGCCAATTTAGATCGACCTGTAAATAAAGGAAGTTTTTGTTAAAAAATAGTCTGTAATTATTAGAAAAATTATTAATTATTATTATTGAAAAAATGTCATAAAATAATATCACGGACACCCACTGATTTAGAACCATGAAAATCGGTACATTTTGCTTTAAGGTGGCGCTGGTCAAGAATTCGTTGTTAGTTTTTATCTAAAGAAAGTCCTAATAGTACTTCTCGAAAATGGGAGCCGTAAAAGTTGACGCAGTTAGCCATGATATTAGCAAACAAAAACATGTGATATAATTTCATAATGTCGTTTTCCGAGATTTATTCAACACAAGAAAGTTTATGCAAAAGGATCCAGAGGTAAAAATTTTAAGGGGGTGGTAAGTACTTCTACTGGACACACTATATATATATATATATATATATATATATATATATATATATATATATATATATATATATATATATATATATATGTATATATATTTATATATATATATATATATATATATATATATATATATATATATATATATATATATATATATATATATATATAATACCTTTTAGCAGTGCAGGAGCGTCTTAATGAAACCATGAAAGGCCTTAAATGACCACCTTCTAAGGACCATGAAATACATTTCTTATGTGAATATGTTAACTGTTCAAAGCCAATAGCACAAGCTATTCAGAGTTTACTAGGAGATAAACACATCTACTATGGGTGTCTACTATCAGAGCTAATGAGAATCCAGCATATGGATAAATGTCTTAAAATGGAAAATCTAAAATATTGCGACACTTTGATATATATCATCGAAGAAAATCTAAATAAACGTTTCAAAAAGTTTTTGCAGTTTGAGCATGCTAAATGATGCAATATTAGCTTCAGTGTCCTATCCATTTTTAAATTAAAGTGGGTACCAAAAGTATTTAAAGAACAGGTAAAAGAGCTTATCCTGATTGAAACACCGCAAATTTAATCGATCGCAAAAAACCAAAATCAGGGGCTTTAAAGAGGGGACAAAAAAAAGGCGAATCTTATTATATATTTTTCGAGAACTGTGATTCCTTTATTGCTAGTGCCGCTAGTGGCGACAACACAGGATCTACTGGCAGCACCGCTGACTTAGAAATACTTCAATATTTAAATAATAAAGATATCTGCCTGAAAAATTTTAATGTTTATCTAGCGATAAAAAAATATTTTTAAAATGTAATACCTGTTTACTGAGTTCCGCCCCTGTGGAGCGTCATGTTTCTTTCGGGGGCGATGATAATGAGACCCCATCGAAGAAAAATCAGTGATCAGATGTTTAAAGAACTGGTTTTACTAAGTCTCATTTAAAACCTTAAAAAACGTCTTGTAGATTGTAGACAAACAAATATGTTTCAAAATAAAAATATATATTATGTAAAAAAAGTATTTTATTTTAAAAATGTATTTTCAAAATAAATTTTTGTATTTTGTATTCAAATACCATTTTCAAAAGTATCTTATACCAAATATCTCAAATACATTACTTAAAAGTATCTTGTATCTTGTATTCCAGATACTTTTTATGAGGTGTCTTGTACATCTCTGCTCAGGTGTATGTTTACTTTTGTGAGGTATTATTCAGGACTATTTATTTATTTTTAAATGTAATTTGCAATTAAAAATTTGGTCTTGTGCGTATTGTTGTTCATTTGTGTTGGGAATGTAACTATAAAAATAAAAAAGTTACGTATACTTAAATCAATTATTAATGCCTCATTATAAAATCAACACGTTCAAAAGTTTGTATAAAACTCATTTGATTTGAATGTACGAACAATATATTACTCTTCAAAGAAATTCATATACTTTTAATAAATAACTGTTTGGAATTTATATTTTTATTACGTAAAAGCGCCATTGGAGTTGATCCCCGGCACAGAAATTTTTATTAAAATGTTCCCTTAAGGCTCTCGATGTTCCCTCAACTTTTTTTCTATTTAGCTTTGTAGAGTTTCTTGAGCTCACTACTTTGTTGAGTTTTTTGAGCGACTATTGCAAATACTGACATTTCTTTTATGATTTTTATATAGACAGCTATTATTAATTTTTACTATTAAAATAGTAATTTTTTTCTCAGTATTATTTGTCTTTGTATATATGCTTTATCTGCATCAATTATTCTATTCAACACACATAACTGCATTATTTGAGCCGATGAAAATCCCCAAGTGATTAAGATTTAGTTTATTTTCCGTACTAAATAGAAATATATATAGCCACTTCTTTGTTTAGCAAATCATTTTATATACAATATTATACAATATTTTAGTCACAATGTTTCCGTTCTATTGAAAAGTTGCTGATTTGGACACATTTAACATCATAATGTACTAACAAGATGTTTTTTGTATACTTATGTATTTTATAATAGAAGCGTGTTGAAGGGTGTTGTCAACTTAAAAAACCAAGAGTGCTGTCACGTTTTCTATATTTTTTCAGAACGCTGAATATACGAATTTATGATTTCCAGTATTTTTACCTTAAGCAACCGAGTAACAAAGATACTGATGAAACGCTTATACTACCACATTTGAATTCACGAACCCATTTATTAACAGTAGAAGATGAAAAAGTGAAGAAGAAGAAGATCAAAATAAAATTTACAGTTTACAAATTGACATCATTCTACGAACTTTTGAGATAATGCGCGATGATTATAGCGTAAGTGTTACTTAATCAACAACAATAAAATGAGTTGAAAGTCAAATAAATCAAAATATAATTATAATCATAAATAAATGAAAGAAATATAATAATTTGAATAGTATACGCGATTAAAATGACAATGAAAATTATAATTGCTATTACAAACAGTAAAGATCAATATTTTAAATACACATTTAATTAAACATTGCAAACGTAATCGAATCCCATCGATTTCTTATTAACTTTCACTAGGTACGTTTTTTTGTCAAGTAGGAAATTCGTGTCGTGGCGACTATGGTATATACTGATATTTGTTTTATGATTTTTATATAGACAGCTGTTATTAATTTTTACTATTAAAATAATACACTTTTTCTCAATATGTCTCAGATATTTTATCTGCACCAATTATTCCAATCAATTTAATTATAAATGAATACCGTTGGAGGCTTAAAATCAGAAGTATAATAAATCTTTTTTTTAATAATGTTCTGACAAAAAAATATTATAAACACTAATAACTGAATGATATGAGACACAATTAGGGTAAAGTGGGGTAAAATCGGAACGCTAAGGGAAATATTAAATAAAAAAATATTTCCAACATTATTGATTAACTTTATTACCCTTCGTTTAGTTTAACTCATTAATCACATATTTGGTCAACGAAATCGTAGGTTTCATTATTACAAGTAATAAAAAAATGATAATTTTCAAAAGATAACTTTTTACGGTTTTGTCTCATACCTGGTCCAAAACCGGGTATACTTTCATCTTATACCCGACTTTGCCCCTTAACAACGGAAGCAATGGAACTCATCCAGTTTATTTTGTTCCCAATCAGTACAGCCATCATGGGCCCATTTCTTACATTTAAGGCATTGCACCCAATCATCACTTGTTCGCGTATTTCCGTATATTTCCGATATTTCAGTGCAATAAATTCACGCATCGTCTGAAACCTTCTTCTTTTTGGAATTTTTAGGATTTGCTATGTTACCACCAAGTTTCGGAACATTTTTTTGTTCGTTTTTTTTGGCGTCATTTTCTTCAAGTTCTAATTTATATGGTGATGCAGTAATAACAGCACTTTTACCTCGACGAGCATTTGTAGTTGTTTTTCTTGAAACATAAAGCGTAGGTAAAATATCAGCTGGTGAAAAAGCTAAAGACGACGATGCCAATTGCCATGAAGTGCTTGGTTGTGGACTACCTGATGGTCGCTTCGATAGAGTTGGTTGGGGATTTATTGGTAAAGCTGAAAGTTGATGCTGCTGTGCAAGCATAGGGTTAACTTTTGCAACGTTTGTGTTGCAATGCAACAATATTTTTATCTTGAGTTTCAACTGTAACTTGTTCAGAAGAATTCGTCGTAAGGTCAGTACATGTGAAATCAGTATCAGAAATTGCAATTCAGTCAGAAAAATGTTGAGACATTTACTCTGTTGATTCCATGAATTCCAAAAAATTTTCGATCACCATGAAAGTTAGCACATCTAAGTATTTTTTCATGGAGAAGGTTTTATGCTATCCATTTTGTTGTAACTCGCCATTAGATGGCGCTGTACGTCATCAACTTCTACACCATATAACCGATCGATGAAAATTGGGCGGGTAGCTTAAATGGACAGAGCCCTCGATATGTAATCGAACGATCTGGGTTCAAGTCCCAGTTCGAACTATCCGATTTTTTGTCAATTTACCTATAAACTCCCATAAGGTTCCTTCATTTTCCTTCTTTCATTTGTTTTCTTTGTCCCATCTCTTCTAAATAAAGTTTGGAACACCTCACGTATTCTTCACAAATATAGTATATATGTATAATTGTATATATACTTTCCCTGCTTACAACATTTCAATAAAAAAAATTAAACTATGCCATGAAAATTGGTATTTGAACATGAAGAAACAAAAACTGTGATTAGTAATTGGTAAGATGGAATACCATTACCATCTAAAGTCAGTCATTAATTGAAGATCTTGAAAATAAGGTTTTCCAAAAGATCGCCAACAACTTCAGGAGTCATGATTGGCTTGCGAGCTTGTCATCTTAGCTCCAAAGAATGATGAAGTCAATCGAATCAATAATAAGATTCAATTGAAAATTTCTGGTGCGGTAACGGAATACAAATACATTGATACAGTTACAGAAGAGGATCAAGCTATTAATTATCCAGCTGAATTTCTCAATTCATTGGAGCCACCTGGGACCACCGCATACACTGATGTGGAAAATTGGCTCACCAATAATGCTCCTTCGCAATCTGAACACGCCAAAGTTGTGCAACGGAACCAAACAAAATCAGTTTTTTCCGTAAAAAAACTGATGCCAAATGTGAGTGAAGTAACAATAATTTACGGCAAATATAAAGGAGAATATGTAATGATTCCGCGCATTTCAATGATATCTACTGATTTGTCCTTCACTTTCAAAGGATTTCAGTTTCCTGTGCATTTTATTTTCGCGATGACAATTAACAAAGCTAAAGGGCAGTCGCTGCGCATTGCCGGATTAAATTTAGAAAATCCCTGTTTGTCGTATGGTCAACTATGTGTTGCTTACTCCAGTATCGAAACTCCAAAAACTCTGTATATCTATTCACAGAATCAGAAAACCAAAAAGATTGTTTATCCACTTGCGTTACGCTAGAGGTTAATATTAGTTTGAATTACTTAAATTGGTTTGATTATATAGCGAATGAAATAGTAAACAAATTTTGTTCATTCTCGTCAATTATTAATTAACAAAATGTATATAATTTATCATCAATTTATACTAATATATTTATACTAAATCTTTCATTTTTAAAATTTTCTACAATGCTTTATAGACTCTACATTACATACAGACCATCCATTTTAGATATGATGTTAGGCCAATAATAGGCTTTTAATGATATTAGGCCAATATCGATCTTGCCAACAGTGTCAAAGCTCTTGGAAAAAATCTTGGCTAAGCAGTTAACCAAGCATATTAATGAATATAACATTCTTCCTTTGAGGCAGTCTGATTTCCGTAAAGCATATAGTTGCACTACTGCTTTGCTGGACCTAATTGATGATATAAAGCATTTGATAGAGTTAACATTGAATTTATGAGTGCTATTTTTAATTTTGTAGGCCTGTCACAGAACGCTAGAAAATTGATGGTCAACTATCTTAGTAACAGATATCAGTTTGTAAAAACCGATAACGGTGAATCTCCCAGAGAGCATAGCAACTGTGGAGTTCCACAAGGCTTCAGTTCTGGGACCTCTACTGTTCTGCATCTATACATGTGCCATTTCTAAAAGCTTAAAACATTGTACTAAGGAGTACAATGTTTTAAGCTTTTAGCATACATATAAGGATATGTATGCTGATGATACACAGTTACTCTATTCCTTTCCGTCTTATGACTTTCATAATGCTAATGTCTTGATTAATGAAATATTGTAGAGCTAACAGCGTTCTCGGACAGACATCAATTGACAATAAATTCAGCAAAATATAGTGTTATGGTATTTGGTAAGGATCGACATAGGATAGAGAAGGAAATGATTATAACGGTTGGTAATACTGTATTGCAGAATGTGCACAGTGCCAGGAGTCTCGGAATGGAGATAGACGCTGACTTAAAATTTAGCAGTTTTATAACATCGAAACTCAAAATAGCTTATGCTAGCTTAAAGAAACTGTTTCCCCACAGACATGTCCTTACTACCAGTTTGAAACTGAAACTCTCGAAAGTAACTATTTTAAGTTATATCAATTACTGTGATGTGCTTTATGGACCATTTTTAAGCACAGTTGATGCTAAGAGGATTGAGCGATTGCAGAAATCTTGTTTGAAGTATTCATATGAAATACGGAAGTTTCACCCTGTATCCCATAAGTTGGTGTTACTGTTTATTTCATTCGATATTGTGGTACAAAAGTCCTCCATATCTCTATAATAAGATTAGATTTTGATCGGATGTGCACAGTTTGAATACTAGATTTAGGGGTCGATTATCGCCACCTATGTTTTACTCTGCCCAATTTGCGAAGTCCTTTTTATATAATATATATAATGTGTACAACGGTATACCTCAAGAGTATAAATACTTTAGATCTGTCCGATTTAAAAACTGATACTACAACTACTTATATGAAAAGCAATTGAAATCAATATGCCTGCCTTAATGATTAGTGATTTTGTCTGTGCCTCTATTGCCTTGACACCTCTCTGAATTGATTTTTTTCTTTTGTTTTGTTTCTTATTTGATTGTATATGAACAATAATATATTTTTAAATTTTCACTTATTGCCTATAAGATGTATATATATAATATAGCTTAGTGTATGTGTACTATGGGTTAAATAAGAATTAGGGCTGAGGTTTCTAAATCAGAATGTCTGCCACCTTGGTGATTTGCAGTGATTTTATATGAGCTTTCAATTATATTCTAATATATTGCTATTTTCATTATTGACCATTGTTAAATATACTGCAGTGAAATATATAACTGATCTATTATATTGTAATGTATTGCTATTTTCTGTATTGATCATTGTTAAATGTACTGGAATAAAAGTATTATTATTATTATTATTATTATATATAGAGGTAAATAAATATACAATCGCAGGACAACGTCTGCCGGGTTCTGGTAGTAATTATGTAAGTTACATTTTAAATTATTAATTGATTTGGCCGTTACTTTGTGATAGTTCATTTTTTAAAAAGGAATAAAACAATTTTGTTTTATTCCTTTTTAAAAAAGTTACATTTTAATTTTGTAATGGCTTACGAATAATCATTACATTAACATGTATGTAATTTCAAATTAGTAATATATTGTACAACATTTTTTTTTTATTTTTCTTAATCCAGATTTCAAAAATATTTTTGTGTTTTTAAAAAAATTTATAGGTATAATCTACATTATCTATAAAAATACTTGAGCAAAACAGAATAACGTTGATTCATATTATACCATCTATGTTAGCTAAAAGAGTAATATTAACTTTTATAATATTAACTTAAATAACCAATAGTAACTTAAAATAATAAAGCGTGTAAATAATAAAATATTTTTATTCAAAATGCTTTTATACTAATTTATCTGCCAATCCTTATTTTTAAATTGATAATTAAATGTCAGTAAAATATGTTGTCTAATTATAATTGATTTCAGGAAATTAAAATGTCAGTTTAACAGCCAATTTATGATTTGTTATCTTTTAAGGATAGCGTAGCTAGTTATTAAAACTTAGTCAGCTGTAAATATAGAACATGGAATGTTCTGTAGTTCAACAACTTAAATTGTCAAGAAATAATAAATATTTTTATCGGATTTAGAAAATGTTTCTATATAAGAACTTATTACAAAATTACATTCAACAACATGAATATTCTTTTTTGTATAAATTGTATTGTGCTGATGCAAAAGTTCATTCCGTTTGTTGCCCTAAATGGCATTACATCGCAAAACCAAAGTCCCATCTACTTGAAACGTGTAAAATTTGGATGTTTGACAACAAGAATTTCAGCGTGCACTACGCAAAAATTTGTGTGTGTTATTTGATTGTGTTTTTTTAAATTTTATTAAGTATTAAAAATGGTAGAAAAAATGGACCATTTTCGATATAATAAATAAGGTTTTTTTTAAATTTCTGAAGGCAAGAATGATTCGCAGACGCAAAAAAAGATGTGTGCTGTGTACGGTGAGGATACCATTGACCATTCCACGTGCTGTAAATGTTTCAGAATGTCTAGTGAAAACAATTTTAATCATACCGATTAGCACCACTTCTCGGATGATCACCGAGGCTAGTGAAAACTAAATATTGGCGCTGTCGTGCTTGTAATCAACCAGTCGACAGTGTTGAGGCGATCATCTCAACTTGATTGACAAAGCCGATAAATGGGTAAAATTTGACTGAATGTCTGCTTGCGATTCTTTATTAATGTTGGTCGCCGAACCAATTCTGATAGTCTGCATACCATGGGAGAGATCGTAAAGCATGTAATTTGGGTACCATCAGCTGAACGACATATAGATGGAAAAGGGAAAACGGTGTGCGAAGTTTTGTTTTTTTTTGTTTTAACGCAGAAAATCAGAGGTTGACCCAGGACAACCATCAGCATCGACGGCAAGACTGAAGCGCTTTGGAATGAAGACAATGCTTCACGATTGGTGGGATCAGAAGGGTGTCGTATACCATGATCTTCTGAAATAAGGTAAAACAGTCAATACCGTTCGTTACTGGCAACTAATGATCAATTTCAACCATGCATTGATTAAAAAGTGACCAGAATGGGCTACAAGACTATTACAATCACACGGAGAGGAAGCGGTCAGAGACACTATTTCTGCACTTAACTGGAAACTCTTTTCTTTGGCTTTGGGTGCTTCCGATTACCATTGGTTTTCATCGATGTCTCAAGTACTTTCCATAGAACACTTCAACAATTAAGGAGATGTCGAAAAATAGCTTGACGACTGGACCACCTCAAAAGTATGGTTTTTCTGAGAGGGCATGCAGAAATTGCCAGAGAGATGGGAAAAATGTGCAGCTAGTGATGGCGCACACTTTACATGAACCATTTTTTATCTTTCTCCCAAATTAAACGTGTTTTTTTTTTAATAAAAAAAGTAAGAGTTATTAACCGCCACACCTGCTAAGCGCAGAGATGCCCCTTCAATCAGAGCAAAAGCCAGTTTACATCCGAAGTAGGCTCTACTATTCATTTGGTGAAAGTATTTCTTTGAAAAATAAATGAAAAATAGATCCTAGATCAGTTGTTTAGCCAGAAATCTTAGAATTTCTATGAACGCGGTAAAGATAGAAAGAGAAAAGCAAAAATATTTATTTTTTATATTTATATTGGCCAAAGTAGGTCCTATTTGTGTAATTGCAGTTTCCTAAACTGAAAAAGTAATGAATTGGTCCAGACAGATCTCCCCCATCGACAGCAAAGTAGACATTTTTCGGGTTTCGGGTACTATTTTGTATTTGGTCAGTAACCACCTTGGGCCGTTAACCATCGGCTTATGCTTAACCTTTCGTTCTGTCGAGAAATTCGCCGACTGACCTATCATGAAGAAAACATCTTAACATTCGGTCATATTCAGCTCTCACTTAAATTTTGAAGACGAAACGTTTATTTGTCGGAGTAAAAAGTTGAAATTGGATTAAACCTGAGAGGAATGAATTATAATTATTAGTTATAAACCAAAGAAAAAATCACAAACACTTTTATTACACCCTGGCATTACTCCTGAGAACTTGTTGACTTCACGTTCAGACAACATTATTTTAGATTCTAGGCATTAACATTCATTGTATAACAAAATATTCATCTAATTGAAATCTAATTGAAATAGTCTAACGAAATTGAATGAAAATAATTTGAAATTTGAGAAATATAAATGTGTATTTTATAAAAGCTAATCAATTACATATACTATACTCCCTACTTTAAGTACTCCCTCACCCACCCCATTCTGTTGATGCTGCACCTTATCATCCATTCAGATCTATACGACATTTTCTTCGTGGAAAAAAGCCTGCAACAGCTATCAAAATTGCACTTCATTATTAAAAAAAAAAGATGAAAATGGAGATTATATTGTAAATTAAAATTGTCATCAGCAGCCCATGTCCATTTACTGCAGGATAAATGCCCCTTCCGCATGTTTCCAACTTTAGCGGTCCTGAGCTTTCCTCTGCAATTCGGATCCAATAAACTTACAATGTCATCAGTCCCTCGTGACTTCGGTCTTCTTCGTGGACGTTTATAATTCGGTGTCCACTCCAGGATTGCCTTGGTTCATCTGTCATCCCATCGCCTCGCTATATGGTCTGCCTATCTCAATTTCAATTGTTTTTCGTCTTCCAATAATGCCACATACTTTAGTTTGTTTTTTGATCTACGTGCAGGGAATTTTGTCTCGTCTCGTAATGCTAAGCATACATCTTTCCATTTTCCCCTATGCTACCCGAAGTTTTGGAATTGATTGCGATGTGAGTGTTCAGGTTTCATTTCCGTATGTCATAATGAACAGGACGCACTGATCAAAAACGTTTATTTTTGGCAAAGTGGGAGTTTGCTCTTACACACTATGTTATGCTTACAAAATGCCTGTCAATAAACGACATTACTTATTGGTACCCCCAAGAGAGCTGAATTAGAGCAGGAGAAACAATTTATAATAGCAACAGCCAAATATTAGCATTCGTAGATGACGTAGTACTCATGTCAAGAACAACAGAGCAAGAATCTTTGAACTTTTTGAAAAAAAGCACCTAAAAAAGAATATGGTCTGCACATTAATAAAAATAAGACAACATTTCTTAAGACATGAGTGGACGTGGATCATGAAGAACAAGTTATTATTAAAACGGAACAAAATAAACATAACAATAAAGGAAATTAAAAAAAGGATGACAAGAGGAAGCAAATGTACTATATGGCTGTGAATGTCGGGCAATGAAAAAAAAAAGAAGAAAAATTGAATGTCTGGGAGCGAAGAGTACCAAGGAAGATATTTGGTGGTGTGAAAGTACAAGAGACAATATGGAGAAGGAGGACTAATGCAGAAGTTAAACTTCTATACGGAAAACCATCTATAAATCAGATTGCTAAGTCTTCCAGATTGCGGTGGTTAAGTAATGTGTTAGGAATGCCTGATAGTAGATGGGCTAAACAATCATTGTCAAGAAAGACGAAATAGAAGAGAATGACCAAGAAAGAAGTGGTTGGAGGTATGCAGGAAGATTTAGATTCAGCAGGGGTAGGAGGATGGCGGGATGCAGCTATGAACAAAATAAAATGGAGAAAAATAGTAAAAAAAAGTCGAAGCCATCGGTCTTTAAGGCCTGTAGAGCTGCTTTATTTTTACTTATGGGTACCACTACTATAAATCTATATTAAAAAAAATCTTTGTTAAGGAATTGCACAATTTGATTTATACGCTATATATCTTCTGTTTAACTATTTGATGTTATGAGCAGGCATCCTCTATAAACTTGGGAAATGGTATGTAACTACAGAGCGTTGCAATCGCAAATTCATACTCAATTATAAATAAAAATCCGTACAATTTTTCCACCTAGTCGAGTACCAAGTGAAAATAGAATCCGTAGCATAATTAAAAAAATCAAATAGACCGCTAACTAAGACACTATGTTTTGAAAACGTACACGCCCTGTTTATTCAGTATAAAATGTAGCCGCATTAGGAGAAACTTTTTCCAATGCTCCATTAAAATCAAATCACCGACGTTCCCAATAGTTGGCAACAATTTTTTACATTAGGCCACATATTGGCATTGACCAAAGATCTAGGCATATACAAAATTTAATTAAATCAATTGAATCAAGGTAAAAGAAGCCGTCTACCAGAAAGACCATACGTTTGCGGTTAGGTTTTGGAAAACATAACTGTTCATATTTATCTTTATCAAAAATTTATATTTAGAAACGTGGGATATTTTTATATTAGCAGCTATGTTAGTCAGCAAAAATGTTATACTTGAGACTCAGAGAATACGCCCGGAACGAATTTGATGCATATTTTATGCAGAAGGAATCATGATCATCGATTTGTAGTTTTTTGAAAATGACGATAGAGACCCAGTGTCAATCCAATGGTAAAACAATTGGTCTTTTACAAATCAAATTTCCACATATGTGGTCTAACTAAGAGAAACCGGAACGAAAACTGAACACCAAGATCGGGCGAGATGACTTCATCAAACCTTTTTTTTTTGGGAGCTAAGTTTTGGGCATTGCTATAGGCATACCAATAAGGAAAAATATATGCCAATAGCTCAACGACAGTTTTCCACGTTGGAAGTTTCGAGGAAAGTAGTGTAATAGGAAAAACCGTTATGGCTTCCTTAACTTAACTTAACTTAAACTTCCAACCACAAGAGATTAATACACTCGAGCTGCCAAGTAACATTGATACTCTCCAAGAGCAGAAGTAAACCAAACTCTACTAGAAATGGAAAACAGGAAATTAGCGGGAAATGATATGATATGATATAGTTAATATGATATACACTTTGACATGAGTGATTAAAATGATATGAAATTCGGCGTGAATGCAATAACCAATATACTGCTACCACTCATTTAAGAAATCTCAAGAAAACAGAAATTTTTAAAGAATAAAGGATATACTGATTAAAATGCCAAAGAAAGGTGATGTTCAAAGATGTGTAAACTAGAGGAGTATCACGCTGCTCGAAAGATTTTAAATCGCATTGTATTAAAACTGGATTAGTGACATTCTAGACGGAATGATACGGAAAGATCCAAGTGGATTCTGGCATAGCTGTTCATGCATATCCAATATCAATATCTCTAGCATGATATCGGAACTGTCGCTTGAATACATATTACCTGTTCAACTAGTTTGATTATAAAAAAACATTGGACTCAGTAAGTAGAGAAATCATTTAGATTACTCAAAAAATAATGACGCCTTAGAAAATCTAATTAGACTAATCAAAAAAAGAGAAAACAAAGTATCAATACCGTGTACCCTATGATGGACAACTATCACAGCCTTATAATACGGGAGCAAAGCTCAATATCAAGCAAAACTATATACTATAGCCACTAATTTTTGTGACTATGACGAAACAAAAAGTTTAAGAATATGTCCTGCACATTAATGACCGAAATACCTTGAGATGGAACGCAAGAAAGATACGAAAATTAACGATTAAAACGGAAACTAAACAGAATCAATTTAAAACAGTCAAAGCATTTGAGTATATGGGGGTTACTATAACCAGCTAAGAGGATTAAATAAAGGATATTTAAAAAAGGACGGCAAGGGGATGCAAAGCTTTAGAGCGTAACACAACAAGCTTATATCTAAAAAAAAAATAAATATAAAAATAACATGATCAGTAAAATTAAGGTTATATAGAAGAGTTATCTAACCTACGGTACTATATGGCTCTGAATGTTGGATAATGAACAAAAAAGAAGAAGAAAAATTGTATATCTGGGAGCGAAAAGTACTGAGGGAAAAAATATATGGTGGAGTAAAAACACAAGAGACTATACGGAGAAGGAAAACTAATGCAGAAATTAAACTTCTATATAAAAAACCATCTAAAGCCCAGATAGTTAGGTCTTCCAGATAGCACTGGTTGGACCATGCATTAAGAATGCCACATGCCAGATGGGCAAAACAAACATTGTCAAGAGGAGAAGGATGAAGAAGAAGAAGAAGACGACTAACAAAGAAGTGGTAAGTAGAGGCATGCAGGGAAGATTTAAGATCAGCGGGGGTAGATAGATGACAGGATGTAGCCATGAACAGAAGAAAAGACAGAAGAAATAATAAAGAAAGTCGAAGCCATGGGTTTTTAAGACTTGTCGAGGTGCTTTATATATAGTAATCAGACGATGTATGTTTATTGTTGGCAAATATTCGAAATGCAGAAAAAGATTGAAATGAAAGAACATAAATAAAACAAAACTCTTAACAATTCATATACTGAGAAAACAATCCATTAGAAACGATTGAAAATCCTATTTACCTTGACATCACAATCTCAAACAATGGAGAAACAACAGCCATTCAACGCAGAAAACATACGGCGAGAAAAATGTTTATCAGCATGAGAAAAGTTTGGAGCGCAAAAATGTTATACGTATACACCAAAATGCAGATATGCAATTCCTTAGTGAAATCAGTGCTGCTTTATCGTCTTGAAACATGGTTGGTCACAATAATAATCAGAAGAAAACTACAAACATTCATTAACGGATGTTTTAGAAAGATAATGGGCATGTGCTGGCGCGAAAGGATCACAAAAAAGTCCCACAAAACAGTGGCGGCTCGTGGGTTTTTAAGGTGGGAGGGCGTAGAAGAAAATAGTGCGGCTAATTTTTTTTCCTTTCCCCTTCCTCCTTTTTACTTTTCGTTCTATTGAAACCCTATAGAGGAGGTGAAGCAGGAAAATGAGTTAAACGATAGAAACTGAACGAAAATAAAATATGGTGTTTTGCTCTGAAAAATTGTTTACTGTGATAAATGCTGGAGGGCGGCACCCCAACGCTCGCCCTCACTAGCCGCCACTGCCACGAAACCCTGGACAACAAGATATAAACGTAGAAATAATAAGAAGAAAATATAAGCGGTTAGGTCATAATTTAAAAAAGTCGGCTGTCGTGGTGTAAAACACCGGCTGTCGGCTGGTTAAAAATACTGGTTTAACGTTTGCCCTTGAGGTAGAAATTTCTTATGGGCGACCTCCTGGCTATCAACAATGCAAATCAGCATGCTTTTGATCTTCGATTTGTTTCTGGTTTTTTTTTGGCGTTGATGATATTGGAGTATGTCATTCTTGTCTCTGGTGCTTTGTTTCCGTGTCGTATTCAGAAATATAAATCCAAAAAGACTCGTCACCAGTAATTACACCTTCCACAAAATTAAATGTGGGGCATTTTCAATTCGGCCCCAAAAAGTCAAGACATGTTTCACTGCTGTTGTCCTTTTGATACTGCGAAAGGTTTATCGGAACCATTTTTGCACAGATTTTCTTCATTCCCTATTAATTGGTCAAAGTTTGATGAATTTATATGTCAAATTCCAATAATTCTAAATACTGAGGACATTTTTATTTCTTTTCACCTTCCGCTGCGAGGTTCACCTTTAACTGAGTATCGGTCTTCTGATAATGCTTTACACCATAGGCTTGTTGATGGTTTACAAAAGTTTTCATCACACTTTGATCAAATCTAAAATAAAACTTTATAACGCACCGTTGCTCGAAATTGTAGTCACTTCTTTTGAAATCGGACTAGAAACATCTGATTAATGAAAAGGATTGCTACGGACAACCAAGTGATTCTAGGGAGTTCAAACTCGTACTGAAGATATATCAGGTGCCGGCGTTCCCTCTCAAGCGGAAGTCAACAGTGTTATCAGATTGAGAACCAATAGTCAGCATTATTTTATTTCCACACCTTGTGTAGAACAAAACAGAGAAAAGGAGGAAAAATTAATGTTAGAAATATCGCAGAGGACCGGAAGAGTGAAAAAAATGTTGAATTTGAAAATCAAATATTTATATTGTATACATACCCTAACGTTCAATATCCCACAAGGGAATAATGGGTTTTAATAATAATGATAATATTAATAAGCATAGTCGTAATTGAACCACAATATTATGGAAAATTGATAAACATTTTTGGGAAAAGAATCGTTATCGTTAAAAAAACCGAAACGGTCGTTTTTTTCTTCCATACATAACTTCGTTGTCTTTATATTATTAAATAAAAAATAAATTCACTTTACACCAATTCTTTGTATTTTTATTCAAAAAATAAATTCTGCAGTTCCTTCAAATACCCATTATTTACTGAGCAGTTTAAGATTAGCTTTAGTCATCTCCTGATGATGCTGACTTGATTAGAGAAACATGCATTGAGTGAGTTCAATGCGATTTGGTGTGAGTGGAAAACTGGTTAAGAAAAGTTTTCCATTCACTCCAAAATTAACAAAAAGAAACTAATTATTTATATTACTTACTTGTTTAAATCAATGTTGTTTCATTACACTCCAAAAACTATACGAACGTACAAGTCATTAGTTATTATAATTAATTAAAATTATATAAGTTTAACTTTTTCTTTCGTTCCAGATTCTTAGCGATGCCCAGTTTTACGAGAATGAAAAGACTATTTCTAGGGGGTAAGTGATTTTCTTTTATTAAACTGACAAACAATCAAATAATGAAAGAGAAAAAAAACGATGGTTAAATCCATTCGTTGAACAAAAAGGATTGACATCTGAATAGCAAAGTAAATTAATAGCTCTTACTGATTTTAGATAAAAAAAACTTTACTACAAAACAGACTTTCGTATCACAATAGCGCGAATATTTACATATTGTATATACTAAGAAAAAAAACAATAGCCATATCATTATCTACTATTAAGTAATACCAAAAAGTTTGATTATTTGATTAATGTAATAGGCTCTCGTTCCACCGTATGATTTCATAAATTACTGTTTTTAAAACCAACGGCGTTAATTTCATCACTTTTTTAGAATTATTAAATCACACGTCGAATTACGTAGAGTTTATAATTCATATACATATTTTTATACAATTTGTCTATGGATAATAAATATATATGTCCATATATATATATATATATATATATATATATATATATATATATATATATATATATATATATATATATATATATATATATAATATATATATATATATATATATATATATATATATATATATATATATATATATATATGTATATATCAACTCAAATAGTGGACATTTTGAACAGTTAGTTCAATAAAACAAATAACCATGTGCTTCTTAATGTGACATAAAACGTTCAAAACAAGTGAATGAATGGTATGAAAAATTAGTGCTAGCAATTCCAACTTTGGCATTAAATGACAATAATGTGCAAGTCTGTCAGTTTTCCGCAGAAATGGTTGCATTTCCGATATATATATATATATATATATATATATATATATATATATATATATATATATATATATATATATATACTCAAAAGATAGCGTGGTGGGGTCATGGAGAGATATATTCGAATGACAGAAACCTTTTTCTGTACTCCCACGTAGGCTTCCGCGGTCGGTAATGTTAGAATTACTAGGTTCTTGGGCCATTATTAACAGAATCTAGTTGGTTTGCTCCGAGGTCTCAATCTGTCTACTCTTCAGGGCTCACAACCAGAAAAGAACGTAGTTGGCGTGACCTCCTCATTAATAGGTAAAGTTGTGATAATATACCACAAGAGTCATGAGTAATGGTGTGAGATTGCTTGTTCTGGTTGCTTCCAATCAAATATACGAGCATATTTTCGCCGTCCGAAAATCGGATCTCTTCTCAACTCTAGTAGAACAAGCAAACGGGTCACAAAATAGATTTCGACAATGCCAAAGTAATCGCACCTATATATTCGTATAAACCCGCATAATTCTAGAAGCAATTGAGATCGAAAAACGCCCAAATTGCCTAAATAAGAGGGACGACGGGTTTAAAGTTCCAAATACATGGACACCCCTTATTTCCAAATTGCCCATCCGAAATACTTCCAATCAAACGTCTTTTCTCGCACCCACCCTTCAACCAAGCGCTCCACCCACAGGATTTTTCTGGTTGTGAACTCTAGGGAGTAGGCAGATTGAGACCTCGAAGCAAATCAACTAGATTCTCTTGATAATGGTTTCAAAGTGAAAGTCGAAATGTCGAAGAGTTTACAAATCTAAACCGTGGTTCTTCAAGCATTCAAGCCGTCTTAACCGCTGATTTTTCACAAATGCGAAAATATTGTAAAGGGTTTATTGACTTAAATCAAAAAGAATCTAAATTTTTTATTCAATATTTTATCAACCAACAAAGCTCCTTTAACAAGGAATGCAAAGGCAGATATTTTGATGAGTTAATTTAATAAAACAATTTATCATATATTCCTCAGCGTGACTGGAATCGATTCAAATATGATATGATGTGGAAAATTAATAAGTAATTAAAATTAATTAAGTAATTTAAACTTTGACATTAAACGATAATAATGTATAAGCTTTCCTTTTTTGTAACAAAACAAACTAAATTTATTCACAAACGTACTGAATAACTGACTATAAATATATTGTATTTTATTTTCAAATAAAACCTTAATAGTTCAATGCAACAAAAACTGAATTTTGATACAGCGAAATAAACAAGACGAAAATAAACGTTGCCATTGTTGAAATGAAACTTGGTAAAATGTATGAAAGTATTTACCAGTGTGTGTAAATATATATATATACACACACACAGTTGCTGTCCTACAGCGCCATCTAGTTGCGAGTTACAACAAAATGGATAGCATAAAAGTTTCCCCATGAAAAAAAAAATCTATATACATATATATATATATATATATATATATATATATATATATATATATATATATATATATCTTCAATCCACTGCAGGATGAAGGCATCTTCAGCATGCTTCCAACTCTCGCGGGCGTGAGCTCTCCTCTACCATTCGGGTTCAATATACTTAATAATGTCATCAAGTTTTCGGTCTCCTCCTTGGACGTTTGCGATCAAGCGGTATCCAGTTCAGAACCGTCCTGATCTTTTCTTCTTTCGTCCCATCGCCTCGCTATATGGCCTGCCCACTTCCATTTCAATTGCTTTCTTCTTCCAACGATGTCACTCACTTTCGTTTGTTCTCTGATCCATGTGCAGGTCTTTCTATCCCGTCTAGTAATGCTAAGCATACATCTTTCCATTTCCCTCTGTGCTACATTTCCGTACGTTATAACGGGCACTGATCAAAGACTTTTCTTTTCAGGCAAAGTGGTAGTTTGCTCTTAAACACTACGTTGAGCCTGCCAAATGCCTGCCAGCCACATTTAATGCGTCGCTCCACCTCCCGGACGGTATCCCCTTCCATTGAAACCCTCTGCCCCAGATATATATATATATATATATATATATATATATATATATATATATATATATATATATATATATATATATATATATATATATATATATATATATATATAGTAATCTACAACTTCCAAATCCGTTCCTAAAAGAAAAATCCTTTTGTCCTCAGCAAATTTATTGAACATAACCTGACTCTTCTTCTGGTTTATCTTTAAACCAAATAGTTCCCCAGCCCTTTGCAGCTATTGTACGTGTCTTTGCAGCTCCTCTGGGTCTTGTGAAAGAAGAACGATATCATTTACGAATCTAAGATGATTTAAGTATGCACAATTAATCCTTATTCCATCCTGTTCCCAATCCAGAATACGGAACACTTCTTCCAGGCAAGCTGAGAAATACTCAGCTCAGTACAATCCGCTCTACATTTATTCCAACCTCAAGATAGTCACGGTGGACTGTCGCTGTAGCTTCATCAAATATCGATCCTACTAGATTTACATAGGCTTTCTCTACACCTTGATTAAGCAGTGCATCCATTATGGCCCGCTTTGAGATTGAATCAAATGCCTTTTCATAATCGACAAAAGCCAAGCACAGTGGCATAGTGTATTCGTTGTGTCTTTCTATGTCCTGCTGTAGAACCTGGATGTGATCCATTGTACTGAATCCACTTTCGAATCCTACTTGCTCTCTTGGTTGTGCGACATTAATTTTCCATAGTATTCTTTTGGATATTATCTTGGTGAAAATTTTGTACACCACTGATAGGAGGCTTATTGGACGGTAGTTATTTAAATCTCCTTTTTTATGTAAAAAAATCACTTCTGCATTTTTCCATAAGCTGAGTACTTCTTGTTGTTTGAGACATTTTGAGTATAATTTTGATAGTGTTTTATGTAAAGTCTGACAACCAGCTTTTAACATCTCCACATCTTTCCTGGAGCCTTGCCATTTTTCATCGAGTCTATAGCCTTTGTCACTTCCTCTACCAGGATATCCGGCACTTGTTCTTCAGTGGGCATTGCTGTTCTTGCTTGATTCTGGTCCTCATACAACCCTGAATAAAAGCTTTGGACAACCTCTGACATTTCCGTCCGTTCCCTGCATATTGTACCTACTTACGCATCTTGATGTTTTTCTTGGAAAACATTCGTGTCCTTTTCTTTCTTAGCCTCTGCTTAGCCTTGTTAATTCCTCTGTTTTCTTCCAGAGTCTTTTGCACAAGCTGCATGTTGAATCGGCGCGTTTCATCTCGAATACGTTTTCTTATAGTTTTGCAAAGCTCAGCGTACTCGACCATGCTAAAAGGACTGTCTGCATTCTTCATTGTCCGGCATTTTTTCATTAAATTAATGGTCTCTTTGGAAATTGTCGACTCTTTGAAACATATATATATATATATATATATATATATATATATATATATATATATATATATATATATATATATATATATATATATATATATATAGTAATCTACAACTTCCAAATCCGTCATCATCATCAGCCCGCATCGATCCACTGCAGGATGAAGGCCTCTTCAGCATGCTTCCAACCTTCACGGTCCTGGGCTTTCCTCTGCCACTCGGGTCCAATATACTTAACGATGTCATCAATCCATCGTGCTTTCGGTCTTCTTCGCGGACGTTTGCGATCAAGCGGTATCCACTCCAGGATTGCCTTGGTCCATCTGTCGTCCCATCGCCTCGCTATATGGCCTGCCCATCTCCATTTCAACTGTTTTACTCTTCCAATGATGTCACAGACTTTTGTTTGTTCCCTGATCCATGCGCAGGACTTTCTGTCTCGTCTTGTAATGCCAAGCATACATCTTTTTATTCCCCTCTGTGCCACCCGAAGTTTTTGAATTGATTGCGATGTGAGTGTCCAGGTTTCACTTCCGTATGTCATAACGGGTAGAACGCACTGATCGAATACTTTTCTTTTCAGGCAAAGTGGGAGTCTGCTCTTAAACACTATGTTGAGCCTACCAAATGCCTGCCAGCCACATTTAACACGCCGTTCCACCTCCCGGGCGGCATTCCCCTCCATGGAAATCCTCTGCCCAAGATATATAAAGCTGTGCACAATCTCTAAATCCCTTCCTAGAACTGAAATTCTTCTGTCCTGAGCGAAGTTATTGAACATAACCTAACTCTTTTTCAGGTTTATTTTCAAGCCAAATGGTTCGCCAGCCCTTTGCAGTTGTTGTAAGCGTCTTTGCAGCTCCTCTGGGTCTTGTGAAATGAGAATAATATCATCTGCAAATCTAAGATGGTTTAAGTTTGCACCATTGATCTTTACACCATCCTGTTCCCAATCCAGTTTACGGAATACTTCTTCAAGGCCAGCCGAGAAAAGAATAGGCGATATTGCGTCACCCTGCCGTACACCTCGTTCTATATTAATTCCCACTTCAAGATCATCAAGGTGAATTGTGGCTGTAGCTCCATCATATATCGATTCTAATAGGTTTACATAGGGTCTTTCTACACCTTGGCTAAGCAGTGCATCCATTATCGCATGCTTTGACATGGAATCAAATGCTTTTTCGTAGTCGATAAAAGCCAAGAACAGTGGCATGGTGTATTCGTTGTGCCTTTCTATGACCTGCTGTACAACCTGGATGTGATCCATTGTACTGAATCCACTTCTGAATCCTGCTTGTTCTCTTGGTTGTGCGTCATTCAGTTTTTTTAATATTCTTTTAGAAATTATCTTAGTGAAAACTTTGTACATCACTGATAGGAGGCTTATTGGACGGTAGTTCTTTAAATCTTCCTGTGCTCCTTTTTTATGTAAAAGGATCACTTCTGCATTTTTCCATAAGTCAGGTACTTTTTGTTCTTTGAGGCATTTTGAGTATAATTTTGCCAGTGTTTTATGTACCGTCCGACCACCAGCTTTTAGGATTTCGACAGTTACACTATCCTTTCCTGGAGCCTTGCCGTTCTTCATCAATTCTATAGCATTTGTTACTTCCTCCACTAGGATATCTGGTAATATATATTGTTCTTCCGTGGGTATTGCTGTCCCTGACTGGCTCTGATCTTCATATAACTGGGAATAAAACCTTCTGACAATCTCTAACATTTGGGTACGCGTCCTGCACACTGTGCCATCCTCACGCTTTAAAGCATATATTTGCGTTCTTTTGTTTCTCAGCTTCTGTTTAGCTTTGTTAATTCCTTTGTTTTCTTCCAGGGTTTTTTGCACTAGCTGCATATTGAATCGGCGCGTGTCCTCTCTGATACGTTTTCTTATAGTTTTGCAGAGCTCAGTGTACTCGACCCTGCCAAAAGGACTACCTGGATTTCTCATTGCTCGCCGTTTCTTCATTAAATCAATGGTCTCACTGGAGATTTTTGTTT